>JANRMT010062822.1:38874902-38946262 GCA_026402145.1 Polypterus bichir lapradei
ACACACACACACACACACACACACACACACACACACGTGATGGGGAGAAACAATGAATATGTGGGCAAAAGAGTGATGGGAATTGAAATATAAAGGATGAGAACTTGAGAAAGGCCAAAGTGGAGGTGGAAGGATAAAGTAAAAGGTGCAGGACCGAGCTGTATGGAGAAGGCTGATCAAGAACATCGACTCTGCATAGAAATGAGAGAAAAAATTAAGAAGAACAAGAAGAAGATCTATAGAATAAGACTAAGATGAATGAGTTTTCACCTGGGATTTATTGCATTGATTATATTTTTGATGGGTTTTTTAGACTGGTTTTGTCCTTTCATTCTATCAATGTGGGTGTGATTGTATTATAATTATTTTCTTGTAATGCATATATTTCACAATTAAAGAATTAGGAAATTAATAGCTGAATGAATGGATTTGTGTCTATATGTATGAACATGTGTTGTGATAAACTAAGGTCCCTGCCATGATCATTTTCTACTTTACGTCCAGTACTGCCAGGATAGGATCTGCCTTGAGGTGACATCACATTTGAATAAGCAGAATTAGAAAATAAAGAAATGAATGATTATTATGTGTGTGTGTGTGCGTGTGCTTGTGTATGTAAGTGAATATGGGTGTGTGTGCAATATGACGGCCTGGAGCCCCCATCCAGGATTGGTTCCTGCCTTCAGCCTGAAGCTGGGCATAGGCCGTGCTACTCCAACACTGGAGCAGAATAAATGCATTTGGACAATTCTGTCCTTGTGACCAATTCTTCCATGAGATATGGTATTGAAATAAGCAGATTTAGAAAATGAATGAATGAAAGGTTGAATAACTGAATATATGAAAAAAGAATTCATCAATGAAACATGAATGTGTATGAATTTACCTTTTAAATGGAGATGAGTCTCATCCAGGGATGGTTTCTGTTCAGTGCTTCTGAGAATGGTTCTGGCTCCAGGTAAGAATGTATTGAAATAATTGGATTTAGAGAATGAATGAATGACAGAATAGTGTTGAATTTACCCTCTCCTGGACTGGAGTCACATTCAGGGTTGATTCCAACCATGTGGGTAATGGTATTGGTATAAGTTTGGGTTCAGAAAACGAATAAATGAATGAAGAGTAAACCTTTATGAATTTACTCTTTGATAGACTCTGGTCCCATGTACTGGTGGTTCCTACCTTCCTACTAATTCTTCCATAAGACATGTTATTGAAATAAGCATGAATGAATGAATGAATATATTTTTGATTTTGATTACTGATTCCTGGACTGGAGTCAAATTCGGGGTTGATTCCTGCCTTGTGGGTAATGATGCAGGTATAAGGCGGAAATTAATATATGAAACGTAGCCTGCAATGAACAACAACTTAGAGTTTCGTCTTATGAAAAACATAGTCTCAGAAAACAGAGCAATGTATGAGTGAAGTGCCATGGAATGGTGAGGACTATTAAAGGAGCCATATAAAATAAGTGATGTTTCTCTTTGTGCCTTTTATATATACTTTCAATGTTCTTTGAAAAGTGTATGTAAGTTCAAACAATTTTAACAAAGTTAATAAATTCTGGATTTAAAGTAATTTCAAACCTGGCATTTTTGAAAGTGTTCTGTTAGATTTATTACAATCTCTAACGTGCGAGCTGCTCTTATTAAACATTCATTTTGATCTGTGGAGCTCACTGCCTTATCTCTGTTACTGATTACATTTGTTCTGCTCTTTTCCACCGCTCTCTACATGTCCAGGTAAGATGTAACTCATCGAGTCTGAGACTCTCCTGTATTTCAAAATGCAAGCCTACAGATGCGGTTTTTGTGATTCCCATTAGGATAGAAAGGTTTGCCTGTCTGGCTATGTCTGCATTAAATCTCCAGGCCAGTAGGCATGAAAGTCACATCAGGGTTAAAGTGTAGATAGTGATGTCTATCCTTACACTGAGGGAATAAACCGTTTTTCATGTGGATCTCCTTTGCTAGCTGAGAAAGAGCCAAGTGTCCAGACGTGTTACTGCTGTGGTGGCCCTCGTTTAAAATAATTGTGAAAGAAAGTCAATAGCGGCCTCCTGACTTTCAGATCTCATCTAACACTGTGTTACAGGCGCCATCCACTTCTGTACATCCAATTTCTGCCAAAGGGAACAGAGCTGCTAGGTAAATAAAAAAAGAAAATTCTGTGGGTTTTAACAAGCAAATGGGAAATGTCTGCATTTGCTTGGCAGATCCTTCAGCTAATTTTGCCACATCTGTGAAGTGCTGTCCTCCGGCGGGAGAAAAAGCTGAAGGAGGCAAAAAGCGAGAATTACATGAAGAAAAGATTTAGAAGAGGCAGAGAGAGCCCACTGGCAGATGAGGTTAGTTTAGAAGATAGAAGTAAATATTCCTTCAATGTCTGTAAAGGTTTTTCTCCTACATCATCAAAGATGTGGATGAGGTTGATTAGTAAGCATGAAGGCCGGTGGATGTATGAGTGGACCCCTGCAATGGACTGACACCCCATCAAGTGCCAGATCCTGCAGGAGGGTTCAAGGCAGAGATGAACCTTGAAAGGGACTCCATTCAATTGAAGGACACAATCCCACGTAAACCCATGTTTATTCATTCATTCGTTCGTTCATTCATTCAATTCATTCATTTTATGTTGACTTCCAGAAGGCTTTTTATAAGGCCCCACCTGAAGGGTTAGGCGTCAAACTAAAATAACTGGGAGTTCAAGTAGGAACAAAATTGACTCAATCACAGGAATTAAAGGACGATGGTGAGGTGAACATTTTCAGAATTAGATGATGTTAAAAGTGCTGTCCCTTGGGGTCAGTGCAGGGGACGCTGCCCTTTTTAATATACTGTAGCGTCCTGGCCAAGTTGAAGACTGATGGGGGAAAGTGACTATTGGGTCAATTGAGGGAGGGCAGAGAATGGCCCTGACAGCGGGGTTTATGATTGACGGTAAAGAGGAAAAAGGGGACGGCATCTTGAAAGGAGGGGCGGGGGACGGAGGCAGGGATTTTTTTATGGATGGTTCGAGTGAGAGGGCTGGGGGACAGGAAAGTGGTGATGCATGTGAAATCAGCGGTTTTGTTGTTTGTTTTTGGGGGTTCACTTTTGGCGTCTCTCAGGGTCATAACAATGAGAGATTCATAGACTATCGTAAATAGTTCAAGTTCATAGTTGTTCGTTTTTGCTTTTACAATCATGCTTTTTTTTTACTGTTCCAGTAAAGTATTCTGAGTTCCTTTCTTTGTCCTTCTGTGTTTCTTCCTTTTTGAGCCTGACATGTTGAGGTTGCTACAATACTTAAACAGTCTGGATAAGAATATCATCAATACGCTGGTTCATTTTTCAGATGATACCAAACTAGGTGGAACACAATGGTTACAGCGGGACTTGAATAGCATTAAGGACTCGGCAGATATGTGGCAGATGAAATATAATATAAATAAATTTAACGTATTGCGAAGTAAAAATGTTCAGTTTGAATACACAATTGGAGATCTGAAAGAACACCTTATGAGAAGGACCTGGGGAGCCATAGCTGTCTTATCACTGTCTACACCCAGGCACAATCAAGAAGCTAATAAAATTTTAGGTTACATGTAAATAATGTGTGGAGTGCACGTCAAAGGAGGTTATGCTTAGGTTTGATAAGGTGCTGGTGAGGCCTCATCTGGAGTACTGTGGTCAGTTTTGGTTATGGTCATGTTACAAAAAAAGTCATAGCAGCACTAGAAAAGGTCCAGAGAAGAGTGACCAGGACTGAGAAGTATGAGCTGTGACAAGAGACTGAAGAAGTTTAAATTTTTCACTTTCTATAAATTTTGATTAAGAGATGACATGATTGAAATGTTTAAAATTATGAAAGGAATTAGTCCAATGGATCCAGGCTGGTACTTTAAAATAAAATCACCAAGAATACAGGGACATGGTTAGAAACTTGTTAAGGGCAGATTTTACAAAAAGTTTGTTTTTTTATTCACACAGAAAACCATAGACACATGAAATAAATTACCAAGTAGTGTGGTGGAGAGGAGGACTTTAGGGACCTTCAAATTTAGATATTGTTTTGGACAATGTAGTTTGTGGTGGGCCATGATGACACTGCAGAAGGGCCGTGCCCAAACACAGATGAAACACCACCCCTCCCCCCCAACTCCTCCCTCCCACTGTTCCGGCGATCATGCTCGATTCACAGTGGCATCATCGCAGGTGGATTGTGGCCAATCTGGGACTACCTCCCAAACCCCATCTAAGACGATTGTGGTTGATTCACCAAGGATAAAGATCATTGACAATTGCACTTGATTCATCTAATATTCTGATACTCTGGTGGACATTCCTCCACGCTATGAAGATCACGCTCGATTCACTCCCACCATGGGTCATGAACACACTGGCATGTTAAAAACTGGGTCGTGACACCACCAAGGTTGGGAGTCACTGATCTAGATGAATAGGATGAACATGCTTGTTGGGCTGGAAAGCTGGTTCTTGTTACTAATTTTTCTAACGTTCTAAAGTTCTTTCATTTTTCAAATTCATTTATCCACCTTAATTAAAGGATAATTGTCTATGTGCTTGTCTGGTTGCTATGTCTCTATCATTTCAACAGATGGTGCATCACAAACATTTTTAGTAATAAAATGCATTGCATTTGTGATTCCAACAATGTTTTCACAAATCCTATATAACGGAGACCTATGCATTGCATGGTGCACTGCAAACATTAACACTGAGGACTATATTGATTGCATTGATTTCAACTTGTCTTAGTAGGGCTGGCAATCAATAATCAGACACAGCAAGTAGCACAGCTAGCTATAATTTAATTTCACGCAGGAGCTGATCCCATCCCGTCGGCATCAGGTTCAAAGCCTGAGTCTACACTGAATAAGACTTCAACCTGTTGCGCAGCACATTCATACAACAGGCTTCCTAAAGTGAAAACAATGAAGCAAAACTCAGTAAAATGGGTAAAAGTGAAGAAGAGCCACCACTTCAGGTCATGTTTGTCAAATGTGGTATGAAGTGGATTAGTGTAAATTAAAATTTTCACTTTTGTAAGCTTCAGGTGATGACCTGTGTTTGCACATTCTCCTGATGTCTACTTGTGTTTTGCCTTTCATATCCTAAACCATGTCATGTTAGGTTGAATGGTGACTCTAAATTAGCTCAGCGTGAGTGAGGGTGGCAGTATGTGATTGACTGTCACCCCATTGATTTTCATCAAAGTGTGGAAAAGAGTTCAAAAGCAGGGATTCTTTTAAATGCACAAACGATAGCCTGCCTAGGTCTTTCCCATCTATGCCTGCCACAATACTGCCATCATACCTGACCCTCACCCTTCGTCTTTAAGTTGGTGAACCCATGTGACACCTGTAGATTATGGTGGGCCATGGCAGCATTACAGGAGAGCTGTGGCCATCCCCAGATGAAACACTTCTCCGTTTTGGGGTGAACCTGGTTGAATTATATGGGTTGCTCAACCACCAGGCAGTCACAGGTGAATACCACCCCAAGACCTGGCTCCAAAAGAGTGTCCCAGTAACCCTGACCTGGGAAGGGTACACTGTTTTCTTCATTTCTACCATCATGAGGGTCATTGTCTGACCCTTAAGCCCCAACCTGTTTGCCAAGGGAGGCCCTATCAGGTGCACAAAGCTCCAGATGACGTACTGAGCATCTCACAGGTGAACAAACCCTACCACCACAATATACCCACTTCTCCACACATATGGTCATGAGGTGTGGTTAATGACCTAAAGGATGAGATCATGAGTGCAAGTAGCAGAAAGGCGGTTTCTTCATATAGTGGCTGAGCTGAAACTCCATGATGGGGGGAGAAGATCAGCAACTCGGGAGATCTTCCAAGTAGAGTCACTACACCTCTGGTTTAATAGGAGCCAGTTGAGGTGGTTTGGGCATGTTCTAAAGATGCTCCCTTGGGTGGCTCTCCCTGGAGCTGCTCCATGCATGGCCCACTGAACAGAGACCCTGTACATGCTGAAGGGATTCTGTCTTAGGAACACCAGCTGACTGGAAGGTCAGGGTTGACCTGCTCTTCCTGCTGCCACCACAATCCTTACTAGGAGAAATGGTTTTAGAAAATGAGATGAAATGCAAACAAAAATGAAAGGACATTCTATTGTATCCACCAACTCTGTGCTGCTGACTTATAAATTGTTGTGCTGTTGATGTCACTTTATATTATTTCTACAAGACATCGACTGGAAACCCATGAAGGGTCCCTGACTGCTGGCACTCTGATCACCGGAGCCCATGACAATAAAATGGTGCTGCTGGGGAACATATTTGATTTTCAACACTATTAAAATTACATCTTATTCAAAACCAATGTGACAACAAGATTCTTTGACCTCTAAAACAATGTATCAATTTTTTTAAAGGACTAGAAGAAACTGTAAAAAATTTTAAATAAAGGCCAGATGACGATGCTTGAGTGCCAAAACAAAGATTCTTAACAATTTACTGTTCATTAAAATTATGATTACTTTGACCAGGGGTGCCATTATACATGCAAGGGCTGGGACAGAATTGTCCTAATGGGTCTACACGCACAAAGGCCACTTAACAAAGGGTTACTAACAAAGCATATTCATATCTCTTTTGTAGTATTACAAAACAAATGCAAAAACAGTGTGTCATTTTGTTACAATTCAAGTCAAATGCAAAAGATTATCAGCACACATCCCTGCAAACCAAATACAACAAAATCGTATAAAGCAAATAAAGTAAATAACAGGTGCAGACTTACCGCTCTCATTTCTACAGAATCCACCGCCAAGCTTTCACAGTCATGAAGTCATTAATAACATCCACAAAATTCATTTGACACACAAGCTCCCATTCGATGGACAGGATTATAAGACTATTCGGTCTGTCTTGGTACATTATTGAGCGTTAAGTCATTTTTAATCAATTTTACTTTACTTAAACAATGCTCTCTCTATGCCATGGTGACTGGTAACGTTCATAAAATACACAGCACAACGTGCACATCCATATAAACATTCTGAACCTTCATTCCATGCATGGCATTAAGCAATTCAAGATGTCAACTCATCCTTAGAAGCGACCCAGTATATCTTCTTCAGGGGCTTCATTTGACACTCCAAGTCTGTTGTCAAATCCCCACACTTTGTCACTGATGGTGCCATTACACATATATTGCATTTGTACATGCCCTACCCTGGGCCCCATCTATGTTATATAAGCTTTTCTAGGTTTATTTATTTTATTTTTTTCTTTGTTATGTATTCATTATTATTTTTTACCTACAGTAATTTTATTTGTTTCTCTTTTCTTGCAACTTATTTTTGACATCTTGTAAAGCACTTTGAGCCACATGCTTTGTATGAAAATATCCTATGAAATAAATGGTGTAATTATAGGTGTGTTACCTGCTCTTTCCTTGTTCAGTGGCACATCTGATGAAGGCAACACAGCCAAAATGTTGCGTCTTTAACTTCCTTTTCTTTTCAGCCTGGAAGTAACCTTTATCACTAAAATTGCCAAAGCTTACGAAAAAAACTCGTAATCCCGGCCCACGTTAAATCCATTCGCACCTCTCTGTCAGCGTCTTTTGTGTTGTAAACGTGTCGATCAACAGCAGTAAGCAGCCTTCTATCCCATCTTCCCACCAACGCAGAAAAGGCAAAAAGTTCTCTCAGCTCAAGTCTGTTTACCTGTGTGTGAGTTGCTGGGAGTTGTATAGGGTAAATAATATATCATTATTTGGAATACATGCATTTCATGTGTGTTCTGTGTCTACAACAATCTCTGTAAACACATCGTTAAAATAGAAACGTTTTTCATGTTTTAGTAATAATTGACAAAATGTAGACATGAAGTGTATAATGTGTGAAGTCTGAAGTCCAAATATCAAATAAACACTTTCACAAAAGGTACAAGTATAACAAAACAAATGCAAAGTATAGAGAAAGTATTATAATCATCCAAAAATTTGACTTCGAGATTTTGATAAATCTCAATGTTTTAGACCACCCTGAGTCCGATTTACTTTCTTGAAGGGAAAGTATTGTAATCATCCAAAAATTTGATTTTGAGATTTTGATGAAATCTTGATGTTTTAGACCTCCCTGTGTCCGAAAATACCATTTTTGGAATGATGTCTGTGTGTATGTAAACATTTCGGTCAACCAAATTAGGTACAAAATATATATTTCTATCAACTTTTGAGCTATTTCCGCTAGCCGGAAGTGGTACTGTTTTATTCATGCAGCTGCAGATACCAATTTATTCAACTTTACTTTTGTAATAATTGTTCAATATATTATTAATTTGATTTGATTTGTTGTTCATGGTTCTTTAATGTGCAAAATATAATTAAAAATATAATCATTGTCTTGCGGTTTACTCCTGAAATATCCATCCCCATATCTGAGTATACAAGATAGTCTAGGGGAGACCACTCCCGATTTTTATTCTTTGCAGACACACATCTTCTACTAATAGGATATCTTGCTCAGACCCCCAAAGGCCATGCAAAAAGACAACTTCCCCATAGAGATTAATAAAGCATATTTTAAAATTTTCTTTACATACGTACTGTTCATGTTTTACACAGGTGGGTTAAGTGACTTGCTCAGGGTCTCACGGTGAGTCCCAATTGGCTATTGGACCAGCTACCTTGTGTTTTATCATCCAGTCGTATCACAGAAAACTTTCACAGAACAAATGGCAGCACCTCGCCTTATTAGATCAGGCTTAAGTGTGACCAGCATACACAATGAACAGACACAGCATGAGCTTCTTTTAACCCTGAAGAGCTGCCTTTGTACTGGCAAACTACATCTCTAGCTCCTTAATAAAATCCAAGACAAGAACAAGCTCAATCAGTGGAAGAAGTTTGTGCCACTAATGCAACACACTGGCTTCCTTCTCCTGCTGCTCTTATCCATACCAGGAAGCTGAAAACTTTTAACAGTCATAGAGTAAATTGTTCTTTCTGGAAAAAAGCTTGCAATGGAAAAATATTTGGTTATTTGAATTTATTGAGCATGTGAATGTGCAACATGTATGTGAAAGCAAAGTTATGGGCCTGTTTGGGCTCTCTGTATAGACAACTCCTAAATGGTGCCATTTGGCATCAACATTTTTGTGTCAGTGCACATTTCTTCTCATTGCCTGCATGTATGATAAAAATGAGTGCCTTCAAGTAGCATCAGATATACACGTGTGAAAATTACACTGCTTCTGTTTTTGGTATAAAAGGACATCCATCCACTTTACATGTACATGTCGGTTTACTCACTTCATTAAAGTATAAAGGAGCCCTTAAGTGACAAATGCAGCCAAACTAAGGCAACACATGCAACTTCGAAAGAAAGCGGAGAACTTAGACATAGATAGACCCAAAGCAATTCATCTGTGTTGACTAATAAATTATATGAAGTTTAAAAATGTACTACTACAGGTAGTCGTTGACTTACAAACTATGAGTCTTATGACCATTCAACAACATCTCACAGTCAAAGGACAGTTTTTGCCACTCCAGCTCTGTATGCCGTGACTTATTCATCTTGATCTCAGGTTATTACCTGAAGTGGTTTCGACTACGTTCAGTTACATTTGTCTTACAATTACAGGAAAAAAGGCACCTGATCTCGACAAAAAAATAAAGGCGACCAAGGACTATGAGGGAGGAAAGAAAGCAATAAAATGCATTGCTAAAAATGTCTGTGATGTGTCGCCTGTTGGAATGAAAAGTGCAATGCATTATATTATCAAAAACAGATCCACAGACACTTATATTTTTATTAAGGTGGACTAGCATAGCTGAGAGCTGGAGTGATCATTCCTTGTCCAGCTACGATCCCTTTACTGCACAGAGGACGCTTTGTGAAGACCCCCAATTGCTGGTAAACTGATTTAAAGTAAAGGAGTGAAAATAACGCACAGCCCCAGCCAGTAAGCAGCCCACCATTACAGGTCCCTAGGGTTACAATAAGGACAGTGAGACAGGGAAGAAGTTTCAAGGAACAGTTACATTGCTAAATTGCTTAATTGTTATGGCAAAGGCTAATGTACTGGAAATTGTCGCCTTCTTATGGTAAAGGGTAAATTAGTAGAGGATAGAGCCAAATCAATACGGGGAATATTCTGACGCTCATTTTCTTTTTTACAATCGATCTATTTGCTCATATTTTTCTTTGTCTTTCAGCCTTTCTTTTGTTGATGTTTACTTGCTGAGCTGACCGTTCTTCCAGGAGATGTTGCTTATATACGATTTGAGTGTCTGTGTCTTTTGTCCTACTTAACGTGTCCTTTTTTTTGGGTGGCATGTTGTTAGTAGATAGTTAGTAAACATGCACGGGGCAGTATGCGTGGTGTCTCCCCAGCAATGGATTTGATGTGTGCGGCCGCGACTACCCAATCAGCACGCTCCCCAGAAATGCTGTCCTTTATTTGCTTATCATTTGCTTATCATTCACTGTGTGCTCAGCTTCCAGTGTGTGTGCGTCCACGATGCCGGTCGTGCGTATTGCACCGAGCCTCGCGCATGCGTACTTCACCAAAAGACACACACACACACCTGGACGCACACAGGGGTTTTATTAAAGAGGATATATATATATATATATATATATATATATATATATATACATATTGTCAAACGTGCGCACGAGTGACAGTCTAAGGGCTTAACTGAGGGTAAAAAACAGAGTCAGGGGTTGATGAACTGCACTAATGCCTGTTCTCCCTCTTCCACAGACCAACAGAAGGGAAGCCCAGCTGGAGCTCCACCCACTTCTGCTGCCAGACCACGCCCTCCTACAGACCTCACTTCTGGCTAGAACCTGCCTCTTCCTGTCCAGCACCTTTAAGACCCAGCCACTCCACTCCCCAGTTTAGTCACACTTTGATTACTCTTTTGCTAAGTTCGCTATTTTGCCTTGGTACAATATATGGGGTTGATCCCTAAACCTTTTTCTCTGTTTTTGTCTACTTTACAATATACATATATATATATGTTCTCATTCTTCATGTTTCTGGAGACTGCTGGAGGGTTGCATGTTATTCAGACATCCAAGTAAGAATTTTTGTGCACTCTACGCAGGTACAACTCCTATTACTCATATTACTACTGCTGTTGATACATAAGAAATTTGACAAACGAGAGGAGATCATTCAGTCCATCAAGCCCATTTGTTTAGCTAATAGCTAAGCCACCCTAATATCTCATTAATAGATCTGTAGATCAGAGAGCCATGCTTCTGCCACGTGGCTCCATGTACCCAGATTTAATATAAAGCCCTTGCAGTGCCAGGGAGTATCTGCACATTCTCCTTCTAACTGTGAGGGTTTTCTTCAGGTAGTCCAGTTCCCTCAGTCATCCCTAAGACATACAGTACATATATTAGAGATGACTGGGCAGAGGTGGGTGTGTGAGATTTCCCAAGAAAGGAATGTCGTCTTTTTCAGGAAATTGTTTGTGCTTAGCACCCAAGTCTTTTAAAGACCTGGAAATGGAAAAAAGGGATGGGGATTCACAAAACAAATGGGTTGATTTATTTTTCATTTTGGGGTATCATCTATTATGCATTCTTTCTAGTGCCCTGTTTTTTCTGGGCTATTCTCCTGTTCCTCTGCATCAAAGCCTTTGAAGAAGTAAAAGTTAGAAAGAGACGACACTCAGCGATCATCAACCTTGCAAAACGTGATTCCACCTGATAGATGACTTGAATGTACAAGATGGATGCTTTCTGACTTCAGCCTGCTCATTCCATATATCTGTGGAGTCTAAAAGTACAGAGTCCTTCTGATGTTACCCACCATATCATTCCACACCTTGTGACAAACACCATTTGTTGACTTTCCCAAAAAGACATCAATGACAGAGCAAAGATTTACCTGCAGCTTTGCTGAACTACAGTATAATATATAATAAAAAAGAGGTGGTAGCCGTGTGACTTACAGCCTAGCCAAGGTGAGTTTACACTGGGTTAGGACGTGTGCTGAAATAAGCCACAAGCTTGGAGAAAGCCAGATAACTGGAGGAGTGTCTGCGAGGAAGAGAAAACAAAATGAGAAGAAGGCTGTGAAAATGATGGCTGCCATCAGCATACACTACATTAAGCAAGTAGCATCAATTCAACTCTTTATTTAGACAGATTCTTTAGAAACGTGAGGCCCATGTATGTGGCCACAAGAGATTAGTAGAGCATTTTAGCACCCAAAATGTGTGACATTACAGTGAGTTCAAAAATATGCTCCCAAACATTAACATCCATCCATCCCAATATTTTGCTGATCCAATTGAAGGTTGTAAGGGCTGGCATCTGTCCCAGAAGCACAAGACACAAGGCAGTGACCATCCTCAGATCCTAGATGTGGTGCCAGCCCATTGAATGGCACACTCCTGCACACACCCAGTCCCACTCTTATGGGGACATTTTGGAGCCATCAGTTTACCCGAACTGCACCGTTCTGTAATGTAGGCGGATTCGGCTAGTTGAGAAGATCATTTAGCTCACGTCAAAGGCACCAGCAGTTCATCATACAATGTCTATAGATGGCATTTCACCATCAGAAGTTTTCACATTTTATGGTTCTAACACATGGAATCACAGTGGATATAATTTGACTGTCTTGACATGTTGATCAACAGAAAAAAGACTCTTTAATATCAAAGTGAAAATGAATCTCTGCAAAGTGCTCTAAATGAATTACAAATATAACACAAAAATAACTGATCACATAAGTATTCAGTTTGACACAACTAAATCCTCACTGGTGCAGCCAATTGATTTTATAATGGACAGAATTAGATCACTGGAGAACACCGTCTGAGGTTTCAATTCATTGTAAATGTGGAAAGAGCCAACTTATGGTCAGTCAGTATGGTTGTCTAACCAACCAAATGAAGGCAGAAGAACACACTGAGCAACTCCATGAAAAGGTGAATAGAAAGCACAGGGAATGGAGACAAGAAAACACCTAAGTCACTTGATATCCCTTGGAGTCCAGTTGAATCAGTCATTAAGAAATGGAAAGAGTTTGGCACAGCTGTGAAGTCGCTAGAGCAGGCTGTCCACAAAAATTGAGTGAGTATGCAAATAGATGACTAGTAAGGGAGGCCACCAAGAAACCTATGAGAACTATGAAAGTGTTACAAGCTACAGTGCCTCAGACTGAAGAGAGCTATTGTTCAGGTGCTTCATGAGTCACAGATTTAAGGGACAGTGACAAAGAGAAAGCCACTGCTGAAAATAAAAAAACATCACATCTCAGCTAGAGTTTACCAGAAAGCATATTGGAGATGTTAAAGCCAACTGGAAGAATGTTCTATAGTTTGATGAGACCAAAATTGAGCTTTTTGGACATCAACTCTTTATCTCCAGCATCATCATGCTCTGGGAATGCTTCTCTACAGCAGGTGCTGGAAGGCTTGAGAGAGTACTGGATAAAACGGATGCATTAAAATATGGGAACATCCTGGAGAAAAAAGTGATGGAGTCTGAAAGAAACCTGAACCTTGGAAGAAGATGTGCAATCCAGCATGTCAAGCATAAAGCCAAAGTTAAACAGGAATCATTTAAAAGAACAACTTGAATGTCCTGGAGTGGCTAAGGCAGAGTCCAGATTTCAATCCGATTGAGGATTTGTGGCAGGACTTGGAAAAGGCTGCTCACTTACAATCTTTGTGCAACCCGACAGGGCTTGAGGAGTTTTTCTAAGAAGAATGTAGAGAAAGTGCAATATCCAGATGTGTAAAGCTAACAGAGACCTGAGCACACAGACAGAAGGCCATCATGGCTGCCAAAGATCCATCTACTGAATACTGGCTTGAATGAGGTGAATACTGATGTGATCAGTTATTTTGTGTTTTAAATTTGTAATTCATTTAGACCACCTTGCAGAGATCTGTTTTCTGTTTGACGTTTTCTGTTAATCAGTGACTACAAAGGAAAATTCAATCCACTGAGATTCAATTTTGTATAACAATAAAATGTGAAGACTTCTAGGCACTCCATATTACTTCTCTTTCTGGGAATCCTTTAAATGACAACACTCACAGTGTCAGCGTCTGTACCCTAGTGACTGTCTCCATTGTGTATATTATACATATAATACATTTTCAAAAATGTGTAATTTAATTTAGGGACATGGGAGGGGATCTTTCCCAGCAGCAATGAGTACAAAATGGAAGACATCTTTGGACAGGGCATCACACATATCTATACAATATCAATTTATAGTCGCCATTTAACCTAACCTCTTTGTCTAGGATGTAAAATCCTGTCAAGTCCTGTCTTCATACCAAGATGTCAGTCCCATGAGGCTTTCGTGTCATGTTTATGATATGCACTGACTATTCCAGAAGTAACTATCCATCCATCCATTCTCCATCTCCATCTAAGGTCATGTTAGGGGTCTGTGGCAGTGTGCAGTTTTAAAATAAAAATGGCTCAGGGTGGGCATCAGTGCACACAGGAGTATGAATGAGTGGCCCTGGAATGTTGTTGGGGGCATTGGCTGGACCTGCATTCACATGCATACATGTGCAGTTCAGCCTGTTTACTCTTTTTACAATGAGGCACCTACAGCTGCTTAAGGTTTAAAGGAGCCTGAGCAGGACAGACGAGAGGAATTGAAAAAGAAAGGAAGATGAAAAAAAAAGGGCAGAGGATCATGTAAAGGAAGACTTAGAATTGAGGGAGATGGGGTACGAGAGTATGGAGGCAAGTGGCCGGGAGATGGCCCTGAAGAGGGGCAAGTGAACGGTGCTCGAGGGACAGGGTCACTCCTGCTAAGTGTCATTTGAAGCAGGCTCCCACAGACATGGGAACGGAGGTGAGAAACATAAGCCAGTCTAAGGGTTACCTGTACTTGGCTGTGGGCATCTCTGCTGCCTTAGCAGACCTTGTTGGGTGAGTAGCAGAGTTGAGGCTTTACAGCAGGGGTGCCCAATGCGTTGATCGCGATCGACCAGTAGATCGCAAAGGTAGTGCAGGTAGATTGTGTTGCATTCAAAAAAAAATTTTTTAAACGTTAGTCTATCATATATCCTCCCTATGGCATTTGCCACTTGACTGACATACAGGCCAATCTTAGATCTCTTTTCTTCTAACACACTGGTCATCCCGCACACACGATCAAACGCGCGAGCTACTGCAAAACTCCGGCTATCTAAGTGATCTAGTTAGCCTTACAATTTATGTCGACTAAAGAAGGGATTTAAAAAAAAATTTGTTTGGGGTGGGTATGGGCTGGATGTGGAATTGGAAGAGGATTTTTTTTCTCACAATGTCACAATCGAAGTGCGTTTGTCTGACATCCGAGGTTCGATCCCCGATGAGGGGTGCAGTGGAGTGTGTACGCCTGGTGAGCCCAAAATAGGGCGAAACACGTGTCGCGTACTCTTTGCATTATTTGACAGTTAACTATGTAACATTCTATGATCTGCTTCTCGCAACTGAGCGGGAACCTGTGGCGGATGTTTGCTGACTTGCAGACCAACCACACGCGTTACCTGGTAGGTAATCACCCATACAATTAGATTGTGATTCACACTTCGAATGCTATATATATAATTTTTAATGTAGGTAGGCCGAAAAACACCCATGCTGGTTTTTAACATATAAACAATTAAATAAAGTTTATCTAATCTAAATGGCCAAGGCCCTGCTTACTTATCTGAACTAGTCATTACCTATAAACCATAGCGCACATTAAGATCTCAAGATGCCGGCCTCTCTTATGAGTCCAAGGATTAACAAAATAACAGTGGGAAGTCGAGCTTTTAGTTGCAGGGTCCCGAAGCTGTGGAATGGTCTGCCTACTACTACAAGAAGCGCCCCTTCAGTCTCAGCTTTTAAATCTCAGCTAAAGACTCACGACTTTAGTCTAGCATACCCTTACTAGAGCTGCTAATTAGCTGTGCATACTGCATCTCTGCTGTTAGTCATAAGAACTAAAATACAAGTGATATAATATTTATAATTTGTTACTAACACATGCCTATTCTGTTTCTCTTTTTGGTATCCTCACATGGCACATGGTGTCACTGCTCTACTGCCAGCTGTTTGCAGGCCTATGAAAATGTCATCTCAGAAAAAGGAGCACTGGAATTATTGGGTAGAATTGTCTTTTTATCTAATTGGCCAGCCCAGCTCTGACTCAGCTGCAGAATGGCCAATAGGGGGAGGCAGCTTGTTAGCCGAGGTCTACAGGACTCTGAATGTGTCTGGCTTTTCCGACTCCTTTTCTACAATCTGGCCCATGGTTCTACAATTAGCTGATGGACAGGTACCGTAGATCCCGGAATATAAGCCAACTCGGTATATTAGCCGACCCCCTTCTCTACCTACTAAATTACATGTATTTGCCGATGACCGGTATTTAAGCCGACACCCTTCTCCAAGCAAAATTTTCTAAATTTCTCTTCAGGTATATTTATCATGTTTATCGGCGAGAATTTGAGACTGCCTGCATTTTTAATAGAAACCAGGAAGTGATTGCGGAGAAGTTTGGTAAAATGAAGACTTTGTGTTGAAACTATATACGCAAATACGGTACATCGGCGGGTGGATTTCCGGAGACTCGTTATAAATTTGACTAACTTAAATACGCAATACAGTGGACCCTTGACTTAAGAACTTAATTCGTTTGCGAAGGCTAACCCATAATGCGTTCCGAACCTCTCACTGCAACACTTACTTAACCTTTTCATAATAAAAAAGGGTTGTATAATGTGCATAATTTACCAAAACACCAATAATTTTTCTAATGTACTAACCAAAAAGTTATAAAAAGTGCCTAGCCTACCAGAAGTAGGCTAGATTAAGCTAGGAGCATGGCGGCACGCATGGTCGCAGCGGCACAGGGCTCTCCTTTTCAGTACACCTTTTTGTTGTTTTTGTACTTTTTTTTTCCTTGTTTGTGCACGATCGGTTCGGCTAACATCCGCTACACCTGTCAGAACCTTATAGACATCGATGTCCAGAGCCAGACATCTGTTTCGAGTGTTTTTCATCACACGCACAACATCCCAGACAACATAGCGAGACCAGCGGGCTCTCCATGGATTGTTGTCGGGTCTAGGAGACGACGCAGACGGAGGAGGGAAAGAAAGCAGAAGCGGCGCCGCAGATCCGGCGTTATGCTAAGGCTAAAAAAACAACCATACAAGCCCTATACAGAACTTTTTTTCTGCACTGAAGGAGCTGCTTTTAATCTCATTGTAGATGTATATAGTGACAATAAAAGGCATTCTATTCTATTCTAGAAACAACAATTTCATACTGTACTCACCATTTAATTTGACATCTTTGGGCTGCAGGAAGGGAGGAGGAGGAGAATGAAACGGAAGGTGGTTATTGTTTAGAAGGAGCCTCCTTATGCAAATCTTTTCTTTGTAAAATTGTCGAGATGGTGGATTTAGACATGCTGTACATATTAGCGAGATCGGTCACACGAACAGCACTCTCATATTTCCACACAATGTCCATCTTCATTTCGATTGTGATCGCTTTCTTTACCTTCTCTTCCTTCCTTAGCAATTATGTGTCTTGCTTGCATGGTCTTAGTGAATTATATATATAGGTAAATCACTGCAATGACCGAAATTACATCCACAAACACATGTATCTGGGCTCCAACTGACGCTACTAACGCTCTCGGTTGTTTGTTTACAATCGCGCAAGCGGATACACGTGACCGCATTCGGGTCATAACACAAGATGTTGGTCGTAAATCAAAAGAAAAATTTTTATTTTAAACTTCCCGATAATTTATTATACATTTTATTAATAAAATCAACAACTAAAACACTTTTTTGAATAAATTCTTTATTTAATTTAAAGTACCGGCATGCAAAGTTACTTCTTCATCTGAAAGATGGCTCTGTGGTTTCGTCATCATTTACTTCCGTATTGATCGGCAAAACCGGCATTGCGCTGGAAATCTTGAATCTGAAACGATGCTCGTTGTATAAACCGACCCCCCAACTCCAAGCCAAAAATCTAGGACGAAATTCTCGGCTTATATTCCGGGATCTACGGTATTGTTGTTTTTCATTTATGTTAATTAGTTTCTACTTTGTTTTTGATGTATTTGAACAAATCAATTTCCTTATATGTGATAGTTCTGTATTTAGTGAGTGCTATAATCTCTTCTTGAATTTTCCCTTGGGACTTGTGGTGCTCTGTGTCTGAACTTTGTGATGAGCTCTGTGTAAGAACAAAGGAGTTTGTACTATTGTTGTTGTACTTCTGAGGTGGCCATGACAGATTGGCCTTCTAACTCTGTGGCTTGTTTTCTGTTTTGTGTGTTGCATTTACCCCATTTTTCTGACACCCATTACACACCCAACCTGCATAGAAGGGTGGTCTCTCTCTGAATTGCCTTTCCCAAGATGTTTCCCCTTTTTCCTCCCAACACGTTTTTTTTTTGGAGTTTTTCTGGTCTTCTTAGAAATTCAAGGCTGGGGGGCTGTCAAAAAGCAGGGCCCGTTAAAGCTCATTGAGGCATTCCTTGTGTGATTTTGGGTTATACGAGAAATAAATTGTTGTGGTTGTTGCTCTTGGCTGTGTTTTAATCGGTTTCAATTATTCATTGTTTGATAGTTGTGTTTATTCTACATTTTTTTTGAAGATGACTGCTCTTCACTTCTTTGCTGATATTTTCTTACACATTTTTGCACCTACCTCTGCTGTGCTATGTGTCCTCATTGCTCAGTTCATCCACAGTTACGTTTTTCAATGTCCCGGCTTGAAGTGAGTGAAAGCAACTGCAGCCTACCCCACATCACAATAAGCCTTTAATGGTGCTGATTCTACTAACTAATATTCAACCAACTCACAAGATCTTATTTGACCGTTTTGCGTGGCTACATGAGTAATCCTCCATCAGTCCAGTTTCTTCTCATGTCCCCAGGACCCGCTTGTTTTAACAGTTCATTTATGGGTTGGTTTCTGCCTTGCTGGGAAAGACTCCAGACTCTCAATTTCCTTATAAATGAAAAAGCAGCTTCAGAAAACAGATGGACTGTTAAGATTTGGATCCAATTGTGTTCCCACAGATGGTGCGTTTACATTTGTTCCTCTACCTCTTAACTTTAGGAGTGGATTTTCCCTTTATTTTATTTTGGTGATTAATTCCAAAATGCTTTAAAATCAATTTAAAAAGTAGCCAGCTCTTTTGAGAAGAGAGTTCACTAATTATCTTCCCATCGTCTTTGCAGTGTAAGTGTTACTGAGATGGCGACTATCTCAAGCAAGCTCATTAGCTGGAATGCAGTAAGTACTGCTAAAAAATAATAAGTTCTTCAAGTCGACAGCCTGCCAAAGTCCATTATTAAACATAACGAGTTACTTTCACTGGATTTGTAAAATTTTGTGTGGGCGATGAAGTTCATTTTAACTGCAAATAAATCCATTTATCACTAATTTATCAAGACAGAATGGAGAACAAAAGGACTATTCCATCAGAAAGCCTGCTGAACTCGATTTTCAGCACAGAACTCATCTGGACGTCTTAGAGATATCGAGGTCCTTCAGTTATAAGAGGTACTGCCCTCTACTGACCTTAACTTTGAACTATGGGAGATTACAAAACTAAAAGGGAGTACTTCAATAATCCTCATGGAGGCTTAGAAGACCATGCTGATATTGTCTATGAACATTGATATACAAGAGCTGATTTGAATCTTCTGGATCTTTACAATTATTTTTGTAGCATTGAATTCGAACCAATATTTTTACATAATTTTCATGCTGTCCAGAAAAAGTAATACATGCAGGTGATACTTGCATACATTATGCACCAAGGCCATCATAAAAATACGTAAGTGCAGTTCTGATGACTGGCATTGCACCCGACATACAGATAACTGGGGCAGCAGACTCACCATTGTGCTTTGATCCTGAGGTGCTGTGGAGGAGGAGGAGAAGAAAGAAGAGAAGTGTAGTTGGAGGGCAGGGAGAGAAGAAAGAGGGGGATAGAAGGAGTCGAAACAGCCCTGGAAAAGAACAAAGAGAAAGAACACAAACAAACACACATACACACACACATACACACACAGAAAGAAAAACAAAAGTGAATTGAAGTTTATTGCTCTCATTTAAAAAAAAAACCATGCACACATCTTTATAAAGGGAACCACTCCACTTGGTATATCTTGCTCCTTATTTTCTGAATTACATTACTACAAAGAATTACCAAGTGGCCCAGAACATGAAAGCTGATGTGCCGGGGTGGTTCCAGCTGTCATCTGTTTTAAACCCCCTCATCCTGTCCAAATTGTTAAGAAACAAAGTGGTGCCAAGTAGTACATGACAAGAATTTATCCGAAATGGGATACCAAATCCAATGCAATTTAGACAGTTGATTCAACATACCTTTGGACTTTGGGAGGAATATGGAATCCCTACAAGAAGCTTAAATTAGAACATTAGAACACTCTGGATGAGAACAGGCCATTCAGCCCAACAAACCTCGCCAGTCCTATCCACTTATTTCTTCCAAAAACACATCAAGTCCAGTTTTGAAAGTCCCTAAAGTCCTACTTCCCCCACATTACTTGGTTGCTTATTCCAAGTGTCTATGGCTCTCTGTGTGATGAAAAACTCCCTAATGTTTGTGCGAAATTTACCCTTAACAAGTTTCCAACTGTGTCCCCGTATTCTTGATGAACTCATTTTAGAGTCACAGTCTTGATCCACTGCACTAATTCCCTTCATAGTTTTAAACACTTCACTCAGGTCTCCTCTTAATCTCCTTTTGCTTAAACTGTAAAGGCTCAGCTCTTTTCATTTTTTTTCATAACTCATCCCCTGTAGCTCTGGAATCAGCCTAGTTGCTCTCCTCTGGACATTTTCTGGTGCTGCTATGTCCTTTTTGTAGCCTGGAGTTTTGGGGATCTACCACAATGTGAATGTCCTTGAGTGACTTAAACCCAATTGAACATCTCCGGAGAGACCTGAAAACAGCCATCCACTGACGGTCTTCCTCCAACCTGATAGAGCTTGAGAGGATCTGTAGAGAAGAATGGAAGGAAACTTCCAAATTCAGGTGTGTGAAGTTTGTAACGTCACACCTAAAAAGATTTCAGACTGTAACCACTGCCAAAGGGGCTTCAAATAAATACTAAGGGAAGGGTCGGAATACGTGTGCCGATGGGATATTTTAGCTTTATATCTCTATATATATAAAGTCCAATGTCTGTCTGTCTGTATGTGTGTCAGCTTTTCATGAGAGAACTACTTAACGGATTTAGATCAGGCTTTTTTTCTATGATTTGCTTGAACATTCCGGTTGATTTTGCGAAGTATCATAGTTCGCTTGCAATACCGATTTATTTGTGCGAATCTGACAGAGACACTGGGGCCGAGGAGAGGAGGGGGGCCCTCCTCACTCATGCTCCGGCCTTGACGCGTATGTTACCTCCACTTAGCTAGTGAACAAGAGAACTGCTTAATGGATTTAGAGTGGGTTTATTTCTATAATTTGCTTGAACATTCCGGTTGATTTTGTGACTTCTGTCATCACGCTATGAATCATAGTTCGCTTGCAGAAGCGATATATTCATGCTATTTCAAGACAGAGGCTGAGGGCCGAGGGTAGGGGCAAGCGTAACGTCAGGAGTGGGGAACTGGGGAGGAAGCGTGATGTCAGGGTGGGGACCTTCTCACTCACACACCAGCCTCCGTTCGAGTCGCTCTACCTCTGGCCAAGTTTTGGAGTGTATCTTGCCTCCGCTTAGCTAGCGATACCTGTTTGTTTATTGATTTTTAAATTTTGTCCTGTTTCACTACTCCACGGGTGCAGTCGTGGGGATGGCTATTTTTAATAAATATGCAACAATTTCTAAAGCCCTTTTTCATTCTGGGGTACTGTGTGTTGCTAGGTGAGGGAAAAAAATGAATTTAAATGATTTTAGCACAAGGCTGTGAAAGAAACAAAGTCTGAATTATTTTAATATGCACTGTATATACATTATATATCCCAATATCCCCTCCAGACCTAAATATTGGAACTCAAGGAACTTCACATAAAGAAGCGCTAAAAGATTTTGTAAGCAAAAAGGGTGCTCTTCTCCTCATAGCAACATGGCAAAGTGAGAAATTACCTGGTATACGTTATAAGAACTTGGATTAATTTAGGCATTGCAGCTTCTTAACAAAGCAGCTGCTTAGAGAGAAACACACAATTGGCAGTGGGCACTGCTTGGCACTAATGATGGTACTTGTGCAATGCAGGCGTAAGCTGTCACATATTAAATATTCTTACACTCCCTTCTTACAGTGAGTTTAGATTTGGGCACAGGCACAGAGAAGCTCACAAAAGAAGTATATTCAAATAAATAATAATGCACGCCAGCTAATAAGAGCAGTTTGACTTTGTGATTTCACCCTGAAAAAGATACACATCATAATAATAATAATTACACTAATATACTACACTGGTAAGGATCTAATTATTGCAAGGTTTGGCAGATGTACAACACAATAGCAGAATCCAGCAGAGATGAGTTATGTGGGTGGGCCTTGAGTTGGAAGGTTTAAAAGATGAAGCAGAAAACAAAAAAGCTTGACTATTATATACATTTGTTTTAAGCAAGTGATAAATTTGAACACTGCAGGGAAAATAACTAAAATGCGATGGCACTTTTGTGGAAAGCAAGCAGAAAGCTTCCAGAAAATGATCATGCCGACTACGCTGTTAGGTCTCAGACTCTCAGTTTGTATTTTGTACTGTACATCCATGCACACATGCACTGTCAAACCTGCTTAATCCAGTTCAGTGTCAAAGTCAATGTCGCCATCACTGGGACAAAACATGGGCAACAACAATGGACAGGTCACTAGTCCATCACTCAAATCCCCCACAAACACACTTTGAGATGAAACAATTTAAAGCTGTCTGTTAAGTTAACGCACACACATCTATGGGGATGGGGAGGATAACCCACACAAGGAAATGGGGACCGACTTTAGACATTGACTTTAGAATAAAAAAGGATATTGAAGCTTGAAAATGTACATATTCTGTCTCAAAGTTGCCTGAGGAACAGTGCCATGAAAAAATATTTTCCTCCTCTTCATTGCTTTAATTTGAAAACTTCGACACTGCATTAGGTTCTGGTCTACAACTAAAATCTAATCTCTACATATAAAAGGCAAAGACCTCACTGACTCATCACTAAGTCTTCCACTTTCCATAAAGGTAGGAAGCTGAAATTTCGCGAGCTCATTCCTTGCAGTGTACTTACAAAAGTTAGGTATGTTTCATGTCCTATTGCAACACCCAAGGGGGGAAACAGGTGTACCCCCTAAACTGTATATATAGATAGGGGAAACCCCTCCTCACTATTTCTGTGACTTCCAATATACGTAGGAAGCCCAAATTTCCCTTGCTCATCCTTTACACAGTACTTACAAACGTTAAGTATGCTTCATTTCGTGCTATTCCCCATAACAAACTTTCGAAAATAACATCTTCTTTTTGGGGGTTCTCACCATTATACCGTAAGGAACTTTTGGAACTGACCTGTCCTTTAGGCGGTTGCATTCCTTATTTCCGTTAACAGATGATTTTTCACGGCAGAGATGCACAAAGACTGCCCTCGGTCCCCCTTCCTTTTTCCGCATGGCTGCTGTCCACACACCTGCAACGTGGTTGGCTCCCTGCCTATATACATTAATGACATCCCAAGCTCACGTGCCTCCTCACTCGCTTCCTTACTTTCTTCAGCTGTTCGTCATGCTCACTACTCTCTTCTTCTTTACTCCACTGCTTCAAACCTGTTATTGTTCGCCTTCCTTCTAGTCTTCCTGCTGGTGACTCCTGCCTTTTCGTTACAAACGTCAAATTCACTCTTAATACTAAAATAAGCCTACGACAATTACATTGGCAATCATGTTACGTTATTTTTAAAATGTTTCCTTTTTCATAACTTCTTTAACACACTATTTCTCCGCTGCGAAGCGCGGGTATTTTGCTAGTCTTGAATAAAGGACACCTAAAGGCAGTGTCACATTCAATGACTTCTCAAGTGATTTTCAGTCGAGGCCTTCATTTACATAATCTTAGCAAGTCAGAGATAGTCGGCATAATGTGATGTACCCAGAGACTCCAACTAGTCCACGACTCAAACAGGTTTGATCTTGTCTTTAGTCGTAGGGATCGGCTCTGCATGAATGAGAGCTGACAACCAATGAATGCTTATCTGGAGGCACATAATGCAGCCAAGAGGAATAAGGAACATTGGTGTGTTGGATCTCACAAAAAAGAGAAGCTCATTTGTCTGACGTCACAAGTTTTATGTACCACGACAGAATGGAGAAAAGGGCACAGATTGCAGCTGTATTGTTAACCCTTTGTAAAGCACTGTCAGGCATCGCATCACTGACTGTCAGGAAAAGGGTTAAGGAAGACTGTAGATTGACATCAGTAACTGCAGCTCTGATATATCCTATGACTATATTCACTAATTTGGCTGACACTTTTATCCAAGGTGACTTACAACATTTATGATATAATTGGATACATTTCTTTTGATTTTCCAATTGGAGCACAAGCAGGTCAAGTGACTTACTCAGGGTCACACAGTGTCATTAGGGGAATTTGGACTCACAACCTCAGGATTCAAAGTCCACAACCTTAACCACTGCACCACACTGCCTGCCTAGACTAGTAATTGGCTTAAATGGACAAATGCTTTTGACTGCATTAATTATCATTAATTGAATGAACAAAGTTCTCTAACACCAACTGATACATTGTGAAAAAGTAATTGCATCCTAGTGAAATCAGCCTAGAGTCATCTGACCAAACACAGCCAGGCTTGTTCATTATAATCCTCTGCTTTGAGGACCACCCTTGGAGCACACACTGGAAATGGGTCATGTGAGCTGCAGCCTGTTCCCTGGCAGCAGTCGGAACCATTCCTGGGGCATGCAGTTCTAATAGACCAGTTTAGAGCTATCAAATTGACCTAACCTGTCTGTGGAATGGATCGGAAAAGAACAATGTGTAAACTCCACAAAGGCAGAGATTGGGTCAATCTGAATGTAGGAATCTGGAACTGTGGGGTACAAAATAAAAGAAATGCCATCATTCATTCTGTATTAAGAGCACTATTTTTTATTAGTGGTATTAAAATTTGAAACATTTTTAATTGGCTTGATTATTTAACATGATAACAGTGATTATGTCTGTGGTGCCAGCATTGTGTAAAGATAGCATCTCGTTTCCGCTGGTAAACTCAGTGGTTGCATTTAAATCACAGTATGAGCATAGCAAGTGCATTGGCAATGTTACCAAATGTGCTTTTATTAAATGTAAGCAGGAATTGCAGTTCCTGGGGTTCAATTTTGATGCTAACTTATTGTCACTAGCATATACACTTCAAAAGAAAATGAAAGACACCCTAGCTCAAGAGGATTGAGAGGGCTGAACAGAGAGTGAATAAATGACATGGTGAATGTTTCAAAAGTGAATTGCCTCAAGAGTCAGAATCTAAAAGCCAAAGGTCTTGTTCATCCTGTGGACAGTAGGGGGCACTCCAGCTCCCCAAACATCCAACACAACAGGCACAGACACAAGTGAAATGGGCAAAGAGTCTTTTATTATGGGAAACTCTTCCTCATAGAGTTTCCCACCACAGCCACATGTATGCACAAGCACAATTAGGCATTACTTTGTCATCTCTTTGTCTTTTCTAGGTCTGGCTGGCTGTGGACCTGCAGAGCTCCGCAAGTACAGCGGAAGTCAAATTTGATTGACAGTTAAACTGCCCTTAGGCCCGTCCACAATGTTTTGCCCTTCTCAAGCTCTGCTCTACTGCAAGAGTGTCAGCTGTCAACTAAATGACACAAATGAGCAATTCAATCGGCTGTTCAGTTGAACTTTCTCGTATATGAAGTATAGGGAAAGTATTGTAATCGTCCAAAAAATTCGATTTCAAGATTTTGATGAATCTCGACGTTTTAGACCTCCCTGACTCCGACTCACTTTCTCGTGGGGGAAAGTATTGTAATCGTCCAAAAATTCGATTCTGAGATTTTGTTGAATCTCAGCGTTTTAGACCTCCCTGAGTCTGAAAATACCATTTTTGGAATTATGTCTGTGTGTGTGTATGTAAACATGATAACTTGAGTACACTTTCACTTAGGTCAACCAAATTTTGCATACAAGTATTAGGTACAAAACGTAGATTTCTTTCAATCTTTGAGCTATTTCCTCTAACCGGAATTGGCACTTTTTATTCATGCAGCTGCAGAGTCCAATTTATTCAACCTTACTTTTATAATAATTGTTCAATATATTATTAATTTGATTTGATTTGGGGTTGATGGTTCTTCAATGTACGTTATATAAAAATGTAATCATTGTCTTGCGGTTTACTCCTGAAATATCCATCCCCATATCTGAGTATACGAGAAAGCCTAATGGAGATCACTCCCGATTTTTTCTCATGAAAAAAGTCTTTTTTGAGACTTACACATAAAACAGACAGTAATGAGATTTTTTAACATGAATCTTAAAGGAAATTGGCAGAATTTGTTAAAACTAGGATTTCTTTATAATGGTGTTCATTGTAATGGACTTTGAGCTGTATATTCAACAACAACACATGCACACTTGACACCAAGGCACAGGCACATCACACATTCTATAAAACTTTCAACACAAACTATTGCCAATATTCAGCATTAAAATGTCTGCATGTACATAACAACATGGAATTAATGCATGAAAACACTTCCCGACAGAAACTTAATGTGTGAATGGCACACATTTTGATGCAAGAGAAATACAATTTATTTTGCAAGATTGTTTGGCAGGTTTTGCTGTGAATTCACTAGTCACCATACAATAGTGAGTAGTTCTGCTGTCTCGTAACTTTACATTTTTAATCTGTGAGTTTTTCCTCCATTCTCCTTTGATTTTTTTTCCCACATCCTAAAAACCCACCAGTAGGATTAGCCATTGACTCCAAGTTAATTCATATTGAATCAGTGTACCTTGAAATAGACTGCATCCCACCCTGCTTTGGTTCCTGCTTTACACCCCACTGCTATCAGGGTAGGGTCTGGCTTGCCATGCTTCTATATTGATTAAAAAGGTGACTTGGCCCCTAAGTGGTAAGTGAGGGTATGCAAATCAGTGTGCTTTTTAATTGAAAGTCGTTCCTTCCTGCCTTGTGTCCAAAGGTGTCAAGAGGGCCTACATGACCCTTGTAATAGATAGATAGATAGATAGATAGATAGATAGATAGATAGATAGATAGATAGATAGATAGATAGATAGATAGATACTTTATTAATCCCAAGGGGAAATTCACATGAATTCACAGAGTGCATTGGACTGAGGTTCCAGCCTAGATGAAGGGTATGGAGCTATAAAATAGATGGATCTGCGGAAAATACCATAGAGTACGCAGTCCTCCAATACGCTAGGTGGCAGCATTCCTGTGTTGGTACACCCATGCAGGCACCCATGGGGTATGTTGGGAACTGAAGTCCTGTTGGGCAATCCTGCTGAGTGCCATGGGTGCTGCCAGGAGGAACTGTAGGGAGAATTGTCCCCAATTTGAGGGGCTTCTGCCTGACACATAAATGCTTCCAAAGTGAAATGTTGTAGCACCAGAAGTGCCATAAAAAGGCCACTTCACCTCCAAAAGGAGTCTGAGTTGGGAGGTGGTAGACAGCACTTGCTAAGATGTGAGGGAGGAGTATAAAAGAATAGTTAATGTCAGTTCTGCTTAAAATGTGTTGGGGGCATTTATGGAGAAGCCTGTAAAAAGTATTTATGAGCAATAAACAGTTTTATTTGTGTTGGAGACGTTGTGTCTGGGGTTTAGGGTGCTTTGATGCCCTCTTGTGGTCACACTCTACATGTGGGTTAAGCATGTTCACCTTTCTAACTTACCATTTACAGTTTTTTTTTTATTTTTCTTACTTTACTGTATAATTTAGTGTTTCAGGAATGTATAAAGTAGAATGTAAACAGATTTGACAATATAAGTAGCACTTTGTCAGGTGTGCATAAAAATCATCCCAGCGTGAAACAACAGCTTCATCAAAATAGGCCATCATCACCCACTACTGATTACAAAAAACGAAATGCCAGCAACAAAACAAAACCTGAGTCACCATCTGTTCATTTGTACGAATGAGTACAACAGTATCTTCACAGATCAATTCAGCATCAGGGGATGTTTATGGCTCCATAGAAGATGCAACTGAATCGGAAAAGCTCAACGGGCAAAAGAAAAGAAAATGGCCACAATGTAGTGAGGATCACACTCACGTAATTAATGCTTCAAAAAAAAGATTTATTCTGTTCGGGGTATGATACTTGATTGTGCAATAGCACTGATGATCAAAGTGTGTGCCCTGTTCTCATTTTGAAATGACTGAAAAACAAAGTAGTGCACAGAGTATTATGCAAAAGGATGATATTGCACAGTGACAATTCGGTGGTGATGTCCTACCAGACATTGTTTGTGTGTCACCTTATTTTACCCAATTCGCAAATTCCTAAGCCACTGATTACAATGCACTGGGATTAGGGAATTCAAATTAGAACAGTCTAAATTTCTATTCAAGGAAGTGCCTGAAGCTTCTTTTGAATTAGACAAGAATGCTTTATTATGATATTTAAGTAAGCATGATGGGTCTGATTCAGCTCTCTAGAGGCATCAGTATCTTTGAGTGACAACCACATAATGGGGTGTCTGATTTTATAGCTCTCCACATGAGAGCAGATATGAAATGCTGCGTCACCTATTGTGTGATCAAAATGGTTTGTAACATATTTTATATATAAATGTCAATGCGTGGAAGTGTGTGTGTCTGTCTGTCAGTCTGTCCGGCTCAGAAGTGAGAGATGGAGTCGGGGTAAGGGCTCCACCTCCGAGGATACGCCAACGCTTATCCGCTAAAACAGAAGCGAGGCGAGCACAAAACGGTATCCCTTGTACTTTTCCTCCCACCTCTAATACACAAGCGAGGGGAGCACAACGGCAAAACGAAACCTCTGAAGGAAGACAAAGACATTTAGCTGCTAAGGCACAAGCGATACGAGCATGTCGGCAAAACAAAACCTCCTAGCAGAGTCATTCCTTTCAATTACCTGACATCTCTACATTTCAGTTTTTTTTTCTGACAATTTCAATAGTTTCTAGTATCCCATGCTTTTTACAGCTTGGGTTTACACAGCTAGTATATTATGACAGGTAAGAGAATAATTCAAAAATATTTGCTGTCTCTTGCCCTACGTGTATACTCTGCGCCTTTCCGCTGTATTTGCGTGTCTGAACCTCTCTTCACCAGCGGTCCCTCTCTCGAGCGTGTTTTGCCGTTAAGCCTGCTTGTCAGGATCTGTCATTATTTTCGAGGCACCTTTCTCGCCTCCAGTCTGGTTTTGTATGAGGGACGTTCAAAAAGTTTCCACACTTTTTGTTTAACTCTATTTATTAAGAATTTCAAAAACAAATTACATCACTTTTCCACATAGTCACCCTCCTTTGCGATGCAATTTTCCCAGTGTCGTACCATCTTTCTAATGCCCAATTTCTGCTCCTCCTGCTTTCACTGTTTCTAACGAAAATATAAACTTTTTGAACATCCCTCGTACTTTCTGTCATTGTGGGCATCTGACTCAGTGTGCCTTCTATGGCTTTACTCCTCCTCATGCACCTCACACTCGCACTTCCTCTTTAGCTGTGTCGTGCGTCAGTCAACATTTTCTCCCTGGCCAGTGTTCATAGTTGTGTTTCGTGTCTGTATTGTTTCATTTTGTATTAATTATTTATATTAATGTTTCTTTTGTTTATTGTATAATGTATCTTTTTCTATGTGTCTGTTACGAAGGGGTGTGGCCTAGGTAATGTCCCATGTGTTTTGTGGGTGGCTCCCCAAGGAGCGGGACCACCTGCTCATCACGGTTCATTGAATGCGCTGGGACCGGAGAGTGTTTTGGTGAGTGCTATTGCTTTGCTTTGTGTTTTCTGTAATTTTCACCCTGTGCTTTGCTTTTGACTAAGCCTCTGTTCTTGATATTCTGTTTTTGATATTGCGCTTATTGATATTTTTGAATCTCTGCTCTGTTTTCGGCCACGATTTTTGGATTTCGTATTGGGGCTCTGTTTACCGTGTATCGCCTGAACATTCCAGCCAGAACAGGTGATGGTTCCTTACCCAGATAGGAAGGTCCTAACAGGCAGATAGGCATTCCGGCCAGGGAGGAGAAGGAGATCAGATCCGGAAGGAAATACCAGAAGGGATGGACGGACAGCCCACTGAAAAGGGAAGATGTCACTGAGGGCTTTTTACTCCCCCAGCACGCTAGATGGCAACAGTCCCAGATAACAGTGCCCAGTAGGAGTCACTGGGTACAGCAAGAGGATGCTGCATGGAGACAAGCTCCTGGGTCCTTAATAAGAGGGAACACACTCCATTACCCTGGCAAGTTGGATCTGGGAGGACATTGCGCAACACTTGGTTCGAGGAGGGCAGTGCAGTGGTGGTGGTGAGAAGTGTTATGGAGAGAGAGAAAAAGAGAACCTTGTACTTAAGTTAACTGTGTGTTACACTTTGTTAATTTTCTTGAGGAGTGTGTGAAATAAACACACTGTTATTTGAACTCAGAACACTTAGTGTGTTCGTGTTGGGGTTTGGGCTCGCTGACACCCTGCTTTGTATCACAATATATATGTCACAATAGATAGATAGATAGGAAAGGCACAATAGAATAGATAGATAGATTTATATATATAAATCACTTAATATGCTGGCCCCATAGCAAAGCCAGGCAGCAATGGCTGCAAGCCTGAAACAATGCAGGTGAAAAATGTCAAATCATTGCTGTTCTTAATCTGAAATATACCAAATACAGATAATTTAATTTGAAACTGAGACCCTCTATGGAGCCAAGTTCACTCATCTGTTTGTTGCTAGGAATGCTTTACAATTATTACATTATAACAAAATCCAAACTCCTTTTCAAGTGTTTTGAGTGTTTTACCAGTGACTACATTATATGACCAATTTCAGTGGTCTTCTGAAAATTGTTGATCAAATTTCAAGTGGAGAACTTAAGCCACCTAATGTAATAAAAAGTAGCAATGTTACTGTAAATTAACTTGATGGTAACATTGTATATAAATCATTGCAAATGCAGGGCTAGGTTCTTATTTCTGTGTGTGTCAATTCACATAGCCATACAATTTGTTTCATATTCTATTTCTAAAAGGTTTTTGAGATGGTGGAGCAGTGGGTTCTGCTGCTGTCTATTGCCCAACATCCCAAGTTCAGATTCTACACATGGCTCTTGACTTGGTGGGGTTTGAAATTTCTTCACCTCTGGAGGGAATTTTTTTTGAGGTGCTCCAGTTTTTCCTGCCACATCCCCAAAGACATGCGTGAAGGTTGGTTGTGGGCCCTACGATGGACTGTCCAGGGTCATTTTGTGCTTTACGCCCAGTGCTGCCAAAATAGAGGATGGCTCTCCTTGACCCTGAATTGGATTAAAGAGGTTTGACACTATATTATTTTATAATTTGGATGATGCCTTTATTCAAGGCAACCCACCAAATCAGGACACATCACAGATGTTTACAGTGTGGCCTGACGGCTGGGACCTTTGCCTGCCCGGGATGCCTCGATGATGGAAGGACCGGGTAAGAGGACAGATCCACAACAATACCTTCCCCGGGACGCAAGAGGGCAGCCTTCCTGGATTGCATCAGGGCCGGGGGCTTGGAGCTTGGAGGCTTAACACTGCTGGGGTCCATGGTCATCACCAGGGGGTGTCTGGACAGTCCTGGAATCATGGACTGCAGCACTTCTGCCACACCCGGAAGTGCTGCCGGAAGAGGATCCTGGGACATGTGGAGTACTTCCGGGGACCCTTACAGCACTTCCACCACACTCGGGAGTGCTGCCGAAGGAAGATCGGAGTGCACCTGGAGCACTATAAAAGAGGCTGCCTCACTCCATTCCAGAAGCCAGTGTCGGGAGGTGGTGGACAGAGCTTGTGTGGAGGAGTGTAGGCAGTAAAGAAAAGAAAGAAAGAGGAAGAAACTGAAGTTATTGGTGGTGATTGGTGCACTGTGTGCTAAGAAAAAGAAAATGAAACGGTGTATTTTGAACTTTTGTCCTTGTGCCTGTGTGTGTCTGGGGTTGATACTCCACAACAGATATGGTCTACAATTGGAGCCGAGACCACCCTGTGAGGCAGAATCAGAAACCGAACCAGCAATGTGACTTTCAGAAGGCTATGATATGCAATCAGTATAAAAAACTGAACTTGAAAGGATACACTGTCTGAAGTAACTGGCATTTCCTTGGTATAATTAAACACGGAAAAACTGTCTTTTGGAAATTCCACATTGCTAAACACGACCCACGATGAGACAAAAGACGACTCTAAGAACAAAAGCTGTAATCCAGCGAGACGTTGAAATTTTTATCCAAAGTAGTTGTGAAGAAAATGCCGTACATACCCGTGGTCTTTGATGAAATCCCAAATTTGCTCACTAAGAAAGTGTATGCAATGACAATGTTGTCCTCCTATCACCCTCCATGCTCTCCTGCTGCCTGATGGGAATTGTAGTCCACATTTTAGTGCTGGTTTTTAGGTTACTCCCCCCCCACACACCTTATTATAACTGCACTCTCTGATGCACCATATTGCATACATTTTAAGTTGGCAATACAAATACAAAATGTAATAAACATGAGTTTAGCCATTTTGGCGTGATTGGCAAAAAGAGAAACAGACATCTGAATTCAGAGTTGAAAAATAACTATGCAATCTGATTTGTGATTGTGGTTTTTGTTCTAATCAAAGTGATACTGTAAGGTGGCAAAAGGATTTATTTATATGAATTAATTTTGTTGTGTCGGGTGCAGCATCTGTTTCAATGTACTGTGATTCTTAAACATTTTAATTAAATTTAGCGTGATGATAAATAAGGGAAAACATTCCTGACTATTGCGTAGAGTGCTTTTACCATAAAATCATTACAAAACAAAATCTGTTCATACAGTTACACCCATACTGATGGTCCATTCTAGTCTAATTAATTCACTTTTCAAGCAGTTTTGTCGCTCAGCCAAGCTATTCTAAAAATTAAGATATTTGAGCTTCTGCACTTTTTAATCCTTCAAATATGGCCAGCATTTATTTGATCATCTTTATTAAGATGCTATTATGCCTGTGGGTGGCATGGTGGTGCCTCAAGGATTCTCAGTGAGTCCCATGCACTCTGCTACTGTCGGTATGGAGCTGGCATCTTCTCCCTGTGTCTGTTGGGGTTTTGCTCTGGGAGCTCAGCCTTGGCTCTCATATCTCGAAGATGAGTGTGTCACAGGCTGATGGCTGATTCTAAACTGGCCCTGAGTGGGTGAGTCTGGGAACAGCACTGTGATGGACTGGCACCTTGATCAAGTTTGGTTACTGCCTTGTGCCTGGCACTGCTGGAATAGGCCGAAGGCTGTCACAAGCCAATGTCAGGTTTAATAAGATTATCTTAGATTAGAATAGATAAACTTCGTGTTCGCCCTGCCCAAGGTTTGTTTCCTGCCTTGCGCCCTGTGTTGGCTGGGATTGGCTCCAGCAGACCCCCGTGACCCTGTAGTTAAGATATAGCGGGATGGATAATGAATGGATGGAAACTTTATGTGAAAGGATTTGACCATTAATTTTACTGAATCAACCCGCAATCTAGGAGTTATCTTTGACTCTAGCACGTCATTTAAAGTTGTCCAAATCATCTTAAAAATGTTGGGAAATTAACAAGCTTTCTAAATAAACAGGATTCTGAGAAATTAATTCATGCATTTATTTCTAATAGGATTGACTACTGCAATGCAGTGATCACTGGATGTTCAAACTGTTCTTTATACAGCCTCCTGTTAATCCAAAATGCTGCTGCAAGAATTATTACAAGAACAAGAAAATATGAACATATAACTCCAGTTCTTAAATCCTTACACTGGCGCCCGGTTAAGTTTAGGGCAGATTTCAAAATCCTCCTTTTAACATATAAAGCATTAAATAGCCAAGGTCCGGCTTACTTGTCTGAACTTATCATGACTTACAAACCAGAGAGCACATTAAAATCTCAAGATGCCGATCTGCTTATGATTCCAAGGATTAATAAAATAACAGTGGGAGGTCGAGCTTTTAGTTACAGGGCCCCTAAACTGTGGAATGGTCTTCCTGCTTCTATAAGAGATGCCCCTTCGGTCTCAGATTTTAAATCCCTGCTGAAGACTCACTACTTCATGTTAGCACACCTTGACTAGAGCTGCTGATTAACTGTACAGACTGCATCTCTGTTGTTAGTCATTAGCACTAAAACATAAGTAACATGGTAGTTCTAATTTGTTACTAACCCTCACCTATTCTGTTTCTCTTCTCGGTACTCAAATGTGGCACTTGGTGCCACGGCCCACCTGCCAAGTGGTTTTTCCTGCTGTGGCAGGCGGCTGGGGGTGGTACCCAGCCGGGATGCTCAGGAGGACCGGAGGAGGACTTGTGCCTCCTCCAGACCACAAGGGGATCATATATTTCATATTTGGTACACTGTATTAATCCCCGAGGGGAAATTATCTTTTCACATGACCTTTAGAGGTCTGAGCACAGGGAACAATTTTCTCATTTCGGACCTGACCATGATGGCGAATGCTTAGAGATAACAGAAAAGCTGAGAAAGTGTGCTTATTTTTCATTCATTTTCTTATGTTTTGTTAAAATTAAACGGGGTTTTGTCCTACCTCATCATTTGCCCCGCTACACAGCAGACAAGTTGAACGATAGGTAGTGTAGTTGATGGATTGGACTCTTGCATTTCAGCCAATAATGACAGAAGGGTGAACATTTAAAAAACACATACATATTTGCCTTAACCCGTGATATACTGTAAATATACATTGGCCTAAACTGGGTACTTCAGCTAGAGTATCTACATTTTATGTGATGATGGCGCTAACATGACATTAACTGGAAAACATTTTTCAGAGCTTTTCCTGATAACTGGAGTTATGGGGGTAGCTTACCCAGTCACAATTTTACACACTGGATGCTGTTCATCCACCAGTCTGAGAAGTGATTAATTATAAGACGTTTTGTGTTGGAATGTAAACAGCACTCAGTACCCTGCTGTAAACCTTACAGATAAACAGAATCATCAACAATTTAATATGAAATCGATCAGGCTAGTCCATGAACCTCTGCAGTTTACAACGCTGTGACAGAAAATGAGCAAACATAACTTATCAGAGCCCATGTCCTATGAAGACATTACACTGACATTACGCTTTTATATCTAGGCTGAAGACTCACTACTTCAGTTAAGCATACCCTGGATCTGGAAAGATTAAACATGTGAATTGTGTCTGACAATACACGCTGATTCTGATTAAGCAATACTGCAAGTGTCTTATCAGCAAAACCTAGCAACGCGATCCTTTGTACTGGGTTCAAAGCCCAGGTTAATATTACTTGAATGAGGTGTGAGAGAAAGCCTTTACATCTCTATTGTTTCTGTTCATGAATGCACATGAATGCTTTCAATGTGCTCCAGGCCTCCAGTCTCTGTGTGCAATGTTACTTTTCAGGAGGTGCTAAATGTCAGCTTTATTAAATCCACTGCTTCATTTATTCTTTATGTACAGTGGAGATCTGCGTGGGGAGCATAGCTATTCAACCAGTTTTGATATTTCTCCTTTATCTGTTGTTTACATCCATCAAAAATCTGCCCTTATCAATCCCCTTTGTCACTTGAAACGCTTGGCTGTGCTGTTTGTCTACATGACTCTCCTTCACAGTTATTGGGTCTCTTCATCATTGAATTCTTAAACTTGTACTAGTCTGACTGAGGTAACAGTGCAGTCTGTACATTCTGGGGTATGTCCAAGGGTGATGTGAAGGCCCGTTCCCACCTTCAGTATTCTGGGGGAATAGTGAGTGTGGACTTTTGAGGGTCCTTATTCTACCTGTGTGGGCTGCAGCACAATTATGATTGAGTTTCCTTGTTATATATTTTAGTAATAAAATGAGAAGGGATTTCTGCAGAGCATATTTTTATGTTTGGTGTTTCGCATCACTTATAATGACACCCTTTCACGTTTAGGGTAGATAGTGGGCATGGATTTTGTAGGGGTGGGTAATTAATGCAGCAGTGCATATGACATTGCATCTCTGATTGGTTCTTCCTCTTAAGATCATTGATGCTATGGGCATAATGTTGGTCTTTATACAATCCTAATCCATGGAATCCATTTCTGATATCCGTTTTTTCATTATGTACAAGAAAGTTTTTGAAAACTTATTTGCTTACCTGATTATGTCTTAGTTTCAATCATTTGATTTTGAATTCTTTCACTACACTTTTTGACTTGTGTTTGGTTTTTGGGTGCTGTGCTGTTTCAACTGCTTTCTGTCCTTTGGCTATGTTGTTTTTTCTGTATTGCTTAAGCTGGAGCTGTGGAATGGGCCCTGAAGCTGTGGAATGGTCTGCCTGCTGCAATAAGGGATGCTCCTTCAGTCTCAGCTTTTAAATCTAGGCTGAAGAATCACTACTTCAGTTAAGCATACCCTGACTAGAGCTGCTGATTAGCCACTATTGTTAGTTAAAAGTACTTGTAATGGATGGCCGGCAGCTCAACCCGGCTAGAACAACCAGAGAATGAAAGGATCGGGGAAGGCAGCTACTTTTGGACACTGTCTTCCCCAAGATGCTAGATGGCAGCCTCCATACAGCATAGCGATGTCCCAGAATCCCGCAGGGCACCATAGGATTTGGAGTTTGGCATCACAGCCCTGCTGGATACTATGGGCACCACTAGGGGACTCTGTGAGAGGACTTTGGGACTTATTGAGTACTATTGAAGTACTATTGAGTCACGGGGATGGAAGCCCAGAAGTCCTAGACTTCTCCATCTGACCCAGAAGTGCTGACAAGTCACGTGGATGGAAGAACAATGTATAAAGGTGGACGAAGCTTGCTGGGAGGTGTGGAGGAAAAGAAAGAGAGAGTATTGTATTGTAGTTATCTTGCTTATTGTATTATGTGCCTGTTTATTGAGGTTGTGGGGCTTGGAGGTCACTGTATGTAGAAGAAAATAATAAAAAAGTTCTTCTTGGTGCTTTTACCGGGTGTCCTGTGTGTCTATCTGTTGGGTTTAAGGGGCAACAGTGACCCCTAGCGTCCACAACTGAAATATAATTTATATGATATTTATAAAGCGTTACTAACGCTCCCCAATTCTGTTTCTCTTCTCGATTTCCTGAAGTGACTAGAGCTGCTGATTAGCTGCGAATACTCCATCTCTGTTTGTTAGTCAAGTATACTGAAATATAAGTAATAAAATATTTATAAACCTTTAATAACCCTCCCCTATTCTGTTTCTCTTCTTGGTATCCTCACGTGGCACTTGGTGCCTCTGCTCTACTGCCAAGTTGTTTGCCTGCCTGTGGAAAAAGTCATCTCAGATAAAGGGGCAATGGAATAATTGGGTAAGAGGGTCCTTTCATCTGATTGGCTCTGCTATAGAATGGTCAGTCACTTGGGGGAGACGGCCTGTTGGCTGGCTAAGGTCTGCAGGACTCTGACTGTTTCTGACTTGCCTGACTCCTTTTCTACAATCTGGTCTGTGGTTCTACAATTAGCCGATAGACAGATGTTGTTGTTTTTCATTTATGTTAATTAGTTAAAAAAAAAACGTTTTTGATGTATTTGAACAAATCAGTATCCTTATATGTTCTGTATTTAGTGAGTGGTGTAATCTGATCTTGCATTTTATCTTGTGAAGTGTCCTGGTGAGGAGCTCTGTGTAAGAACAAAGTCGCTTGTACTGTTGTGTTGTATTTCTGAGGTGGCCACGACGGATCGGCTTCTAGCTCTGTGAAGAGGATTACTTGTGTTCTTTTTTCTATGTTGCATTTACCCTATTTTTGACACCTATAGCACACCCAACCTACCTGGAAGGAGGTCTCTCACTGAATTGCTTTTCCCAAGACTTCTTTAAGGTTTTTTTGGGAGAGTTTTATTCTTGTTATATTATACAGTCAAAGCCGTGGGCCTGTTAAAGCCCATTGAAGTATTCCTTGTGTGATTTAAAATAAAATGTTGTTGTAATAAAACTAACGTTTTTCTAGCAAAGCACGACAGAGTCACTCAGAGATTAGTCATATTTTTAGAGATTTAAGTGTGGCTCAAGATTACGGTAAAACATGGAAAATACAGATTAAAAAAATTAGACAAAAATTAGAGGTAGCGATCAATACGCTCCTTGGAAGGTTCGACGCATCCTCACAAACTCAAGCAGGGGTGGCCGGAGCTCCCAAACAAAGCCCAAAATTTCCAAGACATGCAGTATCTTTAATCCACTGAGTGCATTGTGACTTTTTGTTAATGCTCTTAAAGATTTCAATATTCGACAAAAAAGTGTAAGTGTCAAGATCAGGCTCTTCTCTCTGATTTTTTATAAATTCTCCTTGACTTGGGTTACCAGGTGTCTGGGTAGAGGAGGCCATGCCCTCCTTCTTGCCCTCATGTCCTCTGTCTGGTAGGTAAAGCTAAAAATCTGGAAAATGGGCAGTTTTTGCATGTTTATAGTATGGATGATTATCTTATGATGTTTTATTGAACCCTCCACTTTACCTGCTCACACACACTACACCGAAATGTACTCTATAAATAGTTTATTATTTATTTATTTTTATTGCAGCTATATTTTCCAGGCACTTCTAGTGTATGATTTGAGTAGAGTTACAATGTATCGATGGTCATAATGGTGAGACTGTTTCCTGTAAGCGTGTGCACCGTCTGTGGTTTGTCTTTGCTGCTCCCTTTGTGAACTTTTGATTAATATGGCTCCTACTAAGGCCGGGGTTATACTTTACGCGACACGACGCATGCTGCAGCGGATGCTCCTGCTACACAAGCATTGTAGTGTTCATACTTGCGCGCGTACTTTACGTAAATCTGGAGGAATCCACCAGGTGGCAGTGCGAGATATTATCACAGTGAGAACATGTTCGGCTTCTCTGTGTTGTGAATTGCCTAGAACACCTATTAAATTCCGATAACACCTTACCGCAATATCTATGAAAAGGATGTTTATTGATTAAATCCATAAATCCAGGGATGTGTCCATTCCAGCAAGCATTGGGCACGACTGAGAGACAATCCCTGGACAAGGTCTCTGCTCATCGCAAGGTGAATACAAACACTCGCATATACTAGCGCCATTTTAGCGTCACCAAATCCCCAAATCTGCATATCTTTGGAAGGAAACCGGAGCACAGTATGGAATACAAGCAGGAAATACCAGCAACATAACTCCCTGCGAGACAGCAGTGCTACCGCTCCGCCACCGTGATATCCCCATGTCTGTAATTATTAACAGTATTCATTATTTAAATGAAATTATATGTAAAATGTAACATACACACTTTAATGCATTTCATCATGAAAGTGATATCAAGTATAAATCTAAAGATTCTAAATGTGCAGAGAGTTGGAATATCATACATTTAATTTGTTCTGTGTGGTGATCTATTGCTGCTTGCCGCTGCTGTTAGGTCCAAGAAGCTCGTAGCGATTAAAAACTGGGATGACGTTTACGATGGTCTGCTTTAATGATAAAGTAAACTACGAGGTTAAAGTGGACATTTTGAGATTAAAGCCGAAATTTCCACTTTAATCACAAAATACACGTTTTCACCATGTCCTTTATTTTTTTCTCAGTGGCTCAAATACAGCGCTGTACATTATGTTGCTGTTATTAAGTTGCAAAAATAATAATAAAAAAAGACGGCACAAAAGATGGTATGTGAGACTTTTAAAATGTATCGTGTCATTACGATCGGGAATATGTGACGCTTGAATATAAAAGCACCACGAATGCATCTGTATGTCGGCATTTTGCTTCACCACATCGAAGCATTCATCCCGTAGGATCTGCATAGAGGCTTTCTGTCACATGTAGATAGTAAACAGAGACTCTGACGTCACGTTCCGACTTTCAGCACACTGCGCCCCCCGACTTTTTGCTGGTACTGCAACTCGCGCACGCGTCGCGCTAATTTCTGAGGACCTGCTCAGAGGACGCGTGAAATGAACGCTGGGAACGCGTGGCAGCCATGATGCGGGCGCGTACGCGTTCTGACCGTGAAGTATAAACCGGCCCTAAGAGGAAATGCAAGTTCTCAGACAGTATGAAAAAGAAGGATCCTTGCATTGCTGAGGGACGTAGTGAGAATGAAGCAAAGAGTACAGTTTGTGATATCGGCTCGTCCATTGTCAGTGTGAACAAAGTATCTTGTGGAAAGTTCCATGTGTACGATTTGTTCAGAGAGTTGGCTCTCAGACACACACTACGTGTGATCAAGTACTGTAGGTGCTTACTTTACAGCACTATGATAAAGAGCTTCATTTAGATTTGGTTTTCAGTGGATACATAGGAGACCCCCTGAGTGAAACTTTCAATGCGGCCTACTTCATCATCCTTGCATGGCTACTCCCGTGTTCCCCTTTGACAACTCAGGTTGTCAATCCCTATCCTCGGCCTCAAAAAAATTTGTTAGAAACTGTTTAAAGGGTTTTGGAGGTCAAGGAGTGCTGTGGTTCCATCTGTTGTGCTGCCTGATTAGTCTTTAACAATCCTGAAAATAAGCAGCATTCTCCGGTGATGCCATATTGTTTTATTTATTGGTGCCACTAATTTATGGTTATTTGTGAATGCTTGCTATGCTGTTGATATCACAAGTAGCCAAGGTGGGGTGAAGCTTTCAAAAGCACCCAAGGAAGCAGGCTACAATCCCACCTGCCTGTCTAGAGGAGGTGCACCACAAGGCAGCGTTAGGCTCAAGCCCAGATGTTACAGTCCATCACTGGGCACATTCGGGACAATTTAGGATCGCCAATGCACCTAACCAGCATGTCTTTGGACTGTGGAAAGAAGCCGGAGTATGCAGAGGAAATCCATGCAGGGAGGACCCAGGAAGCGAACCCAGGTCTCTTAACTGTGAGGCAGCAGCTCTACCCACTGCGCCACCGTGCCACACCTCATTGTTTTATACAAAGTTAAAAAACCTTATATTACATTTAACACCCACTGTTAATAGCAGAATATAATGAATACCTAAGCTAAATGGTTACTGAACTCTCAAGGTAGAACTTTTCAGCAGCCCACCTGGCTTGCTGCCCTTCATTACATTCTCAGTGCAGAAAACCAACTACACTTCATATTGAAAACTCATTTTGCCAAAAATAATGATAAGTCTGTGCCAAGTCAGGCTCAGCATCAACCCCTAAAAGGGCAGCAATGAATCATCCATGGTAGGCACAGTGCACTTGGCTTTCATATTCAGCAATGGATAAAATGATTTAAAATGTTAATTGACTATGTAACCTGCTAAATCTAATTCAGGGCTCATAAACACATTGAGTATTAGTTCTTGTAGGGGTCAGAGACATAGTTAGCTAATAAAGGACAGGAGATGAAGATGGGCAATATAGTCATGACATCGGGGTACACCCTACTCTTTGTGAAATATGCCAAGGAATCTTTTATGACCGCAGAGTCATGTGAAGGATGACACCATTTTTTCCAGTACAGATCACAGGGTAAGCACCCCTTGCTGGCCTCGTCAGCGCCTCTTCCAGCAGCAACCCAGATTCTCCCATCCAAGTGCTGGCCGGGCTAAACGTGCTTAGCTTCAGGTGGATTGCCTGTTGTGAAGTGGAGGCAGTATGGCTGCTGCCTTAGAGTATTTTCCCCAACAGGAAGTGCCCAACAATCACAGGGTGCAATGGAAGGACAATAACTGAGCAGGGTGTCCATCCTGTCAGAGAGCAAACACACACTTAGATATCAGGGGCCAGTTTTAGCATCACCATTCTGCATGTCTTTGAACCGTGGGGAGGAAACAAAAGCACCTGGAGGAAACACGAGAAGAACATGCAAACTCCATGCATGGAGCACCAAGGACTTGTACCCCGAGGTCCTTGTTGCAAGGCAGGAGCTCTCTTAATGCATAAATCATTTCTCACAAACATGACGTGACACAAATAAAGGGTTACATGCACTTCACTGGTAAGTCTTTATGTTTCTTGTTATATTCTTACTATCAAAATTTTACCCATCCATGCACCTGCACATTTTCTGAACCAGTTTAGTCCAAGTCAGGGCTGTGAGAGATGGCAGCACCAGGTGCTGGGAAGGAACCAACCTTGGATGGGGTGTCAGTCCATCGCCTACTCAGGCACAAGCACACACACCCACACACACTTACACGATACAATGGCATGAATCATAGAAGACGCTGTGCTTCACTGAATAACACTTAAGGTGTTTGTGCTGGAGTTCTGGATTTCACAATCTACACTCTTTTCTTTCTTTTTTTTTTTTTTGCTTTAAATAATTCTTGCCGGTGCTGGTAGCACAAGCAGTAAGTACAACAAATTTAACTCAGAAGCATTCCCCTGGGACCACAGTAGTTAACCAAGTGACCTCCTCGCATGGCAGAGCAATCCCTTGTTAACACAAGAAAGGAAGCCATGTCTAAACATGAGTGAAAGTTCCTTTATAATGTACAAGCTAACCAATCTCATGTTTACTTCATCTTGCGTCAGTATTTACATTTATCATGAGCTGCTATACTATAATTTGGCTGTTTTGGTCACCTTAGGGATTTTTCTTTTTTATCAGTATGGAAATACGTATACTTTGGAAAATGCAATGCATACCAGAGTAAGAATAAATGCAAAGGAGATCAAGGTGATATTAAAAAAAAATGTAAAAAAGGCGGTGGATTTTCAAAATAACACACATGCACACACAAACTGCTAATGAAAAGGAATACAAGAAGTCTTCTGTGCCTCTGGGCCTGACTAAGTGGTCTTGAAGGTCCGTCTAACCAGTGGAGTGACTTACTGTCTTGTCCACCACAGTCTCAGCACAAATCCCCCTCGCCTATCCTGTTTCTTGATTTCTTAAGCCCTCCAGTTGAATTTCAGCCTCTCACTCCATTTCTGACTGTAATTAGAACATTAGGACATTAGAACAATCCAGACAAGAACAGGCCATTCAGCTCAACAAAGCTGTGTTCCTATCCACTTAATTCTTCCATAAAAACATCAAGTCGAGTTTTGAAAGTCCCTAAAGTGTTCTTCTCTAACACACTACTTGGTAGCTTAATATAAGTGTCTCTCGTTCTCTGTGTAAAGAAAACACTTACTAAGGTTTTTGCAAAATTTACCCTTAACAAGGTTCCAACCAGTGTTGTGCATGAACTAGTTCAAAAGAGAGCGTTCATTGAACAAGCTCATTCTTTTAAGAATGGCAAATTTAACATAATGTATTTGCAAGTGAAGAACCTGAACGTGAGCTAGTTCAGTTTTATGTGACATTCTGGATGTGGTGTAGGTCCAGATTAAATGTTTTGCCTTACCCTGTATCCGAATATTCGGATGAGCACAAATAGTGGATTTTTATGAATATTTATTTCATACGAATTTTTGCCATTTATTTGTATTCAGAAAAAGTAACGTAAAGTCAAATAGGCGCTGCCTGTGTCTGCCTGCTTGTGCTGAACCTGTACCTCCACCGACACGAGCACAAGGTGAAGCTCCGCTTTCACTTTTAGGAAAACATTGTACTTCACGAGGCCACTTTATATTTTTCCTTGTTGGACGCAAATTTTGACCGGTGAGTTCACCAACACGCTGGTCCCACAGTCACCATTTGTGTCACACGGTGGGAAATACAGAAGTAATTTATATGTATACGTTATTTCATTTCTTTTTTGACCAGGAGGATATTAGCATTAGATATATGGTTATGCATGTTTTTTGCTGGGTATAACTCAATAAAGTCTCTCTATCATATAAAAAAAACTTGGGATGAGACAAGACCTGTTCAGAGAGACGAGACGTGACTTTCTCAGAATAAACCCCTGAGACTAGATTTTGTGCCAAGAGATTTAACCACGCCCGGGGACAGAAAAAGACAAAGAGTAGATGACAAAGTAGAACATCGTAAAGAATTAAAAAACGCTGGCGTGATACACATGCAGAGCAGGTTAGAGATAATGGAAGTAGGAAAATTTGAAAGTCTCAAAAAAATGATAGTAGAGATCACATTACATGGAAAATATTACTCTGTGAAATAATGGAACAACGAAAAGAGATTGAATATTGTTTGAGGATGTCTGGGGGAGAAGGGAGACAAGGCATTGATGGAGAAAGTAAGAGAGCAGCATGGTCAAGGTCCGAACACCAAAAAGACAAAACCTGGCCCAAACAACCAAAACCAAAATCTTCTTCAAATATCATTATCAATAGTGTTGAGCTAAAGAACAATTTAGCTTTGTATACAGTTTTCTGAAATGACAAAACACAAAAATCACAAAAATATTTTTTTTAAGTTGTTTGGGGCAGAAAGCAGGGGATATTTCTCCCTAAGGCAGTGGTTCTCAAACTGTGAGGCAGGCCCACATAGGGGGGCATGAAGTAACAAAAAGGGGGTCACGAAGATGTGAAAAAAGAAAAGAAGAATCAAAAATATGAAAAATACATCTATTGAAACCAAAACAAATTAACTTAAACTACATTCTGATACTAGAAAAATAAATATAGAGTTAGATAAATGCTGATAAAAGTTAAGTAGGTATAATAAAATATGCATCTATGACATATCATTAATTAAAAAAGAACAAACTGGTATTAGTGGGCTCCTTTCGAAAAAACGTTAGGGGGGCGCAATTAAAACTGTTATGAAAACTCGGGTCGCAAATATAAGGTGGTCCAGATCTAATTATGCAATTTTCATTACGCTATAACTTATTACGTTTATTACATAGAAAATCACCCGAAAAATCCCGGACCATCGAGAAGTGTGCAAACTGACGACATGAAGAATAATCTTTGCGCCGAACTGGAATCGACCCCGCATAAATCTAAGTCATCCAGACGATCTGGATCTGCATAATTAGATCTGGACCACACTGTACTTAAAGGTTGAGAAACGCTGCTCTAAGGGATATTCTGTTGCCGAAACTGCTGTCCTCTTCCTCGGTTGACCTTCAATGCTACTGTCACTTCCCCGATGTTTCACACAACCTCCATGCACTCTCATCCACATGCGTGTCTGCACATCATCTGAGTTCAGTTGCCCAACTCCAAAAAGCAATCCATGCCAGAATCCTTTGTGACACCCACTAGGAGCCACTCAGTGACTTATTAGACATTGTGACTTATGCTTCTGTTCCTTAGCTCCTCTCCTGTGATTTGCAAATACTGTTGTGATCTGATACTCTGGGTCCTCACTGCCAAATTATGGTCTCTTCAGGTGAGGTTTAAAAAAAGGTTTCCAAAAAGAATATGAAAAAGGCTTGGCCACAGTCAATTTTGTTTTATGTGAAAAAACACAAAAGTGTTTATTGATACAGTCCTCAGATATTGGCAGATAAAGGCAAATAAATAACAAAATCCAAAAACGAAACATAAATAACCTGATAACAATGCAACTGACGAAAGAAGAAAAGTACATTTATAACAAACAACTTAGACCCACTTCTTTTGGTTCGACTATCTGCTAGTGTCTCAAAGTGAACAACCAAAAAAAAAATAACCATTTCTCCCTAAGAGAGCTCCTTTGTAGGTTAGAACTCCTCACATTTTTTGGAAGCCACCATTAGTTCTACTTGACATTAGAATTCCTATCCTTCACATAGACATTCAATTCCAATTATGAATTCATAACCTCTCTTAATATAATCTTATTAGTAAACATTTTATTTGTAAATTCCTCTAAGTACACATAGATACCATATTACTAGTTCCTGGCTGTCATTAGTTATAATAGTCATATTACCGCCAAAGCCAGTTGGAATGATCCTTCGTGTCCAGTCTACACATAATAAGCAGGCACTACTAAGCCAGCCTCAGAATAGCGGCTCATGTTCGGACACCTGCATGATGCATGTGGAAGTCACTGCCTCAGACACATCAACAAAGACAGACAGTAAAGCACACACACAACAAGTCAATGAAATACACTAAAAAAACAGGTAAGAAAATAATCAACAATGGCTGCACAATAATGTTAAACAATAACAACGAGATCTGACACCAAAGAAACAAGACAGTGCCTGTAACTGTTTTAATTATTAACAAATTAAGAAAATTCACTATGATCACCTTCAAAATAGTTCCCTTCTGAGTTGACACACAGCTGCATACGATTCTGCCAACGTTCAAAGCAATTCTGCGGATCATTTTCTGGAAGGCCGTTGAGGATCTCCATTGTTTTTTTCTTTCACATATTGGGTTCCTTTTTGCACCGATTTGTGCCATTCAAAAATGCGTACACAAGACATGAACTCTTCACCATAAGCCTCAGTCAATAATTGAAAAGTTTCCATTGCAGTTTTCTTCAGTTTCACAAGAAACTTTATGCTAACTTGCTGTTCACTCTTGCACGCTGACATTTTCATAATGATGGTAAGAAAATGTCTATATTTGAACATGTATCCACTTGTACTGAGTGAAGTGACTGTGAAAGGTTAGGATATATTCTAGAACAATCTCTTTGTTTCTCCCCTCTTACTCTTGGTTTCTGAGCTACAGGGTTAGTCTCATATATATGTGGTTTGTCACAGATGGAATCATTTGAACAAGAAACTGATAAACTAGTTCAGTGTGTGAACTCTTATTACCTGTCTTATGGTTGTTATGATTAAATTAAACAATGTTTATGGTCTGTTTTATGCATCTTTATGCTACGTTGCAAGCACATATCTAGAATAGTATTATTCCTATGTTAGCATTTTCCAGTGTTTTTCTCACAATGCTTCTTAGGTGTGTTTGCATGTAATGCAAAAGGCACCTATTGCAATAGTCAAGTTTGTCTGTCTATCTGTATCTCTGTACACATGAAACAACTTGGCCCATTCGTGAAACAGTTTTGTTGAAATGTGCTATATTTACTCCAAGGAAGTTTGTCGTGACAGTTAAATTTTTGTTCAGATATCTCACGCTGTACAAAGTTTAGAAAGTTCAAAATCACCCATTGAAAAGCATTGTCAGATTTTGTGAACTCACTTATTTTAAAATGGAGAAACGTTCTGTGCGACTTCAAGTACGAATTTGTTTACTGTTTCAGTTTTGCCTAGAGAGTAGGTTGCTTGAACTTGCGTATTTTGCACAGTTTCTTCTTTTACTCGTCTGACAACCACTCGGATGTCCAATGCAAGTGAATCGGATGCCCAGTAGACTGTGCATGTGCAAAAGGCTCACATGGCAGTGCCACCCTTCTCGTGTGGTTTTTGGTAACTTAACTAATAGAGGACAAAAAGTCACTTCTATGGAATTAAAGCAAAGGGAAATCAATTATGTATGCATATATAAGACTAAATTGATTGAACCATATTATCTGCAGATTATTATTGTAAAGAATCAACATTATCAACGTGCAGCTAAACGGCATTTGATCTAATTAATAACATGGGAAAGATGCAGCTACCCTAAATGATATAAACATAAGATGGGTTTAAAAATAGAACTGCAGTTGATCTGTGAGCAGAAGATTGGAGCCAATGGCCATGGAACAAGGACTGTGCTGGACGCTAATAACAAGGGTCAGTGTGTGCCGTGCTGATTACTCCACGGTCAAACGCATAATGACTGACTGTGCGTTATGTATTATCAAAGAGCCGCTGTTGCTTCTGAGTATCATCAAAATGGAATTTAAAATCTTGAAGATGATTGTCTCCTTTTGTATTTCCGTTATTTAGTTCCTTTCCAAGTTCTTACTTATTTATATAATTTTAATGAATTACTGTATTTTAACTAATCTTAGTAGCTAGATTGGAAACTCATTTCAGTTGCTCTTCTCCTTTCATATGGTCATATCCATACTCATCTTATGCTAGTATTGGTCTTTTTGTATTAGTAGCTATTTTTCGATTACTGAATATTGGATACTACATTTTTGTATATACTTTAAAATTTAATGTTTAAGAAAATTAAACAACTATTAGTCACAGGCCAACCACCACTAACACACATCAATCGATGACATCTTCACATCACTTGAATTGCAATCTGCTCTGTATGGAGGCCGCTGAGCCACCACAAGGTGATTTGTGCTCCACTGTTAACTGCATTGTAAGTGCTGTTAAAAAGCACAAATTTAATGTTGTCTACTAACACTAAGAATTGCATTTTGTTAACACTAACATTTTTTTGAAAATGACTCATTGTTGCAAATATATTTAATAAACAAATATGTGATAACTGACTCTTGGATGAAGTAACTAAAAATGCAAAATGCTCCCACTTTCATGTCAGTTCATTTAATCGCTGAATTGCTCCTAAATGTTACACTATACATGTATTGTCTGACTTGTTCATTATGGTTTAACCTTTTTTATTTTGTACCTTTTCTTTCCGCATTAAGGATTACCATTTCTAATTTTCAGACTTAGTATTATTTGCTTTGGTTGGCCTTTCATACGTTTTCTTTTTTGATTCAGTTTTTGTTTTTTTTTTGTTTCTGAATTTGCTTAATAAGGCTTTGAAAATATAAAGGGATGTTATTTTTGTTGGAGATTAGAGGTTTTATGGTTTTGTCTCATCCCTCCCTTTGAAACATAGAAAAAGATAGAATTTATATAAATATACATTTTTCAGTCCGGTCCATTTTGAGCCTGTGCAGGCTAAGAGGCCTGCTTCTTGAGTTTGAAATCAGGCCGGGCCTTCTTACTAGGCTGAATATGAAGTCTTGCATGCTAGCTTTAAGTCATGGCAGCCCATTGCGCACATTCACATTTATGAATTTGACTTAACACACCTATGTGGAGCGTGAATGTAGGGGAGTGTGAAGGGGTGGGGAGAACATAGAAACTTCACATACATTACAAGCACATATCTAGAATAGTATTGATCATATGTTAGTATTTTCCAGTGTTTTTCCCACAATGCTTTTTGGGTGTGTTTGCATATAATGTAAAAGGCACCTATTGCGATAGTCAAGTTTATCTCTCTGTCCGTATGTCTATGCATATGAAACATCTTGGCCCTTCTGTGAAACAATTTTGTTGAAATGTGCCACGTTTACTCCAAGGACATTTGTCATGACATTCAGATATCTCACGTTGTACAAAGTTTTGAAATTTCAAAATCACCCATTAAAAAGCATTGGCAAATTTTTGAACTCACCTATTTTAAAATGGAAAAAGGTTCTGTGCGACTTCAACTACAAATTGGTTTACTCTTTCAGTTTTACCTTGACAGCGGTGGCCTCAACTTGTATATTTTGTGCATTTTGTTCTTTTACTCATCTGGCCACCCCTTGGATTCCCAAGGCTAGTGAGTCAGATACTGGGTTACAAATATCTCTGTATATATAAAATCCAACGTCTGTCTGTCTATATGTCTGTCCGCTTTTCACAAGAGAACTACTTAATGGATTTAGATCGGGTTTTTTTCTATAATTTGCTTAAACATTCTGGTTGATTTTGCAATTTCTCTCATCATGCTAAGTATCATAGTTTGCTTGCAGGAGTAATTTATTTGTGCTAATCCGAGAGGGCAGCTGCAGGCCGAGGGGAGGGGGAAGTGTGACGTCAAGAGTGGAGAGCCGGGCAGGACCCTCCTCACTCACGTGCCAGCCTCCATTCGAGTCGGTCTACCTGTCGCCACATTTTGGAGTGTATCTTGCCTCCGCTTAGCTAGCGATACCTGTTTGTTTATTGATTTTTAAAATTTGTCCTGTGTTGCAGCGGAGCCGTGAGGGACAGCTAGTATTTAATAAAGAAATATGTGACTCTTGGATGAAGTAACTAAAAAAATGCAAGATGCTCCAATTTTCATGTCAGTTAATTTAATTGCTAAAATGCTCCTAAATGTTACACTATACATTCATTGTCTGACTTGTTCATTATGGTTTATCGTTTGTTTTTGTACCTTTTCTTGCTGCATTAACGATTACCATTTCTAATTTTCAGACTTAGTATTATTTGCTTTGGTTGGCCTTTCATATGTTTCCTTTTTTGACTCAGATTTTGTCATTTTTTCTGTTCCTGAATTTGCTTAATAAGGATTTTAAAATATAAAGGGAGGTTGTTTTTGTTGGAGAGCAGGGGTTGTATGGTTTTGTCTCATCCCTGCTTTTGACACATGAATAAAGAATTTTTATAAATATACATTTTTCGATCTGGTCCATTTTGAGCCTATGCATGCTAAAAGGCCTACTTCTAGAGTTTGAAGCCAGGCCGGGCCTTCCTACTTGGCTGAATCTGAAGATTTGCATGGTGGCTTTCAGCCCATTGCACTGTTAATTCGACTTAACACACCTACAGTATGTGGAGTGTGTGTGTAGGAGAGTGTGCAGGGTTAGGGAGAACATGGAAACTTCACTGGGTGTGGGAGTAGAAGATCTAGGATTCTAGGAGTAATGTGTGTACTGTGATCAACAAATGAAGGTAAGATGGCTAAAATATGCTCTAAAGTGTCTATAATGGCACTATAAAGTAAAGATTGATAAATATATTGATTTCTTTAATACCTTTAAAAAAGAAAAAAAAAACATCTTCTAATAGTTACAATGTGTGGCAAAAAGATCAGCAATAAAAAAAAGGAAGAAAAGAAACAGCCATACAAGTGCAGGCCTGGGGCTCATCAGCCGTCACACGTCTCCATAAACACATTGCTTGTACAAATTCTTCATTTAAAAATCCACCAGTAAAAGCGAAACTATTTGCCTCCATAGAGTAACACATCAGTTCCCGTCTTCTTCTGTCAAAACTTTCCTGGGAATGAAACGACATCTGTGGAAATGTCAGTGGCGCCTACGTGGCCGGGCTTTTCAGATGCCATTTGCTGCTGGCCTTTCTTATCAACCAATACATCTTGCGGCGCATGGCTCACATATGGCAGAAACCCCATCTATAAATGTCATTTTCCAGACACCGAACATATTTTTACAAGAGTGTCATTCATTCACCTCTTTAAGGAAAGAAGTTTCCAAGAAAAAAACTCCAAGTAAGAGACTGGGATACTGCTATAAGACTGGGATAAGTGTTATGGTAAAGTCTTACATCTGAAATTAAGGATTTTATTCTGCACAATCTCTGAGTGGGGTCTTCAGCAGCTTTCTCTTAGAGAAACTCATCCATCCATTAGTTAAAAGCACATACAGTATATTGGAAGGCCTGTCTTAGTGGTTAGAGCTGCATCTCCTACCAACCAAAGACACGCAAATCTGGTTGACTGGTGTGTATGTGTGAGAGAGAGAGAGCTGTATAATAGACTGGCATCCCATCCATCCTTCTAGCACTGGACCCCATTATGATGAACTGGATCAGACACAAGATAGATGCCAGTCTTAGATGGAGAGTCAGTCTACATGAGCAATGCAGAGTCATCTTCATTTGAAAGTCTTCAATATGCGACAATATATCAAAATACTTTAAGAAAACCCACACTGGCAGAAGAGAACACACAAAGAGAGGGGCAGAAGTGGACATTGAACCCGCATCTGGGGGATTTGATGTAGCATTGCTAATGTCCAGGTCACTATACTTCAGAAATGTCCACATTTTCAGGTAGGCTTGCATGACTAGATGATGCCTGAATCTGCTACAATGGACGGTTTATTTCACATTTACTGTTAGCCCTCATTTCAGCATGCTAAGGAAATAAGACCATCAGGACTGATCAGAATTTACCAGCTGCTAGAGTCCACTCAAGTCTATTTTTGGTATTCTTGGTAAAATACTGATGGTTGCTAGGCAACATGAACAAAGAAAAGAAAATGAGACTTATATTTATTTTTTCTGCCTGAAACGTAAAATGCAAATATAAGGGAATTGCTCGAATTTCATACATTTTCTACTAATGAATTTAATACATTTTAGAACCATCATAGTTTATGGAGTTTAAGAGAGTCAACATGAACTTGCAAAATTAATGTTAGAGGCACTAGATAGATAGACAGATAGATAGACAGACAGACAGAAATGAAAGGCACTATAAATAGACAGATAGATAGAAATGAAAGGAACGATAGACAGATAGATAGATAGAAATGAAAGGCACTATAAATAGACAGATAGAAATGAAAGGGACGATCGATAGATAGATAGATAGATAGACAGAAATGAAAGGCACTATAAATAGACAGACAGAAATGAAAGGGATTATAGATAGATAGATAGATAGATAGATAGATATGTGAAAGGCATTGTATAACAGATAGATAGAAGTGAAAGGGACGATCGATAGATAGATAGATAGATAGATAGATAGATAGATAGATAGATTTTACATTTCATTGCTCTACCACATTAAGTAAACTGATTTTTCTTTTCTTTTCTCTGACTCCTTCATGTCAATATGAACATAGATCTTTGCAGAGCAGTCCTCACACACAGGGCTGGTTCCTGCTTTTACCCAGATACTTCTCAATCTGGCCCCCCAATACCCTGAACTGGATTAAAACAAGTTTGAAAATGTCAAGTGATGACTGTCTGTTTTATAACTGATCTGGCATGATGGGTGGCACAGTGGTTGGCTGCTTCACAAAGAGATGTAGGTCTGGTTGACTGGTGATTCTAAGCCGGCTCTGTGTGTGTGTGTGTGTGTGTGTGTGTGTGTGTGTGTGAGATGGTGCTGCATAACAGAGTGGCAATCCATCCATCCTTTGTGCCCAAAGCTGCCAGGATAGGCTCTGCCCCCAAAAGGACGTGAACTGTGAAGTCTGTGGTTTTTACAGTATGCACACTAATTCTGTATTTAGTGATTTAGTGATTTTATATTTGCATGTCACCTGAGAACTTGACACAGCGCTCTGCGGCCACACTGAGTGAAGATCGCTAAACAGAAATAAACTGAATTGAATGGACCTGGGCTGACTAAATTCAGTTAATCTATGAATAGACAGCTGATTGATGTTTTTGTTCACAAGTTGGTGAGACTGTACTGGGCTGGGGTTGGTTTTTGCATTGTGCCCACTTGTGCCAGAATAGACCTCAGTTTCCCATACCACTGTAATGGTTGAAGGCGTTAGAATATGGATGAAAGGATGGATGAACTTTATGGGAATGTTCTCTGTGAGTATCATGTTTTAAACTATTAACCATGGCACGGATTCATATTGTGGCACTGTGATACGACACATAGTGCTCCAGCCTCGTCCAGCTTAGTATTTGGTTAATCTATGGAGTTTGCATCCCACAGCTGGCATTGGGTTTACTCTTTTAATGCAAAAACATTTTGTCAGGTTGACCTTTACCCAGTGATGACTGATCCTGTGGCTGCTGCCTTGTATACTTTGGTGCTGGGGTGGGCTCCAGTCGTGTCTAGATCTTGAACATTAGTAACTGCACAAGGGCACCAAATGAATGAATACACGGCTGGTAAAACCCAAAGAGGTGTGAAGACTGCTAATGTCTGTCTTTTATTTTTTCTTTACAGCCATCACCTTGATAGTGCATTCCTTATCTGTGACAGGTATAAAAAGTGCTGTTCCAGTTGCCGAAATGCCAAAAGGAATTGCTGCGTGTCCAGATTCCTTTCAGAGTTATCATGAAGGTGTGCTCAGTTCTAAGGTCTCAGGAAGATAATATAATCTTCGTGCAATTAGTGCAGAAGGCAGCAGCAAGAATCTTAAGCAGAAACAGAAGATCTGAGCACATCTCACCAGTTTTAGCCTACTGTACTTAACACTGGTCACCTGTGTCATTTAGAATCGACTTTAAAATATTACTAATGGTTTATAAAGCCTTAAATAATCTCACCCTGTTCCCCTACACTCCAAGCCATAACCTTAGATCTTCTAATGGTGACCTGCTTTTAGTTCCAAGAGCCAAACTGAAAAGAAGTGGTGAGATGGCCTTTTGCTGTTATGAACCTAAAATCTGGAATACTTGACCGACAGAAATTCTCCGGGCTAACACTGTGGAACGTTGTAAAAAAACCTGCTAAAAACGTATTATTTTAATTTGCCATTTTCATAGCTACAGTTTTGAGAATGACACAAATATTCATTTTCACAAAGTTTGCTGCTTCAGTGTTTTTAGAGGCCATATTGTGAGTGCGCCCACTCCCTTGGCTGAGAAGCAACCCCATACAGTAGAACCTCTGGTCACGAATGTTTCCAAACACGTACAAATCGGGTTACGATCAAAAAGTTTGCCAAAACGTTGCATCTGTTCATGACCACTCGCTCTGGTGCGAACAAAATCAGCCAGTTTCCCTACGCCCGTTCGTACACGCCAATGATTTCCCATTCTCCGTTTTCCATTTTGTTTTGTTTGCGTATACAGGGCCTAACAAAGCAGCTGATGTTGCAATGTTAACCAAGCAGGTGCCTCAAGTGCTGGAAGAGGTGGAAAACGTGTTGCTAGTGTGGTTGAACGAGAAGCAACTTGCAGGGGATAGCGCAAGTGAGGCGATCATATGCGAGAAAGCCAGGAAGATTCATGGAGATTTGCTGAAAAAAAAATCCTTCTTCGAGTGGCGAAGGTGAGGAATTTAAAGCCAGTAGAGGGTGCTTTGAAATGTTTCGCAAGAGAAGTGGCATTTCATTTTTTTCCCTGTGCTTAAAACTCATCAAAAAAGTGTTTACAGCGAGCGGTTCATAAGGCTATAGCGCAAACTCTTACAATGTTAGTTTTCTCTGTTATTCAAGGTTTTCTCAGTGTTATTCAGTGCTTTTACATTTAGTTTACTATTGCACTGTGCATTCTATGGTATAATTAACTATTTTATACTTAAAAAACTTTAAAAATATATATATTTACATACAGTTCATACGGTCTGCAACGGATTAATTGTATTTACATACAATCTTATGGGGGAAATTACGTTTGGGTCGCGTCCAGAGGTTTGGAATGAATTACGGTCATGACCAGAGGTACCACTGTACAGGAATGGTCTCAGGATGCTTTACTGTTGGCATGACACAGGACTGATGGCAGCGCCGCTCACCTTTTCTTTTTTCTGGATGCCCCAAACAATCGGAAAGAGGATTCACCAGAGAAAATGACTTCCCCCAAGCAGTCATAAACAGTCCAATCCCTGTAACCCTTTGCAGAATATCAGTCTGTCCCGGTTTTTCTTGGGAGAGAAGTGGCTTCATTGCTGCCCTTCTTAACACCAGGCCATCCTCCAACAGTCTTTACCTCACTGTATGTGTAGATGCACTCACACCTGCCTTCTGCCATTCCTGAGCAAGCTCTGCACTGGTGGTGCTCCAATCTGAGCCATGAGTAAAGAATGGGACCAAAGTATCCTCTGAGAGCAACTTCTCCCAACCATCCAAGAACAGTGTGGTGACCAACAATGCCTTTTCCAGCATGAAGGAGCACCGTACCATAAAGCAAAAGTGATAACTAAGTGGCCAGGAAACCCCCATTGAGAACTTGTGGTCAATCCTCAAGAGGCGGGTGGACAAATAAAAGCCCACAAATTCGGACAAATTCCAATCATTGATTATGCAAGTATGGGCTGCCATAAGTCAGGATTTGGCCCAAAAGTTGAATTGCAGAGGTCTTGAAAAAGAAAGAAGGGCCAACACTGCAAATATTGACTCTTTGTATAAACTTAATGTAACTGCCAATAAAAACTTATGAAACTTATGAAATGCATGTAATTCTACTTCAGTATACCATAGAAACATCTGACAAAAAGATCTAAAAACACTGAAGCAGCAAACTTTGTGAAAATTCTCAAATCTTTTGGCCACAGCTGTACATTTTAGTTGTGTTTCGAATAGATTGTATGGACACAGAATTATCATACTGTATTCTTCAGAGATCCACAATCTTTACTAATATCTGTTATTCTCTGTTGTCTTGTGTGGTTCTTCTGTGGCGGAAGTCTGTGCCAGGACCACCTGATCGAAGTCCTGCGAACCACCTGTGGTGATGGGATGAAGCTGGGTGCCCCAGCAGTCCAAGAGAACCCCCACTGGGAATCCAATGGTGCGAAGCCTGGATACACTGCAGACTGATTTAAGCACATTGATGTTAAGTAAATGCCCAGTGGGGGCTTGGTGCTCTTTTTTGGCCTTGGAACCCCTGCAGATTTTGTTGTTTTTTATTTTTCCAGTTTAACTGGAGTTTTTTTGTTGTTTTTTTTATCCTCCCTGACCTTATCTTTTTGATTTGTTACTTATTCTTTAATATTATTGCCTAATCTTATTTTTTTTTATTAAACTTTCTCTTGACATTTTGTAAAGCACTTTGAGCTACACTGTTATATGAAATACAGTATGGTATAGAAATAAATGTTGTTCTTGTTGTTTGCGTTCTTTGAGGCGAAAACCATTTGAGACTCACGCTTCAGTTACATAGAGTAAGCCAATCGATTCAGACAAGTCAACGAGGCAAAAAGGAAAAGACTCGTTGACTTTGTGCTCTTCAGTAGAGCCTCTTCAGCTCCTATTATCTGCATGCTAAATGAGCCAACATCCTCCTCTACCCCGCAAAGCTGTCATGGCTGCCATAGGTGCACCTATTGAATACTGACTTGAATCAGGGGAATATTTCCATTCGTTCAATTATTTTGTGTTTTGTAATTGTAACTAGCCATGTGCGAAGGATGGCCAGCGTACTTACCCTACTGAGACGGCCCTTGGGAAGGAAGGACATGAGGAGACAGCTTCCATAGGACTTTATCTCACCCTGGACACTAAGATGGCATCGAGCTCAGGCTCAGCTCAGATTTCCACAAGGGTGCTTGCAAGGCATGCTGGGTATTGTAGCCCTGTTGGGTTCTGCGGGGGGCTGGCAGGGGGAGATGCAGGACTGGGGAATCCCAGTGTCATGGGGTTTCCACCTCACCCAGAAGTGTTGACAGATCATATGTGCATTAGATCGGTAGCACTTCGAGGGCGGCTAACATAAAAAGGACTACCTACTGGGGAAGAATAATTTTAGGGTAATAGAGAGCTCATCTTAAAGAAATAGCATGAAGGGTTAATAAATGTCGGAAATCAGATAAAGGTCAATTGAACAACTAAATGTACTGAAGAGATGACTAAGAAGTTAGCAGATGTCCTGTAAAGAACCAGAATAGACACTTATTATATACACAGAAATGTCAAGGGTGGTGGCTCAACTGAAAGGTATACGAAGAACCTGAATATAATATAATAGACTTTTATTTTATATACGTCATTTGGGTCATTTTACCTGAGTAAAATGTATGCATTAATTAACACTGTATGGAAATTCCACAGTTCAACAACCCCAAATCAGAAAAAGTTGTGACAGTGGAAAATGTGAATAAAAAAAGAAAAAAGCAAGTTATATATCTTCTTCAAATTTTATTTCATTGCAGACAGTATGAACACAAAATAATTCATGTTTTTTTTTTGTCAACATCATTTGATTTGTAAATAAATATCCATTCTTGCCATTCAGGCTTGCAACACATTTCAAAAAAAGTTGGGACAGTACAGCATTTACCACTTTGTACAGTTCCCCTGACTTTTAACAACACTTAAAAGACGTTTAGGCATTGAAGAAATCAAGTGACTAAGTGTTGCAGGTGTTAGTTTGTCCCATTCTTCCTGCAAACAACGTTTTAGGTGGCAACAGTACGGGGTCTTCGTTGACGCATTTTTCGTTTCAAAATGTGCCAAACATTCTCTATAGGAGACAAATCAGGGCTGCAGGCAGGCCAGTCAAGCATCCGCACCCTCTTCTTACGCAGCCATGCCTTTGTTATGCGCGCAGTATGTGGTTTGGCATTGTCTTGCTGAAATAAGCATGGGCGTCCCTGGAAAAGACGTCGTCTTGAAGGCAGCATTTGTTCCTCCAAAACTGAGACATACTTCTCAGCATTGATGGTGCCATCGCAGAAGTGCAAGTTACCTTTGCCGAAGGCACTGACACAACCCCATACCATGACAGACCCTGGATTTTGGACTTGTATCTGGTAACTGTCTGGATGGTCCTTTTCCTCTTTGGTCCGCAGCACACGGCGTCCATTTCTTCCAAAAAAGATGTGAAAAACCGATTCGTCTGACCACAATACACATTTCCACTGCACAATGGACCATCCAAGATGCCTCCGAGCCCAGAGAAGTCGACGGCACTTCTGGACACTATTTATGTAGGGCTTCCTTTTGGCACAGTACAGTTTTAGCTGGCATTTCCTAATGTAACTACGTACTGTAGTGCTTGAGAGTGACTTCCTGAAGTAGTCCTGAGCCCACGCAGTTATATCATTTATTGATGAATGACGGTTTTTAATGCAGTGCCGTCTGAGGGCTCGGAGATCACGGCCATTCAGTTTAGGCTTGCGCCCTTGGCCTTTGCGCACGGTAATTTCTCCAGATTTCCTGATTCTTTTCACTATGTTATGCACTGTAGAGGGAGAAATGCCCAAATCTCTTCCTATCTGTCTTTGAGAAACGTTTTTCTTTATCATTTCAAAGATTTTTGTCCGCACTTGGTGGCAAACTGGTGATCCTCTGCCCATCTTTGCTCGTAAAGGAGTAGGCCTTTCCTCGATGCTGCTTTTGTACCGAATCATGATTGCAATCACCTGTTGACATCACCAGTTTCAAATCACATCATTATTTAGTTATTATACCTCATTACTACCCCTGAATTGCCCCCATCCCAACTTTTTTTGGAATGTGTTGCAAGCCTGAATGGCAAGAATGAATGTTTATTTACAAATCAAATGATGTTGACCAAAAAAAACATGAATTATCTTGTGTTCATACTGTCTGCAATGAAATAAAAGTTAAGGGAAATTTGTAAATTACTGCTTTATTTTTTTATTCACATTTTCCACACTGTCCCAACTTTTTCTGATTTGGGGTTGTTATTCTTTGTTTCTCTGATCATTCTGACCAGGCTGTAACAGACTGCTTTTGAAGAATGACATTTCACTGAGGAGTAATTAAAAGATACAATGAACAGCTCTTCTCCTGCTTGATAACTGATTTGTTCTGTTTGGGGTTGTTTCTTTCTATAATAAGGTGTTAAATTTCTACCACACTACCTCAGGAGTCGGGGAGAAGGAGGACAAAGCTTGCGAGAGGAGTTGAGAAGGCACTGACAGACAGAGACAGAAAAGACGAAATGGGTGCCATATTTGGCTTAGTGTCCTTGTGGCCATGGTGGTGGGAAACTCTTATAAAAGAAGAGTTTTCCCACAATAAAAGACTTGTTGCCTTTTAACCTGTGTTCATGCTTGTTTGTGTTGGGTCTTTGGGGAGCTGGAGCACTCCTTACTGTCTACACATACTACCTGTCAAAGAATCATTTTAAAAATATTTGTTATTTCTTGACATAAGTGTACCTCCAGCACCTTTCCTCCAGTAAAGGCCGATTCTCATTACTTTCCAGGTGTCTTTCTCACCTCCTGTCCAATTTTATCCTTCCTGTCTTTGAAGGCGACACCCTCAGTGTGGCTCCTGTGCCCTAACCTATCCTTCTGTGTCTCATACTCACATTTCTTCTTTTGATTGCATAACCAAAGGCAAACTGACCAATCAGATTGCTCTGAGGGACTGGACACACACATAGACCTTAACGTATTATTATATCCTAGATTGGTTTAAATCACTTTACAGAGATCTGTTTTTACCTTTACAATAAAGAATCTTTTTCTGTTGATCAGTGTCAAAAAGGCCAAATTGAATTCACTGTGATTCATTGTGTACATTTTCAACGTGGTGAATACTTTTTATAGGACCTATAGATCCACCAAAGATTTAGAAGGCAAAATGGATCAGTCTTTTAATTTAAAAGCAAGTGAAACGTGTGATGAAAAAGACCAGACCCGATGTGAAAGACCGAGAAGGTTGTTGGCCGGAGATAACAATTCTGGACCCCAGACCTTGAACTGTATAATGGAGATGTGGGCCCTCAGCTACCATAAATAAGCACAAAGCAGTTCCATTATTTAACCTCTCAGTCACTCTGAAGCCCACACACATCTTCAAGCCACTGTTTGAACCCTAAAATGTCTTCTCATGGCTGCTACAGGGGGAGCATAAATCAATGCTAGGATACTTTTCAGTTTTATTATGAGGTATTTGTTGCCTAGGCAACCAAGTATGAATTCATCGCTCAGATTATAGAACGGCAGTGCAAACTCATTTCAATTAAAGTGCTGCTGAACTAAAAACAAAAGTGACATCTACCAGTCTCAACTGTGTGGCTACTTAGGGCAATAAGAATAAAAACTGTTTGGCCATTTCTAAGATTTGTATCACAATGTTGATTTTTGTATATCCAGTTATTTCTGAGCCTGCTGATTCCACTGATAGGCTCATGCAGCTCATGACACAAGAAAGGCAGATGTAAAAGTTCATCATGGCACTCGTTTACATAGTCACCCACACTCACTCATGACGGACACGTCTTTGGGACATGTGGGTGGTAAGCTGAAGGAGCTGAACAAAATAGTGATGGAGACACTAAATGAACAAGCATTCTCCTCGTAGTTGGTGACCAGACCAGAGTACGTATACACTAGTCTGTGGTTCATCATGAAATAAGAATGATAGTGGGATTAATGGAATTACAAGGTGCTCAACTTTCTCTTTTAAAAATTATTGTAATGGCAAGAAAAGCAGTCATTCGCCATTCCATTCATCCTATTCTATAAATGCTTTTTATTTCATTATTTGTCGCTAATGTGATGGATGGCGTGCAGGGACTGGCATCCCGGCCAGGTCTGAACATGTATACATACCCAACCAGGAAGCCACTCTAATGAAAGGAGAAAGAAGATAATTTATTCAGGTTGGTTTCTACCCCAAAACACTAGGTGGCAGCATACCCAGGCTAGGATTCCCACATGGACACCTACAGGGCAGGCTGGGTGTTGTAGTCTCGTGGGGCAGCCCTGTTGGAGCTGCAGGGATCACTAGTCCCTACTTCATGGGGCTTCAGCCTTACCCGGAAGTGCAGTCTGATGACACCAGGAGTACTCCCAGGTTCTATAGAAAAGAAGCAGTGCCGCTCCAGTACAGGGAGCCTGTGTCGGGAGGAAGCAGACAAAGCTTGTCTGGAGGAGCAGAGGTGTTTTGTATTTCCTTGTGCCCTTTGGAGACCTGTGTATAAGACTGAACCTTTTGTTCATACAGAGACTTGTGTCCAGAGTTTTGGGAGGGTGCTACAACGCCTCCTGGTGCCCCCACTAGGTATAGACACAAGGGCAAATGACTGGAAACTCCATAGGAGCATTCAGTTGTTAAACCTTCTCTGTATGTGTGTTATAGCTAGACGCCTTGCCTTTCTCCCTCAATGATTCTATCCTCTCCTAATAAAGCACTTTTTCATGTATCTTCTTTTTTAACAAGTTCACGTTCAAATTGGGAACCTATTATTCATTAAAAGTAATTAAGAATCCAGTCGTTTTCAAGAACCCACTTTTCCAGCCACTGAAAGACAAGGCTGACACCACCAGGATCTGATTGGAGGCAGGCAGCAGCAACACAACGGGATGCCACTCCATTTTAGGGCCCACTAACCCTCAGAAAGCTAATTTGGCAACAACAATGAATCCAAGCATCTTTAAACCGCGCACATCTTTTTGTGTGGTTTGATCATCCTTCTGCTTTTTGTTCATCACTATAACATTACAATCTCAAAGGTAACCTAAATAATTTAGGGGAGACCCAAGCTATGCAGGCAACATCAGGTGCAAAACTAGAAACAGTCAACTCCATCACACAGAGGGCATTGATTAGAATCACCAGTTAACTTGACTAACCTGCACATCTTTGGGAGGAAAGCCAACCTAAAGATGAAAAGATCTGCTAGTTAAACTGAGGCTGGTAGGCAGATGAAGCAGCAATGCTAATGTCTGCACCACCATGCCGTCCCTCTCCAGTACCCTATCATAACCTTCTGAGACCTGGTGACGGGGGACTAAGCCTCTTTTTAGACAGTGCCTATAAAAAGTCTTCACCTCCTGGGAGGTTTTCAAATTGTATTGTTCTACACAGGGGATTTAGTTTGGCCTGATCAACAGAAAATGATTCTTCAATGTCAAAGTGAAAAAGGGCCTCTGCAAAGTGGGCTAAAATAGCTACAACTATAAAACACAAAATAGCTGCTGTAATGGGCAGCCAGGATTCTTACCAGGTCGGTAAACCTCCGTAATGGAAGGACTGGGGAAAAAGGAGCTTGTACGTGGCAATACCTCCCCCAGGAAAACAGAGGGCAGCCCCTCTGCCTTGCTACCCTGCCATGGATTTAGAGCATGGAAGCTCATCTCTGCTGGGGCCCGTGGCCATCGTCTGGGGGCACATGGAGAATGGCTGAGACATCCAGAAGTACCGCCGGAAAAAGATTGTAGAACACCTGGAGCTCCGGGTGCTCTATAAAAGGGGCTGCCTCACTCCATTCAGGGAGCCAGAGTTGGGAGGTGGAGGCCAAATCTTGCGGGACGAGGAGTGGAGGTGGACAAGAGATAGAAGAGAAAGAGAAGAAGAAGAAAGAGACGGTGTATTGGAGCTTATTGTACTGTACTGTATAAGGTGGGAAATGAGGGAAAAACGTTTCCTGCGCTTAATAAAGGTGTGTTGTGTGCTGGACTTCGGCTCAGTGTCTGTTGTGTCCGGGGTTTTTACACCCCCGGTGTCCACACTGCTCACATGAGTATTCATATCTTTTAATATGACACAACTAAATCCTCAATGGTGCAGTCAACTGGGCTTTTGAAGTCCCAGAATTAGTTTAATGGAGATCACCTGTCAAAGTGAAATCAAATTTCTGCACAAATATCAATCCATCTCTCTACAACAACAAGAACAACATTTATTTCTATAGCACATTTTCATACAAATGATGTAGCTCAAAGTGCTTTACAGGATGAAGAAAGAGAAAAAAGTCAAAATATATAAGAAAATAAAATTAGGCAATACTAATTAACATAGAATAAAAGTAAGGTCTGATGGCCAGGGAGGACAGAAAAAGCAAAAAAAAACTCGAGACGGCCGGAGAAAAAAACAAAATCTGCAGGGGTTCCAAGGCCACAAGACCACCCAGCCCCCTCTAGACATTGTACCTAATATAAATGACCTCAATCAGTCCTCATAGTATTCATCTTCTAAACCCAAGCTGGAGCCCATCTCAGCAAGCATAAGATATAAGGAAGGAACAATCCTTATTCAGGACACCAGTCCATCCCAGGGTGAACACATAGACAAATATATAAGACTAGCTGTGTAAGCCCAGGTATCCTAGAAACTATTGAAGAAAAAATTGAAATGTAGAGATATCAGGTAATTGAAAGGAACTCCTCTGGGCATGTCTCTCCTAGGAGGATTTGTTTTGCTGACGTGCTCGCCTTGCTTGTGCATTAGTGGCTAAGCAACTTTGTCTTTCCCCGGATGTTTCGTTTTGCCGATGTGCTCACCTCGCTTGTGCATTAGTGGCGAAGCGACTTTGTCTTCATTCGGAGGTTTCGTCTTGCAGATTTGTTCACATTGCTTGTGCATTAGCAGCTAAGCGACTTTGTCTTTCTTCGGAGGTTATATTTTGCAGATGTGCTTGCCTTGCTTGTCCATTAGCGGTGAAGCGACTTTATCTTTCCTCGGATGTTTCATTTTGCCGATGTGCTCACCTCGCTTGTGCATAAGTGGCAAAGCAACTTTGTCGTTATTCAGAAGTTTTGTTTTGCCGATGTGTTCGCATTACTTGTGCATTAGCGGCTAAGCAACTTTCTGTTTCCTCGGAGGTAGAGCTCTTACCCCGACTCCACCTCTCACCTCCAGGCCGGACAGACAGACAGACACACTTGCCCACGTAGACGTTTATATATAAGACTAGATAAGTGAACACGTAAATATTCAGTCCCTTCAAGTTAATATTTAGTAGACGCACCTTTGAAAGCCATGAAACCCCAAGAGTCTGTGCGCACAGGTCTCTTTATTTATCAGCTTTATCCATCTGCACACTGCCATTTTTCTCCAATCTTCTTTGCAAAACTGCTTAAGCTCTATCAGGTTGCATGGAGATCAAGTCCAACCGTGAATTCTCAATTGGATTGAGATCTGGACTCTGACTTGCCCACTGTTGTCGTTTTGAGGCCATTCCTGTGTAGCTTTGGCTTTATGTTTATGGTTGTTGTCTTGACAGAAAACACATCTTCTCCCAAGGCACAGGTTTCTTTCAGAACTCATCATGGTTTCCTCTGGGATTTCCCCATATTTTGTTGGATTCATTTTCTCCTCTACATTCACAAGCCTTCCAGATCTTTCTGCAGAGAAGCATCCTCACAGCCTGATGCCGCTACCATCAAACTTTACCGTGGGGATGGTGTGTTTGTGATAATGTGTGTGTAACATGGCATTTAGTCCAATGTCCAAGAAGCTCAATTTTGGTATCATCAGACAACAGAACCTTCTTCAGACTGAGTTCAGCCTCTCCTATGTTCTTTTCTGACGAGATGTCACATTTGAGCTTTTTTTTAGCCAGTGGCTTTCTCTTTGTCACTCTCCCATAAAGCTGTAACTGGTGAAGCACCCCGGCCATGATTAATGTTTGCACAGTCTCTCCAGTTTCCTTTGCTGTAGCTTGAAACTCCTGCAGAGTGCTCATACAGTAGGATTCTTGGTGGCCTCTCTCTCTTGTCTTCTTCTTGCAAGGTCACTTGGTTTTTGCGGCCACCCAGCTGATTTATTGCTGACCCAAACTCTTTCTATTTTATTTGCTCAAATGGACTCCAAGGGATATTCAGAGACTTAGATATTTTATTTTTCATCTCCATCCCCTGACTTGTGCTTTCCAAGTTCCTTTTCTCAGAGTTGCTTGGAGTGTTTTCTGTCTTCATTGTGTAGAGTGGGTCACCATACTGACCATCACAAGTCGGACTGTCCACTTACAGGTATCTATAATCAACTGAAACCCCCAGAGAGGTGATCTAATTATGAGACTTCTACAATCAAGGGGCTACACCAGTGATGACTCACATTAAAGGGGGTGAATACTTATGTGATCAATTATGTGGTGTTCTATATTTGTATTTAATTTAACCCATTCTGTAGTGATCTGTTTTCACATTGACTTCAAAGAATTTTTATGTGTTGATCAAAGTCAAAAAAAGCCAAATGAAATCCACTGAACAATAAAGTGTGAAAAATTCCAAGAGGGTGAACACTTTATATAGGGACTGAATCTGCTATTCATGGATTATGTAGTGTAGCTGCGTTTTCCCAAAATGACCAAAGTTCAGCAGCTTCAACTCAAAAAAATGGGATTCAACAAAAGCCTGACGCGCAGAAATGATTCCACAGACAAAATATCTTCATTTTTTAAAAGTTTAGTTAAGTTTTAAAGTAAAACAGTTCACACAAAAAAGGAGAATTAAAATAGCAAAGAAGAAAAAAATAATGTTAGGAAAAGTTCAATTCTAAGCTTAATCTTGTTACATCTCAAATCGTTACTATTTACTGTATGCTTATCCTATTTCTAAGTTTAAAATGAGTCTTTTAAGTCCCTATGTACTGGGACCTGTTTGAAACAACAACAGAGCTTATTATCACACTGTTTCTCAGTTATAGTAAGAAGGTTCTATCTCTTGCTAACTTATAGGGGAAAAAGACTATACCATAAGTTATGACTATGAAAGAAATGTATATTCTATTCAAATTAGCAAACATTAATATGAGTTTAACTCAAAACTTTAACTTTCTAAGATTGGCCCTTACATGTACAAAACGGTTTATTTCAGAAGTCAGGGCATGTCATTTTCTAACCTGCTTAATCGAAACCAGGTTTGCAGAAACAGAAACTAGAACTACAATTTTGTAATCTTAATAAAGTGTTTCATTACCACAAACAGCTGTCCACACTTTTCACTACATATCTAGTATTTCATGGATTATTTACAAAACAAATTATTTTAAGTCATGACATGTCATTTTCTAACCTGCTTAATCAAAACCAGGGTCTCAGGGGGTGTTGGAGTCTATCTTAGCAAGCACAGGGCACAAGACAGGAACAAACCCTGGAAAGGGTGCCAGTCCAATGCTGGGCAGACACAAGCCAATTTAGCATTGCCAATTCACCCAACATGCATGTCTTTGGACAGTATGAGGAAACCCATGCAGACAAGTTGGGGCCAAGAAAACTCCACACAGGGAGGACATGGCCAGGGCTGGATTAAGCATTACGCAAAATAATCATGTGCTTAGGATATCAAGGGAAGGGGGGCACCACAGACATTTTCTATTGCTGGATTTACCATGGGCCATATGGTGCAAAACTCCAAAAGGTGTAGCTGAATGAGGGTCCACAAAAAGAAGCTCTAACATTAAATAAAAGATGACATACATATATACAATAACTGCGTGGAGTTTGCATGTTCTCCCCGTGTCTGCGTGGGTTTCCTCCCACAGTCCAAAGACATGCAGGTTAGGTGCACTGGCGATCCTAAATTGTCCCTAGTGTGTGCTTGGTGTGTGGGTGTTTGTGTGTGTGTGTGTGCCCTGCGGTGGGTTGGCACCCTGCCCGGGGTTTGTTTCCAGCCTTGCACCCTCTGTTGGCTGGGTTTGGCTCCAGCAGACCCCCGTGACCCTGTAGTTAGGATATAGTGGGTTGGATAATGGAAGGATGGATGGATGGATAATAAAATAGTAATAATAGAAGTTAATGATATATATTCATCTTGGGAATACAACAAAATTAGAATCTGGTAACTGCCACGCGGTCCACCGAGGCTCACGTGATCGTAAAATATTGGCTGTCCCATTCAGTTGTCCACTCAGGCCGAACTTTAAAATAAAATAACTGTAGAAGACAATATTGAAGTGCCTTTCCAAACAAAGATATTTGCTTTCATTTATTTTTAGCATTAATGGTTACAAGTTGCACAGCTGAGCGTTCATTTTCTTAGCTGAAGTATATTAAAAATCTCAATACAACAACTATACAACAAGGCCGGCTGGATGCCTTATGTCTACTTACTGTAGAAGCAGACATTTTACCTAAGATTAGTTTTGAGGATCTGATCAAAGACTTTGCAATTAGAAAACGTAAGTGAAAACTTTTCAAACATAAATAAAGTGGAAGAATATAAAAATGAGTATTATTTTCTATCTTACTGTAAGTTTTGTTTCATCCATCCATCCATTATCCAACCCGCTATATCCTAACTACAGGGTCACAAGGGTCTGCTGGAGCCAAACCCAGCCAACACAGGGCGCAAGGCAGGAAACAAACCCCGGGCAGGGCGCCAGTCCACCGCAGGGCACACACACCCACACACCAAGCACACACTACACCTAACCTGCATATCTTTAGACTGTAGGAGGATACCGGAGTACCCGGAGGAAACCAATGCAGACACAGGGAGAACACGCAAACTCCACACAGGGATGACCCGGGAGGCAAACCCGGGTCTCCTAACTGCAAAGCAGCACTGCTACCACCGCGCCACCTTGAAGTTTTGTTTAATTTCCAGAAAATACAATTTTATTTTACGGTTTACTACTGTTTATATTTTGAATTAGATATATATGGGGGAACCAAAACCTTTTAAGTGCTTAGGCCCTCTAAAGGTCTTAATCCAGCCCAGGACATGGCACATAAAGCCTGGTCTTCATTCTGCAAAGCAACAGTTCTACCACTGCGCCACCAGGCTACCCAACTTTAGAAGTAAATTCCTAAATATTATAGAGGGTTGCATTATAATGTCATTGACACGCTTACTTTTTAAAAAGCAACACTGAGTTTTAAAGTCAAAGATATGAAATGAGAGTAAGAATTTTTTGTAATGGTATAATAAATATTTTCTGGAAATGTTTCAGGTAAGGAAGACAGAAGGTTCAAGATAAGACTGATATTTTGCTGCCACTGACTATGGCACCAGAGATTTGACGATTGTTGCCTGTTAAATTGGCACTTTGAAGTATTAATTTCACTTGTCACGCATGCATGTCATTGGATCGCTCTCCAGACTCTTCTGAGGTATGTACTCGTACCCTGGGACAAGAGGGGGCGCCAATGCTAATCTTATTGTCTTTTATTACTTTCACAGTGCCGAGAAGATGCTTACTGAGGGCACTTGACTCTGCCCCTTCTGGTTCTTCTGCTACGAGGGACGTTCAAAAAGTTTCTGCGCTTTTATATTTTTGTTGAAGGCGTGAGGAGTAGTAATTGGTCGTGTCTGAGAGTGTCATGTGACTAGTTTTGGCTGGCAAGCCGACTGCCCTTGCAGTTTAGTATAAGAGTTGCCACCCTGTGGTGAAGATGGCTGCGAAACTTATAAATTGCACCAAAGAGGAACAGCATTCAGTCATACGCTTTTTGTGGGCAGAAGGTGTGCCGGGAGCACAAATTCATCTCCGCATGTGTGCTCAGTATGAGGATAAAGTTCTCTCTCGTAGAGTCGTCTATGAGTCTATGATTGAAAAGTTCAAAAATTGCTGTAGTAGTGTGACAATGCAGAGTGCTCTGGGTGTCCAGCTACAGCCACGACAAGATTTTCATGTGATGATGGTGATGATGTGAAAGTGGCGGTGCATCATTGGCTATGTGCTCAACCTAAAACATTTTTTGCTGATGGCATTAAAAAGCTGGTACAATACTGGGAAAATTGCACTGCAAAGAAACATGACTATGTAGAAAAGTGATGTCATTTGTTTTTGAAATTCTTAATAAATAAAGTTAAAAAAGTGTGGAAACTTTTTGAACATCCCTCGTACATATCTCACGCTTCCTGGTTTTAGGTGTCACTCGCTATGAGAACACACCACAGGACAGAGCTCCTTCCCACAGTGCCTGTAATCGTCTTCGTTAGCTGAGAAACAGGGATCTTGATTTGCATTTGTTTTATTGCCATTGACGCATCTTTTGTGTATTCCTTTGTCTCCATTAAAACGGGGACGACCAAAGTTGGCGCCACAATGCTTCACCTTGTGGACCTGCAATTCCTTCCATCGACTACACGCTATACACGCGACATCAATGACCTTATAAACCGATCCTGGCTAACATCAAGTGCAAAGCATGAACAAGTCAATCGCAGGGCCCAGACACGGCCAGTCAGCCATTCATCCAATACACATGTCTTTGAGGCTGGAGAAAACGCGTGAGTACAAAGAGGAGAGCCATTACAGTCGTCCGGGATGGCACAAGCTGCATGGAGACGCTGACCCAGTGTGGGATTTGGACCCACAACAATGGGCCCAGAGTTCAATGGTAACACTAACCAATGATTAACTTGAAATGAGGAATAATGTTTTTTAGCCAAATAATGACTAGTAAATAAATGACTATACAAAACTGCAGAGATGTATTATGACTAAATGATTTCAATTCCATGAATACATTTTCAAAAAGGACGACATTCTGAAGAATTATAAAGTAACTGAAGTATCTCTGCATCATAATATGATAAAAAACAACTTTTCAATTGAATATTTTATATTATTATACTTTTTTTTCAGTTTCTATGTTATTTGTTGCCTAAGCAACCAAGGACTAATTCAGCTTAAATTATCAGAAAGCAGGAGCATAAAACTCTGAAAAACATTTGCTTTCCTATTATCTGTTGCTTAGGGGAAAAAAGAAAAATATATTAATAAAACACCTAGACCTTAGCCCTCCAGGTTGACAGTAATTAAAACATTCTTCAGGTCTAAAATGGCCGGTCTTACCTTCCGTCATAAGCACAGATTTGTGTGTCGGTTTACAAAGCCTCTGCCCTTTACTTTTTGCAGACAGCTACACCTTCTAATTCGGGAAAATTCAGAAGGCAGAAACAAATCATTGAATCAAACTCAACATTTTAGTCACTGTAATGGCAAGAGATAACAAAGTCTTGACAAGGTAAGGGATACGCTATATAGGAAAGAGCCTGCATGTAACTCGTTATTAGAAAGATTAGACAAATTTTGTCAAAATACACCAAATACACCTTGTCAATCCTGCTCACACATTTCTCCAAAATATCATCAAGTCAATATTTGGAGGTCGCTAAAGCATCCATCCATCCATTATCCAACTTGCTATATCCCAACTACAGGGTCACGGGGGTCTGCTGGGGCCAATCCCAGCCAACACAAGGCACAAGGCAGGAAACAAACCCTGGGCAGGGCGCCAGCCCACCGCAGGGCACACACACACACACACACCCACACACCAAGCATGCACTAGGGACAATTTTAAATCACTAATGCACCTAACCTGCATGTCTTTGGACTGTGGCAGGAAACTGGAGCACCCGGAGGAATCAAGGTCACTAAAGCACTACTTGCTAATTGATTCCACGTGTCTATGGTTCCCTGTATGAGGAAAACTTTCTAACATTTGTGTAACATCATCAGTACCCTTAACAAGTTACAGCCATGTCCGGATGTTCTTGATGAACTCATTTTAATGTAACAGACTCAATCCACTGCACTAATACCTTTAATAATTTAAAAAAACATGTCACCAATCTGAATCTCTCGTGGCTAAAACACTGCATTTTAGACACTTAAGGTTTTCAGGTCAGTCTCCCACTGGGCGTCGTGGTGGCTCGAAGGCTAGGGATCTGCACTGGTAATCAGAAGGCTGCCTGTTCAAATCTTGTAAATGCCAAATGTGACTCTACTCTGTTGGGCCCTTGAGCAAGGCCCTTAATCTGCAATTGCTCCGTCCTGGCTATGACACTAATCTGCATCCAGCTCAGCATGTTGGCCCTCCAGCCTGCAGGGAAAAACCTGGGGGTTGGTGGCAGAATTAGCACTCCAGCCACCATAAAAAAACCTCACACTGTTCCGTTCCATCTGAACTTGTGTGATGCTGGGGTTGCACCCGTCGCATGGCTGCACTCGGGTCCTAATCTGAGATTCTGAGTCAGTTTATCATGTGGTGGGTGCGGCAATGCGCTGTATCAGCACCTGCTCCTAACCTCTCTCTCTCACTCCCTAGTCTTGTTGCTCAAAGGCTGATCTTTGATGGCCTAGGAAACTTAAAAGTGATGATTCACATTTAAGGTACAATTTAAGTAAAAGGAGTCAAAATTGAGAATTTGGTTTGAAAAGCATGTTATATTTTGTGAATTCTCTTTCTAACGTTGTTATAATCTCTTTCAAGACTTCCTATTTTTTACTTATTATTGGACTGACGCCTTTATCCAAGGTGATCTACAACATCTAAGATCTGATTGGTTACATTTCTTTTGTTTTTCCAATTGGAGCACAGGCAGGTGAATTGACTTGCTCATGGTTACATGGTGCCAGAAGTGGGATTTCAAGCCTCAAGGCTTGAAGTCAAATGTCATACTGCCTGCTTTTATTTTCCAGAATGACTATGATCTTCGGAGCACAGCCATATAAATTAGATAGATAGATAGATAGATAGATAGATATGAAAGGCACTATTTGA
>JANRMT010062822.1:38946272-38962803 GCA_026402145.1 Polypterus bichir lapradei
GATAGATAGATAGATAGATAGATAGATAGATAGATAGATAGATAGATACTTTATCAATCCCAAGGGGAAATTCACACCAAGCAATAGTATTATTCAGATAACAACAATTTTGTAATCATAATAAGGTGTTGCGAAAGACAGCCAGGGACTTTGCCCCACTGGGACACCTGGAGAAGGAAGGAATGGGAGAGGGGCAGTATCCTCCCTGGGACGCAAGAGTGCAGCCCCCCTGGATTGCATGGGGGGCCATGGAGCTTGGAAGCTCAATCCTGTGGGGGGCTGTGGCCACTGCCAGGGGGCACTTGGATGGTTCCAGAGCCATGGACTGCAGCACTTCCGCCACACCAGGAGGTGCTGCAGGAAGGTCATCAAGGAGCACCTGGAGCACATCCGGGTACAGTATAAAAGGGGCAGCCTCACTCCATTCAGGGAGAAGGGAGACAAAGCTGGCGAGCGAGGAGTGGAGCTGGCAGAAGAAACAAAAGAAGAGAGAAAAGTAAAGTATAAGGACTGTGTTGGGCACTGTGTTGTGTGCAAAAAAGAACTGTAAAATACAAGAGTGTGCTTTTGGACATTGTGTGTCTCAGTGTCTGTCTGTAGCTGGGCTGACCTTCTACAGTGTTTTATTGCCACAAACAGCTGTCCACACTTTTCACCGCATATTACTGAGCACACAATGCATCCATCCATCCATTACCCAACCCACTATATCCTAACTACAGGGTCACGGGGGTCTGCTGGAGCCAATCCCAGCCAACACAGGGCACAAGTCAGGAACAAACCCCGGGCAGCCCACTGCAGCATCACGTAGTATATGTGTACCAAATTTCAGGTCAATAGGTGAAATGGTTTGCGAGCTACAGGTGATTTAAAATCCTGGACAGACAAACGAACAGCCACGGTAGCGTATTATATAATAAGATTGGTTACATCTCTTATGGTTTTCTAATTGGGGCCCAGGCAGGTCAAATGACTTGCACAGCAGGATTTGAACACACACGCTCATGGCTTGAAGTCCAAAGCCTTAACCTCTACACCACACACACAGGTTGCTAAAGAGAAGTTCATATTCAGAGTGTGAAGCAAACACCTTAGTTCCTCTTTTGACATCTCAACTAGTGTCTAAGTGTTTTGGGAAACTTTTAAGAGAAGTGGGAATTTTTTTATTCTTGCACAGTTGCAACATCAACATGTGAAGGTGACTCTAATTAATAAATAAGAAACGCTTGTCAATCTGCCATGGCTCCTTGCTGTCTTTCTCCAATAAGGCTGTCATACTGAATAACCTTACATCGGTTCCAGTTCTTTGAGAAGGCTGTTTTGCCCCCACAGTACTGGACGATGGCGCCATTCTTCAAGAAGAAAAGCTTTCATTTCTTTGAGGGGTGAAGGAGGAAGAAATCTGATTGCCACTGTCTTGTCCATTGTTGCTTCCAGTAGGTCAGATTATCTTGAGGCATAACGTGAGCTACCACAGATATACTGATTATACATGTATTTATCAATAGCGCCTGATGACCCCGACTCTCTTGATTCACTGACCCATTATTGTCTCTGACCTGAATTTTAAATCGCATATTAATCAGATTACTAGGACAGCATTTTTTCACTTAAGAAATCTAGCAAAAGTTAGACCTCTTATATCATTGAAAGATGCTGAGAACCCCTGCAGATTTTTTTTTCCTCCGGCTGTCTGGAGTTTTTTTTTTTTTTTTTTTTTTTGGCCATCGGACCTTACTTTTATTCTATGTTAATTAATATTGTACTAATTTTACTTTTATATTTTGTCTTTTTTCTCTTTCTTCATACTGTAAAGCACTTTGAGCTACATCATTTGTATGAAAATATGCTATATAAATATTGTTGCTGCTGTTGTTGTTGTCCCGTCAGGATTTGATGATATGGCTGCCCACACTGTTAAGGATCCTCCACTATGTTTAAGAGCTGGCATGACATGTTGTGAATTAAAGGCATCCTTTAGCTTTCTCCTTAAACGTCACCCCATGCCACTTTTAACCACTGCTCATGTGTCCCTCCCATGTGTCTTTTTGTGTTGGCCTTGAATACAAGCAATTTCTGAATGGCATACATTTGTGAAGCTCACAGGGTGCAGTATCTGGTGAGACATGAAAATAATGCTGTGGCACTTCTTGAAACTGTCCTTTTGTGGCATTTGGCAATCGTTCTGTAAAATGTCTGTCTCTCCCCATCATTTAGCTTCAACTTACGGCCACATTATTCCTCTTTGCAGAATGCAGTTTGTCCTTGCTTGGCTTATGCTGTCATTATTTTTAGACTGTTCCCTTTGACATCTAAAATAATTTTACAGTTTTTGTGACTTGCAATTCGGGCACCAACTGTGTGGCCTCTTTGGAACTGTTGCTTTCCTCATGTTGCTTTGAAAAGTGCTAATTGTCAGAGCTCTTTTATAGCTGGCATATACAGCTAATTGGCACTCCACCTACTATGACTCACATTTACAGCTGCTTTTGTAATTGCCATCTTTTGGTTACTTTAAAGTTCAGCTCCTTCCTCATCTGGTGTTTCCATTATTTTGTCCACTCCTTTTATATGTACTGATGATTTTAATATCAAAGAGTGTATTAACAGTGGTCAAAAATTCATGTAAAGTTGCAAAATATCTTAGCATTGACATACAAAGCCAAGAGGGTCTACCCCAACCTTCTAAGGTATGAGCTGACATTTTAATGGGGGTACTGTTACAAGCATATTCTTGTCTTTAGACTTTCTCTTGTGTATGTTGATTCCATGATGATTATTAAACAGAATATGGTAATGCACCTGCCAGGCATTACCATATTATGAGAAAATGTTCTTTGACAATGATGGCACTATACCAGCACTAACCAGACACAGACAGACATGGGAGGCACACTTATAAAAACAAAGATGCTTTTTATTTTTCTTTGGTGGTGTGAAACGTCTTCCCCGTCCCCACAAGCCCACGACACAGTCCAAAGCACAAATCACCTCTAAACAATACTTTACTTTCTCCTTCTTTCTCCGGCAAGCTTAGTCCCCCTCCTCCTGACTCTGGCTCCTGGAGTGGTGGCTGCTGGCTCCTTTTATAGCCCACCCAGAAGTGCTCCAGGTGTTTGATGCCCTATTTCGAGCTGCACTTCCGGGTGTGGCAGAAAGACCCCCAGATCCCATCAGGGTTGTAGAGATCTCCATCTACCATGGAGCCCTGCAGGAATCCGAGGGGGCTGCCATCTAGTGTCCCGGGGGAGGTACTGTTTTGTCCATGCTTGCTCCCCTAGTTATCCTCAGTGAAGAGGCATCCCGGCAAGACAAGAATCCCGGCCATCTGTGACAGTTCTAAGACTAGTATAAAACAGTTTAAACGTAGAATGTGAATTTCCCCTTGGGATTAATAAAGTATCTATCTATCTATCTATCTAGAACAATAATGGCACTTACCTTTTAAATAGTCAAAATGCACTTTTGTGAAAATTTGAACTTTTTCTCTGGCAGGACTGCACTGTGCGACACTTGCTGATGGGGAAGATGTGTGTTTGGAAAGGGCCTACTGGATTTTACATGTCAAAATGTGAGCGTCTCTCATAAGAAACGGGGAGTGTTAGGTTTTATGTATGCATTGTTTCAGAGAAGGAGATCCCAAGATAAAATTTGTAAACGGCTCGACTGGTTGAAGCACTTCATGGGTGCGCTCACACACTTGCGTGCACACGAGGCTGCTATGCACCTAAATTCAGGCCTTGCACAGATTGGGTGTGGCACGTATGTGGGGTGTGCCTGCGTCAGCCACAATTGGAGGAAAGGAGCGGCGGTATGCAGGATTGGTTGGAAGTTTCGTTCCCCAGTATAAAGGGCACCTCCTACATTTAGGGGTCATCATTTGACTCAGTTGTCGGGTGAGTGATTTTGGTGTAGCTAATCCTAATAGTACAGGGTGAGGCAGAAAGGACAGACGTCTTTGAAATGGCTAGAACACACCACTAGGTGGAGTGACAGATGTGCGGTAGGTGGCGTTAGGTTCGTGAAGTCTTAGCATTTTTTTTATTTTCTTTTTAGCTGAAGCCATGGAGCCATGGACGAAATAAAACACTGCGTTTTTGCATATGACTGTCAAGAACAACCAATCTACTGTATTACCGCAGTTCAGCGTGAGTTTCGTTGCCATTTTAATATGCACAGAAATAAAGCTGTTCCCGCTCGTAACACTATCCTACGTTGGGTTAAAGCACTTCGTACATGAGGTACACTAATGAACAGAAGACCACCGGGGGCTACACGAATGGCACGCACCCCTGAAAATGTGGAAAGCATTCTTCTGAACTTGACCTCAGTAATCGTTCGGCAAGGCATATTTTGCATTTAGACCTGCATTTCCAGCCCTACAAATTGTCAAATGCTATTTCAATATGAACTCAAATCTTTCAATAAATTTCTTTGTAAGAAAAAATTAACAATTTTGTGATTTTGTAAAAAATGTCCGTCCTTTCTGCCTCACCCTGTACATCAAGCATTGTCCAAAACAATGAGGCTAAGAACCGAAAGAACTTGCTCTGGTGCTCACTGTGTGAGTAAATATTTCTGTTTAAATGTTCCATGAGGGAGCGAGTGAGACAGAAACATTGTATCACTTGATACTTCTACTTTCTTCTCTACTACATGGGTAATTTTGTTTTAAACTTATTATATTGCCTTTGAAGTCGTACTTAGAGAAGAGACTGCCACTCTATGGAAAAGCTGTCTGCCACTCCCAAGTGTATCTTTAGTATTGGGAGCACAAAGTCATTCTCTTACAGGAATACTCCATCCAAAAATGATAGGTTGGTAGTGATAGCCAAGAAAACTTTTTAACTTTATGTTTTCTTGGAGAACGAAGATAGGAAACTTTATGATAAAATGGGGGTCTATGGAGAGCAACACTTGACAACAGCAAACAATATCAAAAACAATAATGAAAAAATATCAAATTACTTGTGCTGCATAATCCATACATCAAGTCATTTAGTCACATTCTTACAACGTGCAAAATGTGTGCACTTTTTGTTAAAATATTGCTAAATAAATACACCCGGAAAAGGAAAGAAGTCCACAGAGAGCAACGTTCTTCTTACAGGGGTTGTGGTTTTGAATTGAAGACAGGACCGTTGACCAATGAGGGTGAGGGGGCAGTGCAGCTGTTTACTTTGAAAGTGCTACCCCCATGTGAACAGGCTTCCTGTTTATGGACTAGTTTAATTTTCTGGAGGTATTTATTTAACAATATTTTATCAAAAACATACATGCAATTTTCTTATTGTGAGCATACGACTGAATGATTTAACATGTGGATTATGCAACATGAGTATTGTGAGATTTTTTCATGGATGTTCTTGATGTTGTTTGCTGCTGTCCAGTGTTGGTTGTAACTTCTTAATGTTAACTGCACTCCTATCTTGATTAAATATGCCATTATTTTCCAGGATCAACCTTTATTGCATCAGTCTAGAAACGCACAACAATGCTGATTTCCTTTATAAAGAAATTTAGCAAGTATTATTAAACTATGCTGATGTTTTAAGATTTGGCTGTTTTATTTTTTTAAGTCTTGTTTTTCAGTCAGTTAATTGCTAATGATCACAGAAGTTGAAATGACAATGAAGTAGCTGCTATTGTCATTGTCACCTGAGCCAGCTCCCTGCTAACTGACACTCTTTGAACAACATGAACTCTGCTTCTAATTAAAGCAATCATGTAATTATCAGCTATTATCCAACTCTAATTTTGCAGTCAGAAACACAATTCAATGTGACTTTTATTTTTTCCATAGGTTTCAATGAAGAGCATTTCTTTATTTTATTGACCTTTCTAATACGTAGAGCTTGAACTCTAAACTGTATCCAAATATTGAGGGGATGCAGGCATTAAAAGACAGGCAGCTACTTCAAAAACATTTCCACCTGTGAAATCATTGGCAGGTAACTAACTGCTCAAATAAAAAAGGAACTTGCAAATAAATAACATAAGAACGTCTCAAGATCTGGAACATGTCATCATATTTAAAATTCCAAAAAAAGGTAAATATTATTGTGTCAGTCTGTAATGACACAATAAAAGTCTAAAGTCATAAATAACAGTAGGGTGTGGACTGTAGTGGGCACCAGCAAGCCCCGACACAACTACCACATACACAGCTCCAAGTTAAAACAAATTCTTGTAACATAAGAAAACCTTTTTTTAGGTCCGTCCATGCTGTATAATCCAGTAACTCAAACACCTTTCTGTCTCCTTGCACCTCCACACTGAGTGTAACCCTCTTGCTCCCGACTCTGACTCTCCTCTTTTTATGTTGGACCAGGGAGTACTTCTGATGTCACGACATAGCATAGCGGAAGCACTTCTGGGTCATGTGGGAGCTTCCTAAAGCAGTGAGACCTTTTCCCTGCAGTGGCACCCAGGGACCCTGACAGTATTGCCCTCCTGAACTACATATCACATGGAACTCTGTGGGAGTCCAAACTGGGACCATACCGGAGTAGCGCTACTACCTTTTGCCCTGGGAGAAAAACTGTCCCTGAGAACCAGTCTTCCCTAGTCCGTTAATTAAGTTACTGCCCTGACTGGGATAAGAATCAGGTTGCACCTCTGCTTATGCAGTCAATCCCGGGTAAGGTGTTGTTCCTCATCCCAGACAAGATGCCTGTCCATCCACTCTGGCGTGTGAAATGGAATAATCAACTGATCGTGCATTAACATGGAGGCACTCGCAGTTCAGTGGATTGACTCATTAGCTCTGGAGGTTGTGATCAGTGCTTGAAGAACCTACTAGAAGAATAGTGATGTCACTTCAGCAAGCCCCACCTTCTCCACTTCCTCTGGGATATAAACTACCACATAGCTGGAAATGAACATTCAGTTCAGAACCTGCTTCTGAGGAAGATGGAGCTTCACAAATTGAAAATCTTTTTTTTCCTCTCTATGAGGTGTGAAGCCTGGACATTTGTACAGTAAACAATGAGTAATATCTAGCATATATGGTGATAAATATTTTGTAGATTATTTTTATTTATAAAATTGCCTATACACTTTTAATTTTAATAATCTTTAAGCCAGTCCTTGCTTCAGCTCATTTATCTGAATGCAAGAAGCCTCTAGCTAAAATTCCAAAGGAGGAACTGATTGGCAAGCTAGCCTGGGGGAATACAGGTGGTGAAAATGAAAGAACATGGTGCTGACTGGCTGCTAGACTGCCGTGGGGCTCAGTGTGCTTGAGAGGGAGCTCATGCAATAAACCCTAATGGTTCAAGAGGTGTGTCAGTCAAGAAGCTATGGGATTCATGTAAATGAAAGATGATACGGAAGTTTAGCTTTCTCTCTGTCTGTTGTTCCATTTATGCAGAAGGCCATTCCAGCCAAGGGCCATGCCAGACTACATTAAACCAGAGACCAATCAACCTACTAAGACAGACAGCCACCTGGTAGCCTAAGTAATGAAGGTACTGTAAACTGCTGATTATTTTGCCTACACTCATGTTTACTCTGCTTATATTTGGGGCACAATTGGAAATCCTGAGTTAATCCATGAATAAAAAGTCTTGTATTCTTTCCTACCTCTTCTATTACTCTGTTTAATTGCTCGGGGTTACAGATGTAAAAGAATGGGGAAAAGTATTTATCTACAAAAGCAATCAATCCTGACTTGGTGCTAAGAGTAAGTATACAGGACCTATAGATGGGATTTAGGATACTCGGTGCTTGAAGTGGAACCAAATTACTGGTGTTTTATGACGAAACAATAACATTCGATTGACAAGCGGGGTCAGGGTGCCAGTACTGTAGGTAGCACACCTGCAAAAGTTCAAGCCTTGCAAGATAAACTGGTTATGCTAAAAAAAGGTGCTAATACAGTAGGTAGGAACTCTGTGAAACTTCAAGATACGTGATTCAATAGCATTTGATTGAAGAGTGATGTACTCTGGTAAACTCTCAGGGCTGTAATACAATAACATTCGATCAAAGAGGGCTGTACCCTGTGAAGCTTTGAGCGTTGCATGTATAGTGTACTGGTACTGACCTGGTGCTGGAACTGGAGGTAGAAACTGGAAAAGATGCCAGACCACTTTAAGCACTGAGGACATTCTATACAATAAAGAGTCTTAAAGGCAAAATAGGGTTACCCTACAATGAAAAAACAACATTAAACAGGGTTTCCTTTCAGAACGTCAACCCTGTATCTGCACTTTTGTGTTTTATTCACACTATACATAGTGAAAAGAACTCAATCCTTCACTTTTATGACCTTGTTCTAGCAGGGTAGATCCTGGTAGCAATGGGTACAAGGTGGGAACCACACATGGATGGTTACCCAGTCAATCAGAAAACACACTAGTTCAGTTCAGAGCCACTCCATAACTTAACAAGTGTGTCTTTGAGATTTGGAGCAAAGTGGACTGCTATATGATTGACGGGAGAATAAACAAACTCTACACAGACAATAACTGGTCATGGAATTGAACCAAGATCCACTCAGCAATGTGGCAGTTGTGTTAATCTCTACACAGCTATGGCACTCTTAAATTAAAGAGAGTGTATCCCCAAATATTTAGCAGTATATATGTATGGAAGTGGACAGTTGAGCTTACCATTTTTTTATTATATTGCATTTAGATGCACACAGAGGTGGTTTATTTATCCAACAGGTGGTCATTTTATGATAACTGGTGATCTCCTGACGCAGTGGCGCGCTACATGTGTTCATTTTGACTGTCTTACCTTGGAATTCTGCCTTATCAAGGCATCACTGCCAAAGATCCAGCCCACTCTGCATCACCTGCTGTGAACACTGATCACCTGCCCCTCTTCTGATGGAGTCTAAGCAGGGGGCCTCATCTAACAGCCAAAGACACTCAAGGGTGTCATTAACTGTGCATAAAAATAGAATTACTTAAATGAATGGTACCTAATAGCAGTTAAAATAGATAAGCATTTAGAGCAGACACAGTTTCACCCTAAGATTGTAGGTAATGGTCTTTAGCCTACACAACATGCTTTTCTGCCTGAAATGAAGCCCACTATGTATATTTAAAATAGATGCCAAGGCCATGGAAGCTGTGAGTACAGAGTAATGAAACAGGCAAGCTTTAGTTGTGAAACTTATAGTAAAATTTGAAAATTATGCAAGCTCACTAAAAAAAAAGTTTTTCTGGGTTTTAGGGCAGCACTTCTGGACTCGATCTCTCAGGCATCCCTGCGGGTGTCCCGACTGAGTTCCCATATGAGGACCACTGCCACCTGTCGTATAGGGGATGGAACCACTCCAAAACCGCCTGCTATAGTATACTGGCCGGCTACAGATTTATTTCCTTATCACTTCGGCCAGTTTGCTTGTGCCATTGTACTGGCATCTCATCAACTCTGATCCCACCATGAAGCCCATTCTCCTCCTACAATTTGTGTTTTCAAAAATATACGCCCATGTCAAACCTGAAGACTGCAATGCCTTCCATAAGTGTTGGGACAGTTGAGTGATTCCCACTGTGTAACCCAGGGGTGTCCAACTCCAGTCCTGGAGGGCTGCAGGTTTTCATTCTAACCATTGTCACAGGTGGCTGGGGGGGCGACCCGGCTGGGATGCCCCGGAGGACCGGAGGAGGGCTTATGCCTCCCCAGACCACGTCGGGGCGACCACCCTGGTGGCTAGGGGGACCACGGATACAGAGCTTTGAAGCTCAGCCCTGTAGGGGCCCGTGGTCACCGCCAGGGGGTGCTCCAATGCCTTCGGCGCCCTGGACCTCAGCACTTCCAAGTGTCTGTGGTTCTCTGTTCTCTGTGGTTCCGCTACACCCGGAAGTGCTGGGGGGAAGAGGATTGGGGACACCCGGAGTGCTTTTGGGTGTGCAGCCGGCACTTCCACCACACTGGGAAGTGCAGGCGGAAGATTGTCGGAATGCACCTGGAGCACATCCAGGTAATTATAAAAGGGGCCGCCTCCCTCCATACGATGGCTGGAATCGGGAGAGAGGGACGGACAAGATCTTGGAGGAGGCAAGGAGGCGGCCTGAAGAAGGAAAAGGCATTCCAAATCAATGGAATAAATAATCCAAGCATTTTTATTTTTTCACATGCCAAAATCTCATTTAGTTTTATGTAGAATTCTAAATCAGAGCAATCCAATTCATCGTTAACAGCCTGTCATAGCAACATTGGGCACAAAGACGGGATGACAAGCCATTGCAAGGTCGACTCGTAAGCATATAAACACAAGGCCAGTTTAGGCCCACCATGGGAATGTGGAAGGAAAAATGAGTATAACCTTGAGAAAAAGCTCCACAAACACACTGGATGGACTGTAAACTCCATTGAAAGAAGAATCTTAAAAGAAATGAGCAGCATCCAAATGCAGTTGTGTGTATTTAATTGACTCCATGAAAGAGCTGTGGAAACAGGCCACCGTAATTTCAGTAGATAAAAACAAAAATTCAAAAATATTAAAATGTATTCAGATCAGTGACTCTGGTATTACTGGTTATGGAATCATTTCATGAAAGTCTATAAAGTAGAAACTATCAGAGAAAACTCATGGCTAATTAAATCCTACCAGTCTAACAGAAGTACAGAGGACGCCATTGTCACTTTGCTTCATCCGTTATACAACCATTTACAGGGAATCGAGACCCATGCAAGGCTCCTGCTTGTAGACGTCTCTTCAGATTTTAACACCAACCAGCACCACCTTCTTGCAGAGAAACGTATTAAAGATTTTAATGTAGACTTCAGTTTGGTTGGGTGGCTGATTGACCTTTTAGCAGACAGGATGCCAAGAGTGAAAGGAAATGGATGTCTGTGTGACATGCTACCCTCATCCACAGAGTCCCCTCAGCGCTGTGTCCTTTCAACTCTTTTGTACATCCTCTATGCTAAACAATTTTGATAGGAATATGAATAACAAATGGTTAATTTTTCAGATGATACCAAGCTAGGAGGATTGGTAGATGATCTCAAATCCGTTGAATTATCACAGAGGGACTTGGACAGCAAACAGACTTGGGCAGATTTGTGGCAGATGACTTTTAATGACAGTAAATGTAAATACAGTATTACACATAGGAAGTAAAAATATTAGGTTTGAATACACAATTCTAGGTCAGAAAATCGAGAGTTTGCCTTATGAGAAAGATTTAGTAGTCGTAGTGGACTCTTATCAACTTGCAGACAGTGTTCAAAAGCCATTAAGAAGGCACACAGAATGTCAGGTTATATGGCGCCCTGATGTGTGGAGTACAAGTCACAGGAGGTTCTGCTCAAGCTTTATAACACACTGGTGAGGCCTCATCTGGAGTACTGTGTGCAGATTTGGTCTCAAGGCTACAAAAATGACATAGCAGTGCTGGAAAAGGTCCAGAGAAGAGCGACTAGGCTGATTCCAGGGCTGCAGGGGATAAGTTATGAAGAAGGATTAAAAGAGCTGAGCCTTTACAGTTTAAGCAAAAGGAGATTAAGAGGAGACATGACTGAAGTGTTTAAAATCATGAAGGAAATTAATTAGTACAGTGGATTGAGACCGTGACTTTAAAATTATATCATCAAGACCACGGGGACACAGTTGGAAACTTGTTAAGGGTAAATTTCTCAGAAACATTAGGAAGTTTTTTTCACACAGAGAATCACAGACACTTGGAATAAGCTACCAGGTAGTGTGGTAGACAGTAGGACTTTAGGGTCTTCCAAAACTCGACTTGATGTTATTTTAGAAGAATTAAGTAGATAGGACTGGCAAGCTTTGTTAGGCTGAATGGCCTGTTCTCATCTAGAGTGTTCTAATGTTCCAATTGTTGTCACAGTTGTCACACTTCCCTCGTACATATCCTGCACAACTCTTACGTACTTCTCTGCCACTCCTGACTTCCTCATACAATACACAACTCCTCTCAAGGCACCCTGTCGTATGCTGGAAAAACAAAAGAAATGTAACCAATCATATCTCAGATGTTGTAGGGCACCTTGGATAAAGGCATCAGTCCAATAATAAGTAAAAAATATGAAGTCTTGAAAGAGATTAAAACAACTTTAGAAAGAGATTTCACAAAATATAACATGCTTTCCAAACCAAATTCCTTTTACTTAAGTTGTATCTCATGTCTCCTTTTTGTCTAAAGTTATTTTGCTACGGTATATTAGGAGAAGAATTTGATTCTTAAATGAAGCTTAAATAAGAATAACTTTTAAGTCTCCTGAGCCATCAAAGATCAACCTTTGAGTGGCAACACTGAGGAGGAAAACAGGGGGAGACTAACCTGGAAACCATAGGTGTCTGAAGTGCAGTGTTTTAGCCACGAGCGATTAAGATTGGAGATGTGGTTGAAGTTTTTCAAATTATTAAAGGTATTAAGTACAGTTAAAAAGAACACGACTTTCAAAACTCGACTTGATGTTATTTTAGAAGAATTAAGTGGGTAGGACTGACAAGCTTTGTTGGGCTGAATGCCCTGTTCTCTTCTAGAGTGTTCTAATGTTACAATTGTTGTCACAGTAAATTTGAAAATAGGGTTATCTTAAAATTGGGTGATGACTCAGTGATTGTTAACCTATTGAATGAGAATGAAACCAGTCATCATCCAGTGGTAAATGATTTAGTGGTGTGTGTAGTCTTGGTTCAATAGTCACCATTCACCCACAAGAAACAATCATCAAAGACCAAGCAGTGGACATTGTTGACAGTTTTAAATATCTTGAGTCAGTCATAGACTCAAAACTGTTTTAAAAAATATACATAAACCACAAAAAAGGCCAGGAGAATATCTACTGTGTAAGGAAGCCATGTCTCTTTAATGTGACAGGGCCGTCTTATCAGCATCATAGGCCACTGAGCAAAGTAGTGTGCTAGGCCCCCTGTTTTGATAGCAAAACAGAAACATACATAGGCATCAGAAACATCGTGGGCCCAGTCCAGTGCCCATTGTGCCCGTATGTTAAGATGGCCCTGAGTGTGAGTCTGACCGTTATGTGAATCCTTTATAAATCTTGAATTGAATCAGTCTTTACTTATGTTCAGCAGGCTCTGTTTAGAATTGGCAACAACAAAATAAATCAAATTGTAAAATGGAGCAATAAAAAATGCTGCTTTCACATCACATGAAAATCTGGTCATGGCTGTAGCTGGTCACCTGGAGCGCTCTACATCCGACACACTAGTGCAGCCATTTTTGAACATTTCAATCCACTCATAGACGACTCTACGAGAGAGAAGTTTTTTCCCATACTGAGCACACATGTGCAGATAAATTTGTTCTCCCGGCACACCACCTGCCTACAAAAAGCGTATGACAGAACGCTGTTCCTCTTTGGTGCAATTTATAAGTTTTGCAGCCATCTTCACCACAGTGTGACAACTCTTATACTAAATTGCAAGGGCAGTCAGCTTGCCAGACAGAACTAGTCAGTCACATGACACTCTCAGACACGACCAATTACTACTCCTTCCACCTTCACTATTTCCAATGAAAATATAAAAGTGCAGAGACTTTTTGAACGTTCCTCGTAGATAGATAGATAGATAGATAGATAGATAGATAGATATGAAAGGCACTATATAATAGATAGACAGATAGATAGATATGAAAGGCACTATATAATAAATAAGGAAAGACACTGTATAATAGACAGATAGATAGAGAGATAGATAGATAGATATATAGATAGATAGATAGATATGAAAGGCACTATATAATAAATAAGGAAAGACACTGTATAATAGATAGATAGATAGAGAGATAGATAGATAGATATATAGATAGATAGATAGATAGATATGAAAGGCACTATATAATAGATAGATAGATAGATAGATATGAAAGGCACTATATAATAGATAGATAGATAGATGTACTTTACTTGTCCCCAGTTAGCATTTGCATCATTCATCAGTCAAGTCCAAATGCTTAATTTTTATGTCTAATATGTTTGACCGTAAGTATCATGTTTACTGTATGTAAGAGCCATTTTCCTAGTTCTATAAGATTCATGAATATTTTACTAGATGATAATGCATAAAATATGGGAGGTTCCTATAACCCACGTGAATAGTTGTGTTGGTATTTTCCTGCCATTTCTAACAGCTTTTACAAAAACAATAATCTTCAGTTAGTGACAACTTTGCCTTGAGTAAGGAATGGAAGGCATATGGTTTTAAACCGTGCCTGGGCACATGTCTATGTGCCAATCGGCTTATGGGCCTTTTGAGTGTGTGAAATAAATATGTAAGAAAATAGCTCTTAATTCATGTGCTGTGCCGTATGCTTAAAGCATACAGAAGAAGAAGCTAAGAATCTTTAAATATATAAGAATTTAAGAATCTTTAAGTAGAGAAGAAAAAGTAAAGAACTTTTAAGTACAGAAATAACTAAAGTTTCTCAAGAAAAGCCAAGTTTAAGAAAAGATACATTTTTCCCTTTTTTTTGCCTTTTATTCTACGTGTGTAACTATTTTTTCTTTTATTCTTGTGTGGATTATTTGCTTTTAACTTTCACTTTATTTTCAAAATGAATTTCTGGACTGTGAGATTTCTTTAGACACGCATTTAGACACGCGTGCTTCACCATACCTTATTTCGGCAGCTACACTGTATATTGTACTATATTTATGTGTACTAAGTTTATGTTTGATGGCCGAGTTCTTTATTGACATGTTTTTTAATGTTATGTTGTGGCTTCTCTGTAAAACCTGCTGACAAACCCCCTTGGGACAATAAAGTTGAATTAAAGAGGAAGGATAGAAGTTGGGCACAGGCATCGTGTTCAGTGGCAGACACCAGCCCTGAACTGGGTGCAGTCCATCACATAGCTGGGCCTACTAACAACACACACCCACGCTTACACTCACATGAGAACATTTGAACATTGCAACCACAAAAAAAAAAAAAATCTGAATGGAAAAACACGACTCCTCTCTGCTCCCATGCAGCAGCAACGTCTTATCCCAATGCGACAGAACAAGAAAAGTAAAAATGGAATGAAGTGACCTAATCAAACATGCCCCAAACATTACTGTTCCATAAAAGCAAACAAAAAGATAATTGCCTGCAGGTGAAGTGCTGAGACATGGAAACTGCCAGTATGCAGCTGTTTGTGTTTATTACATAAGTGCTGCGCTGTGGGAAGTGTATTATTATCAGTTTGACATCTGCTAGGGCTCCCGCCTTTATGGGTTTCTATGTATAAACTAAGAAGACAAAGGCATACGAGCTAAGAACCGGCCATGTTATCTTCAAAAGGGAAAAGATCAGGTGGCAATAGAAGCCACTCGTGTTTCTGTATTGGAAAAGTGCTCAACGCATGAATGCCCTTATGTTTGAATATTTCTGAAATGATAAAAGGCTAGTAAATATTTAACTATTGCATGTACACAAAAGTATTTCTTGAAAAGTGAATAATCATAAGGTGATTAAATATGGTGCAACACTTATGACAAACAAAGAGGAACTGCAGATGAACATTTAAATATAAACCTTTAATCCCAAAACTGTTCAAAGAAGCGCTAATGGGGCCAAATGCCTGCCTCACTGTGACTGTGACTGCAGCTGCTCGTTTTACCTTTAGCCAAGTTTAAAGTTTTCTTTCTTGTTTCTCTTTCTTTTCTTATAGGGAAAGTATTGTAATCATCCAAAAATTCGACCTTGAGATTTTGATAAAACCTCGACATTTTAGACCTCCCTGAGTCTGATTAACTTTCTCGTAGGGAAAGTATTGGAATCGTCCAAAAATTTGATTTCGAGATTTTGATAAATCTCAACGTTTTAGACCTCTTTGAGTCCGAAACTATCATTTTTGTAATTATGTCTGTCTGTGTGTGTCTGTCTGTCTGTGTGTGTGTAAACACGATAACTTGAGTACGCTTTCACTTAGGTCAACCAAATTTTACATACAAGTAATAGGTACAGAACTTTTGAGCTATTTCCGCTAACAGGAAGTGGTACTTTTTGTTCATGCAGCTGCAGAGTCTGATTTATTCAGCTTTACTTTTATAATAATTGATCAATATATTATTGATTTGATTTGATTTGTTGTTGATGGTTCTTTAATGTACATAATATAAAAATATAATCATTGTCTTGCAGTTTACTCCTGAAATATCCATCCCAATATCTGACTATTCGAGAAAGTCTAGGGGAGACCACTTTTTCCCTGAAACTGCTATCTATCTATCTATAGTGCCTTTCCTATCTTTCTAGCTATCAATCGTCACTTATGTATGTATTACCACCCTGGGTCAAAAGGGGGCTCTGACACTAACTTTGTTCTTCTCTGTTTCCTCTGCAGTACTAAGAAGACATCCAGTGAGGAAAATTGACTCTGCCCCTTCCTGTCCCTCACCTATACATCCAGCAGCCCCCTGAAGGAGGTGCTCCATTCTGAATGGAATGCACTGCAGAATAGACGTCCTAACTGGTGACCGCTATAAATAATAATAATAATAATAATAATAATAATAATAATAATAATCATAATAATTCTTTATATATACAGTCCCGATCAAAAGTTTAAGACCACTTGAAAAATGGCAA
>JANRMT010062822.1:38963203-38977409 GCA_026402145.1 Polypterus bichir lapradei
TTGCCATTTTTCAAGTGGTCTTAAACTTTTGATCGGGACTGTATATAACCCTTTTCTCACTACACAAAGCACTTTTCATAGGGAGTGGGGAGCCACTTCAACAATCACTAATGTGCAGCATCCACCTGAATGATGCGATGGCAGCCATTTTGTAGCAGAATGCTGTCCACACATTATCTGTTTGGTGGTGAAGGGGTGATAGATAGAGAGGGGATGATTAGGGGGCCAGAATGACCAGGATGTGGTGTGCAATTTAGTCAGGACATTGGGATATGCACTACTCTTTACGAAGAATGCCCAAGGATCTTTTATGAGAACAAAGGGTCAGGACCTCATCCGAATGACGGCACTATTTTTCACATCACAGTGTCCCCACTGCACCGGGGCCTTACCAACACCTCTTCCAGCAGCAACCCAATTTTTTCCTAAATACTGGCTTGTCCAAACAAGCTTAGCTTCAGGAGAAAGTGCAAAGCATGATGGCTACTCTCTTAGTTTTGGGACCTTTTTGTTCAATGTTTGTGCACATAGCAGCCATTTTGGTTTATTTTGCTTGGTTTGATTAAACAGGCACAACCGGGTTGATGGCCCAACATTTCCTCGTGGAATTTGCAGTCCTTTACTCGATCACACTATGTATTCCTCTTGAGGCGGGTGGTCTCTCCTCGATTCAGTTATTTCACTGAGAGTTCTACTACTTTTTATACATCGTGATGTAAGCATGGAAATGGGCGTACGCAACATTTTTGTGCGTACGCACCGTTTATACATGAGGCCCCAGGTCACTGTCTAGGATGAGTTTCTTATTGTCTCCATTACTGCACGAAGTGTCTTCCCACATTCTGAAGATGTGCATGTTAGGTTAGACAGCTCTGAACTGGCCTTCTGTTGGTGTACAACAATGTGTTCAGAAATGGATGGCCATCTCACCCAACCTCATTTCCTGTCGCGTTTCCCTGAATTGCATTGTAACATTGTTAAATAATGGAGTGTATTTGAGTTGGTTCTTGTATTGTATCTTTATACTCTACAGATGAGCTCTGCCTCCATGACCAATAACTAAATTAAGCAGATGAAACCACAAGAATGGGTTTTGAAAACTAGAGCAAAAAGAAATTAATCGTGAATGGGACAAGGACAGCTTTTAACTGTACAGTAAACTACAGTGGTAATGTACTAAACTGGATTAAGTGCACTCAGTAATGGCTGGCTAGAAGTTATAAGGGCTTTCTAATAATAATAATAATAATAATAATACTAATAATTATAATAATAATAATAGTAATAAATGTTATTTATATAGTACATTTTCCAAGGTTTTATGGAGGTTTATCAAGCTTATTAAAATAGAAACTGTGGTGAGTTTGTGTTAAAAGAGAGGAGGAGTAACAGCACACTCCTCACTGATTCAAGCCATTCCTTTAGCTCTACAGAAGGGCCTGGAATCATGTTGATCTGGGTTCAAGTGCTGGATGGGGATGATCTTCTGCAGCGGCTATGAGTATAACTCAGTAAATACACATTAACACATAACTGACATAATTATGGTTGAGCAATTGAGGCTTCACGTAAAGAATTTGTGTGATAATTTTAAAGACAGTGAAGACTTGTCAAAGTACGAAAAAAGACCTTGTGGTCAACTAGGGTACATTTCGCTCTTCTCTGTAATTCAGCTATTACTCTACTTTTATCTTCCCTATGAAAGAGTATACACTCACTGAGCAAATTATTAGGAACACCTGTACACCCCTTATATATACCCTGTACACATACAACTGTGTCACCATACATTACACAAATACAATCATTAAATCTGCAGATGATACAACAGCAGTGGGGCTGGTTTCAGGTGGGGACGAGATGGCATACAGAACTGGTAGAATGGTGTTCAGCATATAATTTGTCACTGACCACCAAATAAAATAAAGAAATTATTCTGGATTTTCGGAGACAATGTGAGGATCACTCTTCTTTAAACATCATAGGAGAAGAAGTAGAAAGGGTTTCTAATATCAAGTTTCTGGGAACGCATGTCACTGATGACCTCACATGGACAAACAGCTCCACTAACCTAGTTAAAAAAAATCTCAGCAGCGGCTCTGTTATTAAAGGACACTTAAGGAGACCAACTGGTCTAAGGAGCTGCTAGTGTCCTTTTATCGCTGTTCCATTGAGAGTGTTTTGACATACTTCATTATACTGTGGTATGTCAACTGCACAGCAGCAGACAGGGGCGCATTACGGAGAGTCATTAATACAGCTCAAAAGATCATTGGACTTCCTCTGCTCTCATTGGAGGATACTGTCACACACGTGCGAGTAGGAGGCAGCTAAAGGGTTTGAGTAATTGTAATTCTACACCAGACCAGGGGGTGGCGAGGTGCATTGACTGTCTCTCTCAGTTCCCTGCAGACCTTTCTTGGGAAATCCCACCAGGCTCAGATGCCTCTTCTGGTCCAGGCGCCTGTGATGACGTCACTTCGATCTTGAAGACGTCACTTCCTTCACCAGCCTTTAAAGCCGCCATCTTTTCTCACAACGATCAGTTTTGTTTTGGACTGAGTACTGAAAACATCTCTGAAAACTTTAACCTTTTGCAGCCAGGGTATAATACACGGGTGGCTGCCCCAAACCTTTAAATGTCTATTGGTCATTTTTTGTGACAATACCTTCAAGACTCATTAACAACATCTGGAGGGATACAATATTTGTTTTTCCTAGAGCCATCACTAAACTGAACTCCAGTTCAGCTCAGGATTGTATGTCTTGTATGTCTTAGTGTAAATTTTAACGTGGTGTAAATTGTGATGAATTTCTGGATGACTAAATATATGTATATCCTAGGGACTGCAAGAAATGTGCAATGACAGAAAAGGTATTCATTCATTCATCAATGCAGTTATCTAATCAGCTGTCACACATGCACACTTAGGGACCTCCCAAAGGGCTCAGGTAAGCAGAATAGTGGCACCGCTGAGCAGAAGGAGGCGCTGCTGCTAACTGTATCTCTCGTTTCCTCCACAGTGTTGACCTATCACCTGAAGATAACATCTAGCCCCGCACCCACCTGACGTTGCAAGCACCACCCTTTCTGGTGGCACACCAAGCCAAGGAGGGCATCTTTTGACCCTCTAAAAGCTTGAGACGGAGAGTTCAAAAAGTGCATTTTTTGGTGCAAGAAGCGCAGACCTATTGTTAAGTTTTGATTTTGCATGTCCCGTGGGACACTGTTCTTTGATCTGGTTTTTCTTTTGTTTTGACCCACCAGTCGGTAGTCATTTAAGACTTTCTGCTGTGATATCTTGGGGGCTGGTACCACACAAGATGTTTTTCAATCAGCTGAGACCCTTTGTGGAATCAGACTCAGACTGAAGATAATAGCCAGCCTTCTCATCTGACACTGCCCACCATCCTGATAAGCCCCTCTTTTCATCTTCATTTAGGGCCTTCACCACACTCTGGCAACATCTGATGATTTTATTTCAAATACTAACCCCTGTGGCAGTGAAGGACTAGCGCTGACCTGTATGACTCACTCAGCTGTAGTAGCACACACACTTGGCAGAAAAGTAAATGAGGTTAATATTGACTTCTTCACATTCCCAGAGTAACTTGAAGTGAATGTCTACGCCTTTTTTTTTCTTCAGTGAAAAGACTCGTGGCTGGCAATAAAACAATCAAGTGTAATCATTACATGCCATAAAATAAAATTACTAACAATAACCAATGTATAAGCTGTAAACCGTTGTCCTAGGTAACCGTAGTTAGGGAGATCAAATACTTAGACCTGCAGAGCAAAAAAAAAACACATGATGGTGGAAAATACACCATTGAAGAAGCAAGGCCATCCTTTGTCCAAGCAGCCTGATATCTCTGAGTTTATTCTATAGACGTACTAATTGCAGCACCTATAAAAAGTATTCAGCGCCTTGGATTGTTTAACTCTTTAAGGGCGGATCTCGACTTTTGTCAGCAGGAGGGGTTGAGAGCAGTAAGCAACTGCAAATGGTGACAAAACCATTATGTTTTAGTTCGACTCATTTGTTCGATTTGTTTGATTTCAATTGTTTGACCGAGATTTCCATGTGCTCGCGGGATTACTGAAGAGCAAACAACGACAAAAATGGCATCGACATCTGGTGAGAGACCGAAGCGAACGCACAAAGCAAACTACTCCGTGGATGATTTTTTGTATATTATCGCAGAATTGGACTCTGACCTATTGAACTCCGATTCTAATGCAAGTGATCTGGAGATCGAGATCAAAAATGAAAGTGAGGTACCGGCATCAGCTCATTGATCTCCAGTTAATCATGGTGCTGAACACATTTGTGTAGATGAAGACCGCCACTCATAATGACACGAGGTACAAACCAGATTGAGTTGCACTGTGACTGCAACTGTGACACAAAGACAGCCTGGCAGCCAGCCTCAAGTGTCTCGAGCCACAAGAGACTGTGAACTGGCGGCCACAGCACCCAACAACTGATATTTTAGGTTGATTTATGTGTGAGACCCTTGCTTTGGGTACTTTTCAGAAAACAGCATGTTTTGGAAAAAATATTCAGCCCTCAAAGAATTAAAATAACATTGAATCACAATGGATTCAATTTGGCTTTATTTACACTAATCAACAGAAAAGGACTCTTTAATGTCAAAGTGATGTCATGTGCATTTGCTTGGGAAGCAGCATGAAGGCCCTGTTACCCTCCTAACCAGGAGGTGGCACTGTGTGCTAATGTCTGCTCTCTTCCTTCCACAGCAGAATGGAAGGCCAGCGGTCATTTCATCTTTACATTGTCCGCCCTCCTGGACCTGCTTCTTTCTGCCTGGAACTCATATGACCAGCAATTCTGCCATCTTTAAATCCATTTAATATCGGACTCCCATCTGAAAAGACGTCAACTTTATCTTTGTAAGAGGATCATTTTCCTTCTTGATTTATTTGCATTGTACAGGGGGTCATGGATGTACCCCAAACCTTTATTGTTTTACAATGAAAACAGATCTTTGCCAAGCTGTCTAAATTAATTAAAAATATAAACTATAAAATAATCAATCACATAAGTATTTACCTGCTTCAAGTCAATATTTAGTAGATGCACCTTTGATACACTCATGATAGCCTTGAGTGTGTGTGCTCAGGTGTCTCTCCCTCTCAATCAGCTTTGCACATCAGCACACTGCCATTTTTCCCCATACTCCTTTGCAAAACTACTCAAGCTCTGTCAGCTTGCATAGAGATCATGAGGGAGCAGCCTTTTTCAAGTCCAGCCCCAATTCTTAATTGGACTGAGATGTGGACCCTGACTCAGCCATTCCAGGATATTAGTGTTGTTGTTCTGAATTTACACATGGGCTCCTTTTCTTACTGCAGAATAGATCTTCTCCCAAGGTGCAGGTTTCTGGTAGACTTCCTCAGGGTTTCCTTGAGGATTTTCCAGGATTTGGCATTTATTAATTTTCGCCTCTACCGGAGTGGTGGCTCTGAGGCTAGGGAGCTGCACTGGCAATCGGAAGGTTGCCGGTTCGAATCACATAAAATGCCAAAAGGGTCTCTGCTCTGTTGGGCCCTTGAGCAAGGCCCTTAACCTGCAATTGCTCCGTCCTGGGTTAATCCGTCCCTGCATGTAGGCCCTCTAACCTGCAGGGCAAAACGTGGGGGTTGGTGGCAGAATTGGCACTCCAGTCACCATAAAAACACCTCACACTGTTCCAATCCATCTGAACTAGTGTGGTGCTGAGGTATCACCCATTGCATGGCTGCACTCGGGTCCTAATCTGGATCCTGAGTTGGTTTGTCGTGTGGTGGGTGTGTCAATGCACTGATCAGCGTGTGCTCCTAACTTCTCTCTCTCTCTCCCGCTATCCTCATAAGTCTTCTAGAGCGTACCAAAGAGAAGAATCCTCATAACATGATGCAGCCACCACCAACCTTCATCAACCTTTTAATAACATCAAAATCATCTCAGGTAAAGGAGCATCGGAATCATTAGATGGAAAGATCCTCTCTTCAGATTGGACGGCCAGCACAGACTCCACTATAGAAAACACTTGAGGGGGTAGGCAGCCATGAGGGCGGTGACCTTATTTTTGACTTTCTCTTTTCCAATTTTAATCTCCTCTGTTACAAACTGGCTAGAGTTCATCAGTTAATTAATGGACAGATACGGTTGGTTTCCATTTATATTTAATCAGTTTCTACCTTGTTCTCTGTGTGTTTTAACAAATCTGCATTTATATGAGGATCAGTTCTGTGTTTAGTAATTAGTATAATCTATACTTGTATTTTTTAACTAAGAGTTGTTCACAGTATCTTGCGCCAGCACTCAGTGAAAAGCACTTTGCAAAAAACAAGTTGTGTTGTTGTAATGTGCAGTGTTTGGCCTACACCAGCCATAGTGTTCTGTCTGCTAAACAGACCACAGAACATTCTTCTGTCTGACGTGAGAGTCTCCCATTTGTCACCCTAGATACTTATGCAATCAATTATTTTGTGTTTTATATTTGTACTTAATGTAGACCACTTTGCAGATATCTGTTATCACTTTGACATAAAAGAGTATTTTTCTACTGATCACTGTCAAAGAGCACAAATGAATTCCATTGTCGTTCAATGTTGTATAAAAATAAAATACAAAATGTTCCAAGCAGGTGGTTTCTTTTTATAAGTACTGTATATTACCGGGTCACTGTGTGCCAGAGTTTATTCTACAATCACTACAAGTAAGATGGAAAGCAAACTTTGGTAGGAAACAAGACACACTCACTCGATTGTTTAGAGTTTTCAACAAAACTGACATCCAGGCTTAAGAAGAAATTGTGTATGGACCTGTTTAGCCAGCATGGATCGCAGCCACACGTGTCTCATTTGGTTCAGTAAAACAACATGGAGAATGTGGATGCTTGTTAATCTTCAAGACAGCACTAAACCTCAGTTGTGTCAGTCAAATTTTCAATTCAATTCATTTTAATTTAATGTCATTATACTTCTTCCTCTTCATCTTTTCCTGATTAAACTTCTCTATACATCTCGATCCAATGCCTCTTCTCCAGTCAGACTCTTTTTCCTTCAGACCTTCTTTTACTTTATCCATCCACCTCCACTTTTGCCTTTCTTGCTTTCTCTTACCCTGAACTTCCATTCCCATCATTCTTCCACTCTCATATTCATCGTCTCTCCACATCATTCCTCATGTCCATTCCTCTACTTTTTTAGATGTCTATCCCACTTTTGTTGTACCTCTGATGGTCTCATTTCTTATTCTGTCCTTTTCTGTAACTCCACACATCCATCTCAACATTTTCATTTCTGCCACATCTAACTTCTTCTCCTGCTCTCCCTTTACTTCCCACGCCTCAGCTCCATACATCATTACTGGTCTTTCCACCTTCTTACCTTTAATCTTCACCTTAATTCTTCGATCTCACAATACTCCTGATACCTTCTTCCAATTGTTCTATCCGCACTGCACTCTATGGGCTTTTGTTACATCTAATTTTCCTTCCTGGGCTACCACTGATCCTAGTTATATAAATTTCTCCACTCTTTTCAGTAGCTCTCCCTGCAGGCTAACATCTGAATCCTGATCATCATTAAACGAGAGATATTTTGTCTAACCCTAACCCTAACCCTCTACAATCCCCAATCTTCCAATGCCCTTCTCCATTCTTCCAACTTCCTTTCCACTTCCTCTCCTCTTGGCACAGTTAGGTCCATAAATATTTGGACAGAGACAACTTTTTTCTAACTTTGGTTCTGTACATTACCATAATGAATTTTAAATGAAACAACTCAGATGCAGTTGAAGTACAGACTTTCAGCTTTAATTCAGTGGGTTGAACAAAAAGATTGCATAAAAATGTGAGGCAACTAAAGCATTTTTTTAACACAATCCCTTCATTTCAGGGGCTCAAAAGTAATTGGACAAATTAAATAACTGGAAATAAAATGTTCATTTCTAATACTTGGTTGAAAACCCTTTGCTGGCAATGACAGCCTGAAGTCCTGAACTCATGGACATCACCAGATGCTGGGTTTCCTCCTTTTTAATGCTCTGCCCGGCCTTTACTGCAGCGGCTTTCAGTTGCTGTTTGTTTGTGGGCCTTTCTGTCTGAAGTTTTACTCTTCAACAAGTGAAATGCATGCTCAATTGGGTTAAGATCAGCTGACTGACTTGGCCATTCAAGAATTTTCCACTTCTTTGCTTTAATAAACTCCTGGGTTGCTTTGGCTGTATGTTTTGGGTCATTGTCCATCTGTATCATGAAACGCCGCCCAATCAATTTGACTGCATTTAGCTGGATTTGAGCAGACAGTATGTCTCTGAACACCTCAGAATTAATTCGGCTGCTTCTGTCCTGTGTCACATCATTAATAAACACTAGTGTCCCAATGCCACTGGCAGCCATGCATGCCCAAGCCATCACACTGCCTCCACCGTGTTTTACAGATGATGTGGTAAGCTTTGGATAATGAGCTGTTCCACGCCTTCTCCATACTTTTTTCTTGCCATCATTCTGGTAGAGGTTGATCTTGGTTTCATCTGTCCAAAGACTGTTTTTCCAGAACTGTGCTGGCTTTTTTAGATGTTCTTTAGCAAAGTCCAATCTAGCCTTTCTATTCTTGCGGCTTATGAGTGGCTTGCACCTTGCAGTGCACTCTCTGTATTTACTTTCATGCAGTCTTCTCTTTATGGTAGACTTGGATATCGATAAGCCTGCCCCCTGGAGAGTGTTGGTCACTTGGTTGGTCACTTGGTTGTGAAGGGGTTTCTCCTCACCATGGAAATGATTCTGCGATTATCCACCACTGTTGTCTTCCGTGGACGTCCAGGTCTTTTTGTGTTGCTGAGTTTATCAGTGCTTGCATTCTTTCTCAGGATGTACCAAACTGTAGATTTTGCGACTCATAATATTGTAACAATTTCTCGAATGGGTGTTTTCTGTTTTCGCAGCTTAAGGATGGCTTCTTTCACCTGCATGGAGAGCTCCTTTGACTGAATATTGTCTGTTCACAGCGAAATCTTCCACATGCAAGCACCACACCTCAAATCAACTCCAGGCCTTTTATCTGCTTAATTGGTAATGACATAATGACGGACTTGCACCCACCTGCCCATGAAATAGCCTTTGAGTCAATTGTCCAATTACTTTTGAGCCCCTGAAATGAAGGGATTGTGTTAAAAAAATGCTTTAGTTGCCTCACATTTTTATGCAGTCGTTTTGTTCAACCCACTGAATTAAAGCTGAAAGTCTGCACTTCAACTGCATCTGAGTTGTTTCATTTAAAATTCATTGTGGTAAGGTACAGAACCAAAATCAGAAAAAAGTTGTCTCTGTCCAAATATTTATGGACCTAACTGTACTACACTTCACAATGTCATTACCAAAAAGCATGTACTGGGGGATTGGTCTTTTATCCCGTGACTCAACACATCCATAACCAGATCAAAGAGGTATGGACTTGAAAAACCTGCCTTGTGCTTACCTGCTCTTACTGGGATCCTGTCTGATACCCCAACACTGCTTTTAACCCGATCTCTCACTCCTTCATACATATCCTGGCCAATCTTCACATACTTCTCTGGTACTCCTTTATCTCTCATGTTTGAATACAGTACAATAAAATACTGCAGAAATATTGACCATGGAGTGACAAGTCAAAACACAAAACAGGGCGACAACCAGGGGCCCTCTTAACATATGGGTACAATAGGCACCGGCCCAGGAGCATAGAGGCCCACAATGTTTCTGATGCCTACCTATGTTTCTGTTTTGCTATCAAAAGAGGGGCCTCAGCGCAATACTTTACCTGGGGGCCTGTGATGGTGTTAAGATGGCCCTAACAACAACATAGTGCATCAGACATACACTGCCAAATATAGTTATATCAGTTAGTAATAATAATCAATTAAAATGTGAAACAACATCAGATCATCAATAAACATCTGGCTATAAAGATTGAATACAGACCAATCGTACATTTTATATCTAAACACTATATGGGCTACCACCACTTTAGAAGGATAACTTTCATATTGTGAACAAATAATTACATACCCTAACACCTTCAAAAACATTTTTGCTCAAATAATACCCAAATACATTACATGTGTCAGTCAGTCAGTCATTGTCTATCGCACTTTGTCCTGAACAGGGTCGCAGGGGGTACTGGAGCCTATCCCAGCTAACCTAGGGTGCAAAGCAGGAAGAAACCCTGGACAGGGTGCCGGTCCATCACAAGGCGAACACACATACAGTTACGCACGCACACATAAACCACATACTAGGGTCAATTTAGCATCGCCAGACCACCTAACTTGTATGTCTTTGGACTATGGGAGGAAATTGGAGCACCAAGGGGGAAACCCCCACACACTTGGTGAGAACATGCAAACTCCACACAGGGAGGACCTGGGACACAAACCCTGGTCTGCTTACTTTGAGGCAGCAGTGCTATCACTGCACCATTTGTCAGAATTACTTTAATAATAACATAAGTCATCAATCCAAGCCCTACATTAAATAATATTTCATAAGGCTGTCTACTTATACTTTATCACCACAAGCTTCATTTTCAAAGAAAGGGCCTTTCGATCTTTTGTGGAGATTTACAAATATTATTATTATGCTGAAGATAACAAGAGAAGACACCTGAGCAACATGAGTGACAAGCTGACTGAATCATAGCATGTGAATGTAAAATCAGATGTGGAAATTGCAGAGGTTGTGGTTTGGTGTCACCAACATCCCACCCTGTGCCCTTACACTGGCATCAGCAAGGTCTATTTGGAATACATGTGAAGATGATCTGGTGTTAAGGTTAGAGGCCTAGAAAACTAAGAAATATTATACAGGCCCAAGCCTGTATGCTGTCCAAGTCCTTCTGTAAATATCCAACGCATTCTCGATCATCCGCCAATCCACCTGCCTTGGTATCATCTACAAACTTAACCAGCTTGTTATTTATATTCCTGTCTAAATCATTTATAGATATTAAAAATAGCAGCGGCCCTAGCACTGACCCCTGCTGGACACCACTCTTAACATCAGCCAATTCTGTTGAGGTTCCTCACACCATCACCCTCTACTTTCTGTATCTGAGCCAATTCTGCACCCAGCTCACGCATCTCTCATGTGGCACCTTTTCAAATGCTTTCTGAAAGTCCAGATAAATAATATCAGATGCATATCCTCTGATTGTATCCTTTTGTTGCTTCCTCATTGAATTCCAGCATGTTGGTAAAACACAATCTGCTCTGTCTGGACCCATGCTGACTGTTCAGTAAACGTTGTGATTGAGCAGGAATAATCAGACCATAACAACTAGACATAATGGCAATCTGTTTTTTCAACAAATAGTAAATCATAAGTGGAGTGTAGATCTTAACAACAACTAAACCTGGGGGATTTCATTATTTACTAATCTTCTGAAGTCTTGTAATTTTTTAGAGTGACATGTAACATGTGCCTCGGTCTTTAAAAGATGACCACCATGACACTGTGCGTCATGTCGCAGCAACACAAAAACAAAACCCAAATTGATTTCAATAAAGACGTTCCATGTGGACTCTAAAAAAAAAAAAAAGCAGCAAAAATAAAAAGTGAATAGTCACACAGATATTAATAATTTCTCACAGTCCTTTGATCAGTTCAGGCTCCAAATTTCTTTTAGCATTCTTCATATTTTCCTCCTGATATTTTTACTGAACACCTGCTCATTCCTCCTCTGAGCTGTCCATGGTATCCTCACCATTCCGGATCCACCTTTCTCCCTCCTTAGCTCTGAATTTCATTACCTTGGTTACATGAAGCATTTTCACCACACATAGCTTTTCTAATATTTGGATTCTAGCTTTTTCACTTGTATGTATTTTGCTACTATTTATCAAATTCTAGTTTTTACTGTGTTCTACTTCCTTCATTTAGCATCTTGAGCAGCAGTGCCCCCAGTACCAACTATTTTTAATTCTGTGTTGGCAACTCTGGGGGAATCAATTTAGGCGCCTCTGACTAGGTGGTGGGTGACTATATTTTATTGACTGGTCACCAGGGGGTGCTCCAGCTTCCCAACACCAGATACAAAGGCTCAGACAGAAGTATAAAATGAGCAAAAGAGTGTTTATTTTGGGAAACTCTTCCTTTATAAGCATTTCCCACCACAGCCACAATGCAGTATAAAGCACAAGCAGCACACAGAAACTCTTTACCTTCTTTTCACTCCCTGTTTCAGTCACTGCCTCCACTCCTCCATGCAAGCACTGTCTTCCTTCCTCCCATCTCTGGCAATTCAAGCAGTGGCAGGCAGCTCCTTTTATGTGAAACCAAGGAGTACTTCTGGTGTCCCATACTCGCTGTCTCAGAGCATTTCTGGCTAAGATTGGAGCCTGACAAGGTAGGGCTTGATAGTCCCCACAGCACCCCCTGGTGGCATCCATGGAACCCAATAAGGCTGAGTCCAAGAACTACAGTTCTCATGATACCCTGTGGGAAATTGAATTGCAACTCAGGGGGCTGCCATCTTGTAGTCCAGGGGAGACAAGGCCCCATTTGTGCTGTCTCTCCCTGTCCTTCCATGTTGAGGTTGTTCTGACAAGGCAAGGGTGCCGGCTGTCCCCCACACAACATAGTTGACGTCTGACGATCAAGCAACAGCCAATACAATGGCTAGCCACAGTGTGGATGGACGATAGTCAGCAGTCTGGTAACCAGGTGTGCCATACACAGCTTGAGTGAAAGAACAGTTGCACATAGAAATGGTGATCCAAATGGACATACACTACACTCTTGACCACAACAGCAGAACAGGGCATTAGCACTGTTATGTTCCTGTCATAATTAACATATTTTATATGTGTGTTTCATGTTATTTTATGTTTCTTTTAGGGATGAGAGCTAAATAAAAAAAATATAACTAATGAATCGCATCATTGCATGTAATTAATCGCTTTTAATCGTACCTAAAATAAGTACTTAAATCATGATGTAAATACACACTGAATCACAAAAATAATGTAGAATCAACACAAAGGAATTTTAAAAAACGTAATGGCCTCGCTTAAGCTTAAACAATGACCTTAACCCTGAGCTTTTAACAAAATACTGCTTGAACAAGTACAACCTGAATTTGAACGCCTACCTAAAAGGCAACTTGAAAAGAAGGAAAGAAGAAAGCGAGGCCAATGTATTATAACCACCTACAAAAATAACAGCAAAAATCTTGTGTTAATTCTCAAATTGGCATTGAATATAAAATACAGACGTGTCAAAGTAAAATTAAACGATCTTAACGGCTGTAGATTTTGAATACACCACTAAAGACTGAGTTAATTGAAAGTATAATCATCTTCTAAATGGGCATACATTAAAACTACACAGTACTATCCTCAAGTGTTCATCGTCATCAATGACTTGATAATTATACTCTACAGAAATTTTTTTCAACTGGGAATAACAGTGTAGTGCTCCTGGGTCTTGACCTGAGAGCAGTGGCGGCCTTAGGGGTGAGTGGGGCCTCAGGCTGACCAACCCCACGCGGGGCCGGTTACCAGTATGTGTGGACTGTATAAACTTGCTTGCGAATTTAATAAAAATAATGTTAACATACACTGGACTTTCTCATTACAGTATTTAGCTAAATTTTTGCAAGATAACAGACGGACTTTATCAAAATATAACAATACTAGGCTGACCCGCCTTTTAACGCGACCGACTTTTAAGTTGACCACTTCTTAAGGCAATTCAATATGTAGATCAATTTGATATTTTATACAAACTCATTAATTTGGCTATATTGCATTTGAGCGGTATTACTTTAACACTCGTAGTTTCTGTTATTTTTGTGATGAAATGTAAACTTTTTTTCTATATTGAGGTCGCCCTTTTGAACCCCCCTGATATTTACTACGCGGTGAGGCATTTGTACTCCATCAACATTAATTATTTCCAAAGACATAATTTTGTCTATTTTTCCAGCGCATCGCCCACAAAAGCAAGGGAACGATGGGAGCACCAGAACTCTGCTCACATCATGTCGCTTCGTACCGCAAGCTGCAAGTAGTAAGTCTGTGATAAGCGGAATACCGCTACGCTTTCCACTCACGGGACGGAAGGACAATCCCGACCGCTTTTATATAGTAAGAAAGAAGAAGAAGATATCGCACAGTCTGGAGTAGAAAATCATCTTTTACCTGGAAAAACGAAA
>JANRMT010062822.1:38982368-39000227 GCA_026402145.1 Polypterus bichir lapradei
CTATCTATCTATCTATCTATCTATCTATCTATCTATCTATCTATCTAGTCAATAAGCTAGCTGACTAACAGATCTCAGTAAGATAGTTTCTCCATCATTTGGTTTTATTTTAGCAACAGGAATGAAAGAATGCATAGCTTGGCAGTGATGGCCATTAAACGACCCTCATTAGTAGCATCATCTCATCTTTGACATGCGGTATATCAGGAATGTGACATTTCCCTGAATGCAAAATGAGGAAAGAACACAAACGCTTCCATGCAAGCAAGTTCATACACTGCTATTATGCTAATATAATGTGTTATCATAATAGTTTTTCTCACTTTTTGTAACAGCAAACTACCGAAATGAAATTACTGCATCTGTAGTACAAAATGAGATACTAGCAAATACATGTCTGGATCAAAACCAATTAATTTTCCTGCTTTTAAAGATGAAAATAACAGGAAGGAAGGAAGGAATGAGAATGTGGTTTAATTAAATCTACTCTCTGATATGCCAATATCATGTAAAACAGCAAAACTTTTTAATGTTAAGGCAAATGCCACCGAAAGTGATTAGAGTTAATTTTTGAATGAGTAGAAATAGGATTCAACAACTACCGACATGACATAATAATAATAATAATAATAATAATAATAATAATAATAATAATAATAATAATAATACAATATATATTATATTAATATAATTATTAATATAATTTATATTAATAATAATACATTTTATTTATATAGCTCCCTTTCCATGCTCACTTAGGTCTATATTTCCTTTAAAGGACATCATTTGATCCAGAAGATGACAGCGGTCAACATCACTGTACCTGGTGCCATCTAACACTACATGGTTGACAGAAGAGGATTCTTTTGAGGAGGTCAAAAGTGCACGTCAAGTACAGGACAATAATTATCAAGTTTTGCACTACTATAAGATGAAACACAAGGATCTTTAGTACCTTTTGTAGCCAAAATCAAAGAAGAAAAATGAATAATAGACGATCAATCAGTCTTACCTCAATGCTATTGAAGTCCCGTTGACAGAGGTGGTGTATGGCCGAGATGGTCCAAAACTTCCTGCCCGTACATAACGTTCATCTCCACAGCAGAGTATCATTAAAAAGGCACGGCGGAACGATCTGTTCAGAAAGGCATACAGGAATGGGTTCAAGCCAGAGTTGATGTACCCCAGCCACAGCCATGCTGTCCACATTTGCCAAGGTACACTATAGTCTATGAAAGGGTCAATGACATTTGTGATAAAGAAAGGAGCCCAACAGAGGCAGAAGCATCCCATTATGACGGCTAAAGTTTTAGCGGCTTTGGTTTCAATCTTCATTCGACTTGGCCCTTGGCTCTCGGAGCCTTCGTAATATTCGGGGGCTGACCCTGCCCTTTGAAGGTTCCCGATTTGGCGAGCATGTTCCATAGCGGTCACATATATTCGCTGGTAGGCTAGCACCATCAAGACCAATGGAATATAGAAAGCCACTGCTGAGCAGATGATGGCATAAGGTCTGTTCACCAAGAAGATGCAAAAGGTCTCATTTGTGGCATTGCTGAACCTCCGGGATTCTATCTGCAGAAGGGAAAAAGGAAGTTCATGCAGTTAGAAGAAGAAGAGGTCACTTTTGGGCTGTGCAGTAAACAGTAGATCCAATCAATATCTTTGGGCTACATGATTACATGGTTTTACCTAACTGCTTCCTGGCTTTGGGCAAGTAAAAATGCAGAAGGATGATGGTGAAACACAATGTGAACAATGATGTCACTTCCACCCCATGGTCTGAGACCCCGCTACTTCCACTATGTCCTCTTCATTTACCACAAAGCAACTAGAAGTTGGTGTTCACTTTGGACCCTCATCCACTAGGGCAGTAGTTCACATTCTCAGGGTCTTAGCAAACTTCAAAGAGTGAGCACAAGATTAATAAAAACAAGGATAAACTAGCAGCAAAATATATACATCATTATGTATATCACTAAAGAAAATGAAGAAAAATGAATAATAGCTTTAGGAAAGATATCAAATTTATCCTTTTAAAGCAAACTATTTCAACAATATCCAAAATATGTTAGCTACAGCACTCAGTGACTGTCAGCTTTCTCCCAGAACCTCTTTCACATTCATTTCTTTTGCAGATCGTATCTTCTTATATAATACGCTGCCGTGGCTGTTCGTTTGTCTGTCCAGGATTTTAAATCACCTGTAGTTTGCCAACCATTTCAATTCTCCATCCATCCTTTATCCTAACTACAGGGTCACGGGGATCTGCTGGAGCCAATCCCAGCCAACACAGGGTGCAAGGCAGGAAACAAACCCTGGGCAGGGCGCACATAAACTTTATCTATTCTAATCTAAGATGATCTTATTAAACCTGACATTGGCTTGTGACAGCCTTCGGCCTATTCCAGCAGTGCCAGGCACAAGGCAGTAACCAAACTTGATCAAGGTGCCAGTCCATCACAGTGCTGTTCCCAGAATTACCCACTGAGGGCCAGTTTAGAATCAGCCATCAGCCTGTGACACACTCGTCTTCGAGATATGCGCCAACCCACCACAGGGCACACACACACACACCAAGCACACACTAGGGACAATTTAGAATCCCCAATGCACCTAACCTGCATGTCTTTGGACTGTGGGAGGAAACCGGAGGACCCGGAGGAAACCCATGCAGACACGGGGAGAACATGCAAACTCCACTCAGGGAGGACCCGGGAAGCGAACCCGGGTCTCCTTACTGCGAGGCACCTTTTGAACTATTGACCTGAAATTTGATACACATATACTATGTGACGTCTACTATCCGCTTTTGGGGTGATGATTGACCTCCAAGGTTATTCCTCTTTTTATTTTTATTTTATTTTATTGTAGAATCAAATCTGGGCAGCGGCCAGCAGGGCGGCCGTGTGTCGCATGCATATGGGCTCCGTTCTCATCCCTACCGCCTTTGCCATCACTTCCCCTACCTCTTCATATCTTAAATCATTCTTGAGGCAGATTGAAGACTTAAGTGCAAGTTTAAGTGAAAAATTAAAGGAAACGTACTAAGCAATTGCAACATAAACACTGACAAATCAGTTTCAACGTGAAAAGATGCCGACAAAAGAAGAGAAGAAGCGGGCCGCTAGGGTGGAGAAAAGAAGAGCTGCTCAGGAAGCAGCAAGCGCATCATCCTCTGAGCAAACAAATGCTAAACGTACAGAGAAAGAGAATGAAAACTATGAATGCTCAAGTGTAGTGTATTCACTGCACGTTATGGTACAGTGTGCCATTACTGGTCTGTATAAAATTTAGGACAAGGGTTCTCAAAGTCGGCCCGGGGACACACTGTGGCTGCAGGTTTCTGTTCCAACCAGCTTCTGTTTTTAATTGTACTCCTGGGCTAATTAAATGGACTGTTATTTCCCAGATTCTGTGTTTTGGGAACAATATAGATATTAGAACGCTAAGTTTTCTGGAAGAGGTGTTGTTGTGGCCATCAGTGGTCTGTGTGTGGATCACAATGCCCCGATGCATTGATGAGTATACCGTTACAGATGGGACATAAAATTGAGATCCTGTCTCTCTGTGGTGATAAAAGATCCCTGAGCATCCTTCAGAAGGGGTCGGGTATTCCCCCAATATCTAGGTTGAATTGTCCATTGTGGTCTCACCCTTTCTGGTCCCCTAATCACCCCCTGTCTCTAATGGGATTGTGGTCAAGCATACCTTGAAGTCTGTGGTTTGATCAGAGGACCAGTTTAGGTGCTGGCATCACCAGAGAGCCAAGCAGCCACTGAGTACTTAATTTGGAATTCGGCTGTTTGCCTTTCGTGATTGTGAGAGCCGTCAGCACAGCAGTCATTAGTGCTCAGTGGATTGTTTTGCACATCTACACTCACAAGAGTGTAAAAGATCTGAGATTGAATGAAGGCAGGAAAAAATAAGATAAACGGAGGGATAGGGCAGCCTTCAAGAATCTACACCAAAGTGCATTGAATGTGATCTTGTGGCTCATGGTGGACCAATGCCTATTATGACAAGTTTAGTTTTTCTCTTTTTGTGCCAGTTACCTTTTTAAAAACTTAAACTTCTTCCAAAATCCCAAAGACATGTGGGCTGTGTAAATAAGCTGACTCAATGTGAGCAAATGACAATGCCTTCCTAAGGCCTGACGTCCTGTCCAAGTTTGTCTGTTGCCTTGTGCTCGATGTTGGTGGGATAGGTGCCCCTTACAAAGCTTTAAAAATGAAGGAACGAACGAACACATAGAAATGATTTTAGCCTTGATAAAAAAAAACATTTCACAGAAATTCCATACTTCAGCTATTCTATTTTAGCATTATAATGATCAAGGAGATCTGCCGCTTCACTTACTAGATACTGAATGTCAAATGCTATTCCAATCTGCCTAGCCAGCTGCCCAGTCTATAGCTCTCTGTGAAATTAGATAATCTGCCAAGATATATTAGAATGTGCTATTCTGTCGAAGCTCACAGCCATGATTATTCATTTCTCCATCTGTCTTTGCGGGAGTGGGTACCCAGGGTAATTTAAGAAAATGCAGAACCTCTGCTTACCTCTGAGAAGGACATGTCCACTACAGGCTTATTATCCACATGAGGGCTTTTGTTTTTCCTCTGTGGAGTTCTATTGGTGATTGTGTCACAACTACAAGGTTGAGGCTGAAAAGCAGAGTTTAGTGCTTGTGCTTATACATTCGCTGATCTAATTGTTAGGAACATCTGTACACCTACATCCATGCCATTATCTAATCAGCAATGCACGTGGCTGCAACGTAATGCATAAAATCCTGCAGATATGTCTGGAACTTCTGTTAATGTTCAAATCAAACAACAGAATGAGGAAAAAAATGTGATCTCAGTGATTTTGACTCTGGCATGATTGTTGGTGCCAGACAGGTTGGTTTGACTATTTCTGTAACTGCTCCTTGGATTTTCACACACAACAGTCACTAGAGTTTATTCAGAATGAGTGAGAAAAGAAGTGAGCGGCGGTTCTGATGATAGAAGTGCTTTGTTGATGTCAGAGGAGAATGACAAGACTGATTCAAGTTGACAGTAAGGCTATGGTATCTCTGATAATCACTCTGTACAACTGTGGTGAGCAGTAAAGCATCTCAGAATGAAGAACACCTTAATTCTTGAAGCAAATGGGCCTAATAAGCAGAAGACCACATTGGGTTTCACTCCAGTCAGCCAAGAGCAGGAAGCTAAGGCTGCAGTGGGCACAGGGTCACCAAAACTGGACAGATGAAGACTGGAAAAACTTAGCCTGGTCTGATGATTCTTGATTCCTCTTGGTCACCTCTTTAATCAAGGCCCTGCTATTTTGATTGCTTGGTTCGGCCAGGCAGCCAACTCTAGGACGACTCCTGGTCGTTCCAAACTTCATTGATTTAAGAATTATGGAAGCCAATGTGCTCCTGGGAATGTTCAGTGCTGCAGGAATTTTTTGCATCCTTCCCCAGATCCGTACCTCGACACAGTCCTCTCTCTAAGCGCTGCAGGGCATTCCTTCTACCTCATGGCTTGGTTTTCGTTCAGCTGTGGGAGTTTCTATAGTTCTTCTATCATTGTGATATCCTGAACCCACAGCCATGTACTCTTTCCTTTATCCGAGGCATTGATAGTCATAAACGGGGACAGACTTCGGAAATAGGGGGACTTCTTTATACCAACAGCAATATGCCTGCATAATGCCTCACTGTGAGTGGGACCTCCAAGACAGAAATGTGTGTCTTTCTTAATCACATCTGGTTAATTGAATTGACCACAGGTGGACTCTAAACAAAGTGCAGAAACATCAGTGATTATCAACAGAATGGTATGCACCTGAGCCAGACTTCAAATGTCATAGTAAAGGATCAAAACTTTCTAAAATCCTGTTTTTGCTTTGTGCATGCAAATGAGAGAAAGAGAAGTCAGGCAACTGGGAAGAAGTCCCTTGATGGATCGTGCGACCGCTGCTCAGGGGCTGAAGGAGTACTCTTCAGCAGAGTGACCTGGGAGTTGGACAACGATGAGCTGCACGGTTGGAGTGGCTCATTGCATGAGGCTGGAGAGAGGCAGCGCAGCTGCAGGGGAATGGAAAGCTCAGTGAGGCGTCCTGTGTGTGGAAACTTGGACTTCAGGGACCTGAGCCTGGACGTGGGAGTCAGAGGCTCGGAGATGGTGCCCTGCTATTAGCCAGAGACTGCTACAGGGTCCTGAGCCTAGGAGCAATGCAGAAGGTTGGCTGAACTGCTGGTTAGAAGCTTCCTTGGCTTCAAGGACTCGCTTGGGGTAAAGCCAAGGAGATGTCAGCTTTTAACAGGTTGCACCAGAACTCATATTTTTAGAGACAGCTTTCTGCAATGTTTTTTTAACCTTGTTTTAATGGATTATTTATTTGATTGATTTTAACCCCATCAGCATCTTGAATGTATGGGTTATTTATTTATTGAATGCACTGCCCTGCAATTTTGAACACTGCTTTGGTTTTAGACAGTTTTTAATAAAAGCACTGGAACACTTTTGCACCTACTTCTTTGCTTTGTGTATTTTGTCCTCATCTGCTAGGCTCATCCCAATGGGTACGTTATTGGTGGTAGCGGGTCTCAAGAGGCTCCAGAGATGCAAGCAGTAGCATGGAGCTGACCCGCACCATCACAGGTTGACATTCCCAAAAGTTTTACTTTAGACTTTCTTCTCCAAAATTAACTGTTAATATGATCAACATGCTGTTCAGTATAGCATGCCATCATTTTATCCCATTTAGAGTATTTTTCAGCATAAAGTGATGCTTTAGGTATCTTGAGGGGTGGTCTTAGTGATTTGGGAGCCCTAATTGAGTACAGGTATAGGGAACCCCTCAACACCTTTTTTTCCCCCATAACAGCTGACAAATAAATCATACTCTAATACAAAAAGTTTAAAACAGCACTTGATGCTCAATAGGTGCTCAATAGGACAATGATGGCAAAATTCACAGCACGTTTTAAAATGGAAAAGAACATAAATTATAATTAATAGGAGAATAGCCTAATGGCAAAACCCCAGATTTTGGTGAAAACATAAACTGAAAACAAACTGTTGATTAAAAAATAACATTAAAACGGTTGATAAGTGTGTGTGTGAAAATCAGAAAAGCCAACTACTGTATAAACTCACGGATAAGTTCTCCCGCAGATAAGTCGGGACTTGATTTTACTGTATAATTTCTGGTATTTTATAATGTCGGTTGTATAAGTCGATTGCGAAAAACTCACGCTATTGGTCCAAGAGATCATGATATTCTAATGCCCACCTGAGAGAATAACCATGGACCACAGTGCCTTTCTTTTCTATGTATTGTGCCTACGTGACCGCACAGTAAAATCCAAACTATTCCGAAACAACGTTTGCACTGATTTGTGTTTTTTGTATCTCACACCCTCATACATTTTTATCGTAAGAGCATCCCTTATCTACGATGGAGCGTTCAATCAGAAGAAAATATGAAGCTGGTTTTAAATTAAATGTCATTGAAGTAGCAAAAGAAATTGTTAACTGCGCTGTTGCAACAAAATTTGATGTGTCTGAGAAACTGGTGCGAGATTGGAGGAGGCAAGAAGATGTAAAAAAAAAAAAATTGAAGTGTCGCATTTTTGAACAGGTGTATAAGTCGGGGTCTGATTTTATGATCGATTTTTCGGGTTTCAAGACCCGACTTATACATGAGTATATACTGTACGTTTGCGCTTAGCCTCTCTGAGAGATTTTGCCAGCTATTCATATTAGAGGTGTGCTCTGTAGACTTCCCATGGTGCTTTAATTGAGCCACTAAATTTCTCCAGTCACTGCAGCCATATTCACTGAAGTAACTACCACTTGCACTTTCAAAAAGATGGCAACAAAAGCACACCACACTGTTATTTTTTTACTGTACACCATGCTTGATCTATTTATGCTTTCTTCCTTTTTCATTTATGTATAATAACGTGTGTCAATAAATTGTCAGCCATCGTTATTTACAGGTTTCCACCAGAAGAAAAAGTGATCGTTATCTTGATAGCTTTTCTGGCTGGTGTCACACAAATGCGTGTCAGAGAATTATCCTCCAGGATCTTCCCAGGCATGTGATACCACCACGGGCTGAGAGGGGTAACTGTCATGAACTGTCTTTTGTCTTTTTCTTCCTTCACAGCACTGAGAAACCACCCAGTGAGGGCAACTGAGTCTGCCCCTTCAGGTCACTGGCCCGGAAGGACGCTGTCACTTCTACCAGAACAATCAGAGCTACAGAGCTCCAAGATTACTCAAAGGCAGACCAGAGAGCCTGATAAACTGCAGCCACTTTACTTGCCTGGTGACTTGTTTTTTTTTTGTTTCCTTTTCATGTCATTGTACCTTTGTGTTATTTGACTCAGAAGTAAATGGGGATGATTGGGATGTCACCTCAAAAATTGTCTCTTTTCGAGCCTGTTATTCCCTTGGGCAACTACACGTGAGAGTAGGGTTGTCGAGTTGGATGGGAAGAGGCCAACATACTTGTACATTTTCATTTGTTTTTTATCACTCATGCTACAGACAGGGGTCTACCCATAATTTTGGTGTGAGCATTTTCATGTTCATCTGCATCTAAAAATGCAAAATGGATGGCTAGTAGGACTACACATGCAGCACTTGTGCTATCAGATTGTGGGGTTGACTCAGAAGGAGTATGAAAGAAAGAAATAAGTGTCAGGAGTTTCTCTACAGGTTTCTTCATTTACTCTTTTTCTTCTGCTTTTTTTACTCAGACGGATAAGCAGCATTTCATTTTGTTGTTACAAGTCTACGCTATTAGAGTTTAGGTTTCAACACTCGCTTCTTGAGTTTTTACAAATTCCTTGTGACTGTTCTAACCTGCTGCCTGCTACACAGGGTCCATGGACGATGAGACAAAGAAGGCCGGGGGGGTTTATTCAAATGACATTCAAACATGCTTCTTTGTTTCATTTCCAATTAATACATTCAGGAAAAAACAATAATCACCAGTTGATGTGTAACTTTCATTGGCGATTAGGTCTTTCAGGGGGAATCCATCTAGCTCTGGCCCTAATTGGCTACTTCATCCATCCATTTTCCAACCCACTGAATCCGAACACAGGGTCACGGGGGTCTGCTGGAGCCAATCCCAGCCAACACAGGGCACAAGGCAGGAACCAATCCTGGGCAGGGTGCCAACCCACCGCAGGACACACACAAACACATAATTGGCTACTTATCTTGCATAAAGTTCATCTCTGGGTATCTTATCTTATCACAACTTTGCAAATTACATATTTTTGATACATGGAGTCATTTTCAAAAGTAACTAATATAAAAAAAAATATATACTGTATATATATATATATGGTAATTACCTAGTAGTCAAGAGTGGACTGGGTCTCAAAACCAGCCCAGGCATCCTTCAACGAGTGAGGTGATTAGGTTGACCCACTTGGCCTATTATTCATTGTAATTTTTTAAAGATTTGTGATGAGTACGTGGCTCGCTTGCTACTCATGATATGAACTCTATCTAAACTGTTGCCAAACTTAATCTGTACACTGTTGTTTAGGCACAACTTAAAATGTGATGACATGCTTAGAAAGAAAATTTAATGAAAAATAAAAATTTGGTAACACTGCTTACACGTTATTAGAGTACATGTCAAATGTCAATGTCATGTCCAAGTGTCAGTACCCTAGTAGGCTAGTAGCTTATGCAGTTCGCTGCTTTTAGCAGCCACATCATCAACAATACTGTTAGTGTCTAGTTTGGCTAGGATACTTTTCTCCACTGACATCAATGTTCTTCATTGTGCTTCTCAGCTGGCTTTTGATTCTCTTCAATGCGGAGAATGATCTTTCACACTGCACTTGCGACACAGACATCGTTAGCAGTAGCTTGTAGGCAAGCCCAATGCTCTTGTAAGCATCAGTTAAGAGGTTCAACCAGAGGAGCACCTTGTAATGTATATGCTAAGTGAAATGTAGCGGTATCGAAACAGAAATCAGCAAAAGGCAGTTTAGACCAAATTTTTCGCTGCAACATTGTGCACTGACAACTAAAACAACTTGACGACGTAATAAGGGCTATTATACAGTATAGGACTATATAAATCGCAGTACTGGACAGATAATGTTTAGTAGTTTAGAAAATTAATTTTAATGGCATACAGTAACCAGTACATAAAATTTATTTCATGAAAGGGCCGGCCCATGACCAGACCAGAGTCCGCGGCCCTCTGGGCATTGCCCAAATGCCCTAATGGCCAGTCCGCCCCTGCTAGTAGTGTACTGTCAAGCATGCGAGTCAGAGCGTCACCTTCTGGGGTCTTCCAGGGTAAGGAATACCACCCTGAGACATTAGAGTGAGCAGTTGCTAACGGTGTCATCTCTTTTTCTGCCCACAGCTTTGAAAAGATGCCCAATGAGGCCATTGACTCCACCCCTTCCTGTCAGGGAAGTATAAATTTGAGACACTCTTGGAAGGTGGCGTCTCATTTGGATGGAACTCTATCACAGGCTGATTGCTCAGACTAGCATCTATATAATTAGATGAGCCACTGCAGCATTAACATTACTTTGTTTATCTGGGCCATTGACCACTATTTTGTTACTGAAATTATTATTAAAAGGGGTGACTCGGTTGGCTCCATAACATTTATTTGGACTCGTGTCATACCTCACTTGACCACAGCATGTTACTTGTTCTTAACACCATTTTACAATATCGTGTGGCTGAAGTTGCTTTCATAGACAGCAGAGTCCAAATCAACTGATGAAAAGATTTACGTGTTGCTGTTAGTTATTGGATGTGAAATGTCTGTGGCTAACTGTAGTTCAAATTTCTTCAACGTAAAATTACCCAATGGAAATTTATAATCTGCACTGAAATCTCTTAGCAAAATTTCTGAATCGAAAGTAGCAGAAAAACTGTGTTGCTGGGAAGTTAAATTTGAAGAGTAATTGTTCATAAGATGCAGCAACATTATTTAAATACAGTTCTCTAAATGCTTTAATCCCATTTTCCAATTTTTAAATACTGTGTAGGTCTGAGAAGGTTGTAAAAGGTGATTATCGTGTAGAAAAGCACAAGATAAAAGCTTCTCTGCCTTGAAGTGCTTCCTGCATGCAATCAAATTCTGAGTAATTGATGGACAATTGGATTATTGGTATATTGACAATAATTAATATTTACTGTGGCACAAAGCAGAACATATAAAGAAGTACAGCAAGATTTTATTTCTTTTGCATATTTCTGTAGATATTCATCAATTTGTGTCAATTTCCAGGTTTTTACAGCTTGCATATTTGTTGCCCAAAAATAAAATTGAAAGTTAGGTAGTGCCATACCACCTGCTTTAGGTCTTTGTAGAGTCTCAAATTCAAATGAGGTTAGAAGTGAGTCTATTTTTTTAAAGAACAATTTGTTAATGTATATAGGGATGCTCTGAAATAGAAAAAGAAGCCTGGGAAGGATGTTCATCTTGATAGTATTGATTCTCCCTGTGTGGCAGATTGCTGGGGTTCTTGCCTGGCCGGGATGCCTGGAGTGACCGGAAAGGGACATTAATAGCTTCCAGGTCACGAAGGGGCAACTGCCCTGGACTAGGAGAGGACCACGGGAGAGGAACAAAGAGGTTCTGGCCTGTTGGGAACCATGGCCACCGCCAGGGGGTGCCTCAAGCCTCGTGGGACCCAGAAAACTGTCACTTCCGCCACACCAGGCAAGATGGCGGATGAACCTGTCAGGGACGCCCGGAGTGCTTCCGGTGCAAAGGGCAGCACTTCCGCCACACCAGGAAGTGCTGCCTAAAGGCCGTCATCAGCCACCTGGAGCACATCTGGGCAGGAATTAAAGGCGTCGCCGTCTTACAGTCAGGGAGCTTTGGTTGGGAGTGGGAGCAGGACAAAGCTCCCAGGAGGAGAGCAGAGGCGGCTAAGGACTGAGAGATAAAGAAGTTCATTGTGGGGATTATTGCTGAGTGCTTTGTGTGGTGTTTGGGACTGAAACCTGTGTTTATTTGTGAATAATAAACATGTGTGTTTTATAAAGATGTGGTTTCCGACTGGTGGTGTCACACCGGGTAAGTCTCACACCTGCTAATATGAGATGGATGGTAGATAATCTGCTGAAATCTTGTTTGATTTTTTTTCCATGCTTATAGCAAAATTGTGTTGAAAAAGATCTTTATATTTACTTGTGATGTTTAACTCTAGATATTTAAAGTGCTCTGATAAAATTAACAGATAGATATCAAAAATATGGAACACTTCACAAATTTACATGTCATCCTTGCACCAGGGGCCATGCTAATCTTTCTCTGTATCTATACTGAAATCTCAAGCTAAAATTGTTGACTGCATCCAAACATGATAGATAGCAGATCGTTGTGGTGGTCTGCATCGGGGCTACGGGATCAGAGCTTAGAAGCTCAACCCTGTTGGGACCCGTGGCCACCATGGACTGCAGCACTTCCGCCACACCCATAAGTGCTGCTGGAAGAGCATTACGGAGCACCTACAGCACATATGGAGCAGTTTAAAGGCTGCCTCACTCCATTAGTCGAGCTGGAGTTGAGTGGAAGAGGACGGAGCTTACGTGTGGAGGAGTGAGGGCGACAGAAAGAGAAGAAGAGAGAGAGAGAAAGAAGGGACTGAGTATTTGGCTGATTTGAGAACTGTGTGGTGTTGTACACTACAGAAAAGTAATAAACATGTGTGTTTTGGGACCTCTGGTGTCTGTCTGTGTTCGGGGGGCTGAACTTCCACACATATTAATATTAAAAAATACAAAAACTATTTACACATGAGAAGTCATTTTGGACCACGTTTTGTGCAGGAAATTACACCCTTATGATAAAAAGTAAACCAATAGCTTTTTTTCAGCTAAAACGGCGAGAAGACCTTGAAATTATGCAAGCCCCATAAACAGACCCCAGGGGTTCACCCTGTAATGGGATTTGAGGGATTTTTCACTTAATTCCCTTAATTTTCAGAAAACTAGGCACGAGGAATATCATTTTATGCTACTTCAAGGTTTCTAATACTGAATATGGTCGTATTTTTGATATTTCATTCTTTACTGGTAGTCCTAGCCCTCTAACAGTCCCTCCTAGAAGGTTAAAAATGACAAATTTCAAACATACACATGTGAGGTATCATTTCAGACTACTTTAAGATCAGTGATTATGAATATGATGTTATTTCTGATCCTCGACTAGTGATCTCGCCCTCTATGGACCTCTATCAGAGGGTGAAAATGACACATTTCTTGTCTAATTGAAAATATTTAGACATTAAATATTTAAATTGCAGCACACATTTTAATATTTCAAATATGTGATACAGCTATTCTTGTTTATTGTGTGCTTCTACCTCTTGAAGAAAATCATTACATTTCTTATTAACACCCCGGAATAGGGTGGCTTAGGCTAATTCAGAATCTCTGACTGCTAAGTTTACTTTAATTGATATGAAATAATGATTTAATGCATCCTTCAGGCATGTCAGTCTTCAAATTATTTCATTTTATATTCTTAAAAAAACACTTAATTTTCTGTAATTTTTTTTTCTAATTGCTTTCCTTAAGCGATTAACTTTGTTGAAATATGCTAATAATCCAGATGCTCACGACTGCTAGCTGCTGTCTCGTCTAATTCTTCATATTCTTTGTTCCAGGTTTTAATTTAAAAATCAATTGCAGCTTCTTTTCAACTTACAATGTCTTCAATTCCAATAGCATTCCAGCTTTGCATGATAGGCAAAAAAGAAATGAGGGATGGAATGACCCAGCATCCTCCAAGCATTAAGGCAACCCGGATTGGGGTCATTTTATTCCTGTAGACCAGGGGTTGACAGCAAATGGCATAGTATCTGTAAGACAAAATAAAAACATGGATGTCAGGAGGGAAACAATGTCAAACAATGTTATTGAAAGAGAAATAAATACATTATACTGTATGTCCAAAGAGCCTGTAAGCACCTGACCATCACACATATATCAGCCCATTCCAAAACCATGAGCATTAATATGGAGTTGGACACACTTTGTGGCAATATTTGTTTCCAACCTTTTGGGAAGGCTCTCCACAAGATTTTGGAGTGTGTCTGTGGGAACTTATACCCATTCAGCCAAAAAGCAATTGTGAAATCAGGTACTGACATTGGATGAGGAGACTCGGCTCTCTAATTCATCCCAGAGGGCTCTGTGCTGGGCACTAAAGTACCTCCATGTCTTTGTGGACCTGGCTTTGTGCAAAGGGGGCACAGTCATGCTGGAACACAAAAGGGCCTTCCTATTGCTATCAAGTTGGAAGTGTGCAATTGTCCAAAATGTAGCATTAACAGTACCTTTCGCTGGAACCAAGGGGTCTAGCTCAAACCCTTAAAAACAGCCCTAGACCATTATGTGCTGATGCTAATAAACTGGATTCTTTGGGAAGTTTTTGTTAAATATGTTCCAGGTAGAAACATAAGCAATAAATAATATAAGAAATATAGAACTGAACAGACAGCATATTGCATGTCTCATGCGCAATGTATTCACAGAAATTAGGGTTTATTACAATATATAAAGGGATACAGTATGTTTGATTATATTTCAAATGTAATCTTAAAATATATATTAGAACTACATATATATTTCAAGAAATTCCCACATATTTTTCATGTATATTACAATATATTTCATGTTTGTAAGGGTACATTTGCTAAAAGGGCAGATATTTAATCTACTGGTTTGTGACAAAGGTGGCGTCCATGGGGAGTGAATGGGCATATGTTTGATTTTATGCACCTTTTAACAATGAAACACCTGAACTCAATACCTTGGAGGGATATTGACATACTTTTGGTTAAATAGTATATATATGAATATAGATATAATTGTTGATATATAGTAATCTGAAGGGGACACTTTTGTGTTATTCCTGAACCAATAGAAATTTCGGAGGTCCATGTTGATTGAAAAAGTGCTGTTTATTAACCAAACAAATAAATGTACAGCAATTGTTAACACAGAAGAACTAAAAAAACAACATTAAACACAAAATAACAAAAATAAGTGCTTGTCCAACCTTACCTAAACAGTTACATGGTCCCTAGCTATTGCCATTGGGTGGATACCCAGTATAGATATCCCCAAGGGAAGCACTCCTTCTCCCCTTCCCTTCTTCATATTCCAACAATCATGGCCTTCATTCCTCCCTGTCAATCCAGTCCACACCCAGCTCTAAGGTCATCATTCAGAAAGCGTTTCTAAGCCCTGGCCCCTTATCACTTCTGGGTAGACCATTGTAATTATTTCTTGGGTATTGTTTGACTTCATAAAGCCCTTGTGAGGTATGAGTAGAACTTTCCTAGTAGTTCCAGGCATTCCTGCATATTCCTCCCACTGTAGTGCTGTACTGGTCACAGGCCAGACTGGCTGTCCTTCCTTGTACCCTTGAGAGTTTAATGCATATTATCCTCTAGTAGCTCGGGGATCTTGAATCCTCTAAATAACCATTGTCACCTTCTGGGAATCCTTACTCTGTATATTGTCAATCAATAAATAAACAAGCACATGTTCAAGAGTTGGGGAATACAAGGAGTAACCCTGCTTACTTGAAATTATGAAACAAATTATGTCTGATTCAACAAAAAACAATTCACAATTGCCATATACAATCACAAAGTAACACAAACAGAGAAAACTCTGATTGAGACAGTGTTTCTCTCTCTGATGCCTGGGAGTCAAAGCCAATCTTTTCTAGTATGGTTATCATTTATATGGCATCTTTCCCAGAAGGGACAGGGCTTGTGATATGGGAAGAGACTTGCTCATACATCTTATGCATCTTCCTGGTTAGGCCACTTAAGGCCACAGGGGAAAGAAGGAGGTGATTAGCAACAGTGACCCCTCTTGCCCTGGGGTGGAGGTGCTTATCGGTTGAGGGTTACCTCATGCATGCATATGTGACTATTGTGAGCGCTGAAGTCGGAAAACAATGGAAGAACTTAAACCCAATTTAAGTAAAAATAATTTCTTTATTCTTAATTCTTGGTGAGTTAGAGAGATTGTGAGACTGCCTCTTCCCAACTCAGCCAACTGATTTGGATTTAGACAGAATACCTAAAGTAAAAATGTTCTCTCTTTTATATCCTAGAAAAGAAAAAAAAAACGTAGCAGTTCATTTCGGGGTTATACGTAGCTTAAGGTTACATCTTAATTTATGACATACTGGAGTATCCTAAAACGTAGAACAAACAGCCATTTGCATTCCTAAGGAATACACCCTTTTAATTATACACACTTAGAACCAATTTAGACATTCTTACAGTTCATTACTTTAGTTATAAACAGTTTACATTCTTCACAGGGTCTTCTGTTAGTATCAGAGCTCAGCATTTTCTCATAAAGGAATGTAAGCTAATAATGTTTTATTTTTTTCTTTCTCACTATATACAGTATATACTGTGTGTGTGTATGTATATATATATATATATATATATATATATTGTCACACACGTGCGATTAGGAGGCAGCTAAAAGGTTTAAATAACGGTAATACTATGCAAGACCAGGGGGTGGCAGAGTGTGCTGACTGTCTCTCTCAGTCTCTTGCAGACCATTTTCCCATCCCATCGGGTTCCGGCACCACTGATGACATCACTTCTGGTTCCGGTGCCACTGATGATGTCACTTCCAGTCCCGAAGATGTCACTTCCGGTTCCGGCCTGGATGACCTAATTTCCTCTCCCAACCTTTAAAACCGCCATCTTACCTCCACTTGACCAGTTCTATATAGTCAGTGTCGGAATATATAAAGTCACTCCCAAATATATAAAGTCAAAGCCTGATTATATAAAGTCAGCGTCGGAATATATAAAGTCATTCCTGAATATATAAAGTGAAAACTTGAATATATAAAGTAAGCGTCAGAATATATAAAATCATTCCCGATTATATATAACGTCAAAGCCTGATTATATAAAGTCAGCGTCGGAATATATGAAGTCATTTTTGAATATATAAAGTTAGCGTTGGAATATATAAAATCATTCCCAAATATATAAAATTTCCGTGCTTGTCATTTCACTCGTACTAGTGAAAGGTAAACTTCGAAAGAAGCCACTCAGAGTCCATGGGGCTTGTGAGGTTCGTCCAAAAATGCACCAGTACAAAAAGAATAAATTAATATAGTGTTCAAAATGCCGGGCAGATACATCATTTTGAATGAATTAACTGAACAGTGGTTTTTTTTTTTAATATTTTTCTGAAGAAGTTTTTGTTAACTTATTTCATTACGTTGTATTAGGAACTCATTGAGTTTACTAAAAATATGCTTGAGTCGTTTCAATCAATATCAATATAATCTGTCTTTAAATTTATACATTCAGGAATGAGGTTATATATTCCAACGCTAACTTTATATATTCGGTAATGACTTTATATGTTCCGACGCTGACTTTATATATTCGGGAGTGACTTTATATATTCTGACACTGACTTTATATATTCAAGTTTTGACTTTATATATTCAGGAATGACTTTATATATTCCGATGCTGACTTTTTATAATCAGGCTTTGACTTTATATATTCGGGAATGACTTTATATATTCCGACGCTGACTTTATATAATCGGGCTTTGACTTTATATATTCTGACGCTGACTTTATATATTCAAGTTTTAATTTTATATATTCAGGAATGACTTTATATATTCTTACGCTGACTTTATATATTCATGTTTTGACTTTATATATCCAGGAATGACTTTATATATTCAAGTTTTGACTTTATATATTCAGGAATGACTTTATATATTCTGATGCTGACTTTATATAATCAGGCTTTGACTTTATATATTCTGGAGTGAC
>JANRMT010062822.1:39005227-39020750 GCA_026402145.1 Polypterus bichir lapradei
CTCTTCCTGGCTTTCTACGTAATGCGTGATTACGTGAGAGGCGTGATGATGTCATACGGAACTCCGCCCCTCCAGCTCAACTCCATTACAGTAAATGGAGAAAAGCAACTTCCAGTTATGACCATTACGCGTAGAATTTCGAAATGAAACCTGCCCAACTTTTGTAAGGAAGCTGTAAGGAATGAGCCTGCCAAATTTCAGCCTTCTACCTACACGGGAAGTTGGAGAATTAGTGATGAGTCAGTCAGTGAGTGAGTGAGTGAGTGAGTGAGTGAGTGAGTGAGCGAGTGAGGGCTTTGCCGTTTATTAGTATAGATATATATACTGTATATATATGTATATATATTATGGGGTGCCAAACATATATTATTATAGATATATATATATATAATTAGGCTTTTTTGACAGTGTTCAACAGAAAAAGAATCTTTAATGCCAAAGTGAAAACAGATCTCTGCAAATATGCATAATAAAACAGACATGGAGTGTTCACATTTGATTGCTCTAATTAACAGCTAAAATTTCTTGAAAAGAGAACATCTTAACCTGACAGCAAAGCCACCACCAAAGGTAAAATACTATCTTAAATGTTGTTAAGAAAAGTAAAAGATGAATTTTGAATGAATAAACTCAATATCAATAGTCTTTTTGCACCATGTTAAGGTACATCTGTCCTACCTGTCTAATGCAATACAGCACAAGTGCAAAATGGACGCGGTTGTTAACATAACATCCAGGGAAGTCCGCACCAGACAGAAGGTGTCTCCATAGATCCAGTTGCCTGTTGCCAGCTCCACCGCTGCGAATGGCATTACCACTATTGCCACCAAGAGATCAGCAAATGCCAATGATACTATAAAGTAGTTAGTCTTTTTCTTCCTAGAAAAGAGGAAAAAATAATTTTTATGACATTAGTAACTGCAAAAATACTGCATGCCTGTATAGAGAGATAGTGCAATGACAAGCTAAGTACCCTCTCTTTCAGTTCTGTGGCTTTAAATGTTAGGTCATAACTAACAATAATGAAAAAATGAAGGCATTAGTTCAAGGTGTGGCAGTCTATGCACCACAGAACAAATAATACAAAATTGTCTCCTTCAGTAGTTTGGTCACATCTGCTGAATACCTGAAGACAGGATCCCACACACCGAGTCCAAAGCAATGGAAAGTCCTTGTGCCCAAGATAAGGAAGATCTTGCAGATCAAAGGCATACCCTCGATAGATTGATTGAAACCTTTGGAAAACTATCTTGTTCCACATCCATGAGTCACTGGCACTTACAATGACCTTTTGGCTGCGACATCAGCTGTGGCCGATGGACCATTAAAGAATTAAAGAGAGAGAAGTAGAGAAGAATTGTATACTCCTTAAATGATGAAAAAGCCATAATCCGACTCTACTTTGTCATTCTTGATATGATGTAGACAAAAATAGTTTTTTTTTTCACCTGTGCAAGATCTCGTTGATATTTTTGAAAGGTTTGGACATCAGAAAATTTCCTTGTATGGTTATGATTATACACAAGTTATTGTCTGTAGGCATATGGTAATAATTGTGATGTGTTTGTTTTGCTACAAAGCCATTTTGAGTGGCTGTTGTTAAGGAAGCAGTTCCTGTGATTGCTCGGTCACATGACATCATTGGCACACCGTTTTGAAAAGCCAGAACCTCGTGCTCATTGATACCTGACATTGTTTTTAGCAGTGTCCAGGGCATTTCCTTCTTCTAGTGATCTTCAGTTTAAGCATTATATTGAGAATTTTTTGACTATGAATTTTGTCCGAAATTTTTGGTATTGGTGCTTGGTTGTCTTGATCTCCTGGTTTTGACTTTGCTCCGTTTCATCTCAGAATGGGTTTTGCCAGCTTGTTATTTTAGCAGGCTAGTTTGGGTTTAAAAAGCAGGGGGGCTTTGCCTATGTAAGCGACCCAGCTGAACTGTTAGTTCTTCTGTCTGGCATTTATTTATTTATTTTGTAGAACTACCTTTAGCAGAAACTTGAAATAGACAATTCATGTATATCAGTCCCTAGAATCCTGTTGTAGGAATTTTGGTTCACTCATCTTCACAACACTGCATCATCGTATTGATGCTTGAGGATATTCACAGAGCTCTCTTAAGATCCCACCACAGATCTTCACAGGTTTATGTTTCTGATAAAGAATATTTTCCTAAATAACCTTCATGTTTTCATATGACTCTTTCATGTTACTAGCCATGTACTATGGGTAGAGAAGGGAAGTTATCTCTGTTTTTGAGAAGCAGAGCTTTCAAGCTTACTTTTGAGGAGTTAATGAACAAATGCCACTCGGCAGCATTGTGTTCATGGCCAGAAGTCTCCATAAGTGAATAAAAGATAATTTAATAGTGATTAAAATTTGAAAATATATTTTTATTTTTTAAATATTTTTATCCCAAATAATAAAAAATATGAAGGTGTCAGGTGTACTTGATAGAATAAAATGTCTGACTTCATATTTGGATCAGCATTTTAAGTTATGCTTAGAACAGCCATCACAATCCTTGGGACAAAAGTGTTGTTGAGCAGTGTAACAAAACGTAAAAAGAACATTTGACAAACAAGAGGAGACCATTCAGTCCATCAGGTCAGTTTGTTTAGCTAATAAAGGTTGTCAAGGTCTCTGCCTCAATTCCATGACTCATTAGTTTGTTCTCGACTCCTACAACTCTTTGCTTAAAGAAGTCCCTTCCCAGCTTCAGTCCTTCATGCTTTTGCCCTTAATTTCCTCTGGTGCCCTCAAGTACGTGTTTAGTTGAAAGAGTTCTGCTGGATCTCCTTTATCAATGCCTTTGATGATTTTGAATACCTGGATGATTAGGTCTCCACACAGTCTCCTCTGCTTGAGACTGAACATGTTTAATTCTCTGAGTCTGTCCTGGGATGCACTTTGTTGCTCTCCTCTGCACAGCTTTAAGTGCTGCTATGTCTTTCATGTAGCGTGCTGACCAGAACTGCACACAAAACTCCAGATGTGGTCTCACTTGTGGATTATACAGTCTAAGCATAAATTCCCTCAATTTATATTTAATCGCTTTCTACTATATAACCAAACAGCTCGTTTGCCTTTTTACTTGCTTCTGCACATTTTTTAAATGATGAGAATGCTGTGTCAACACAAATCCCTGCATCCTTTCCAGGAGTTGCTCTCTGTCTCCCATCTTGTATTTATAATTGACGTTGCATTTGCCTGCGTATAGCACTTTCCACTTTTATACTTTAAACTGTATTTTCCAAGTGTTCCCCAAGTTCTGAAGTTTGTTCAGGTCTTCTTGAATTGCTTTTAACACTTTAAATCCTTGTTTCTCAGCTAACGAAGACGATTACAAGCACTGTGGGAAGGAGCTCTGTCCTGTGGTGTGTTCTCATAACGAGTGACACCTAATACTAGGAAGCGTGAGATATGTACGAGGGACGTTCAAAAAGTTTCCACACTTTTTTTTAACTCTATTTATTAAGAATTTCAAAAACAAATGACATCACTTTTCTGCATAGTCACCTTCGTTTGCAATGCAATATTCCCAGCATTGTCTCAACTTTTTAATGCCATCAGCAAAAAATGTTTTTGGTTGAGCGTGTAGCCACTGATGCACTGCTGCTTTCACATCATCATCACATGTAGCTGGACATCTGGAGCGCTCTGCATCCATCACACTAGTATGGCCATTTTTGAACATTTCAATCCACTCATAGACGACTCTATGAGAGAGAACTTTATCCCCATACTGAGCACACACGCAGAGATAAATTTGTTCCCCCGGCACACCTTCTGCTCACAAAAAGCGTATGACAAAACGCTGTTCCTCTTTGGTGGAATTTATAAGTTTGTCTGCCATCTTCACCACAGGGTGACAACTCTTATACTAAACTGCAAGGGCAGTCGCCTTGCCAGACAGAACTAGTCAAATGACACTCTCAGACATGACCAATTACTACTTGTCCCGCCTTCACCGTTTCCAACGAAAATATAAAAGTGCAGAAACTTTTTGAACGTCCCTCGTATTATTTGCGGATTTTAGTATTTTATTAACTGTATCAAAATCTATGTCATTAATTTAAATCAGATCCCCGAGGGACTCCACTGATAACCTCACTCCATGAGAAGCCTTCTCCTCTATCTGTACTCTGTGGCTGGATAACCAACTTGAGATCCGTTTTCTTGTAGGTAACTTTTGATGCCAACAGCTTGTACTTGTATCAAAGCTTTGAATTAAATGTTTAAAGGAATGCTGCAATGAAATCCTTACAATATACATCCATCCATCCATCCATCCATTATCCAACCTGCTGAATCCAAACACAGGGTCACGGGGGTCTGCTGGAGGCAATCCCAGCCAACACAGGGCACAAGGCAGGAGCCAATCCCGGGCAGGGTGCCAACCTACCACAGGACACACACAAACACACACCAAGCACACACTAGGGCCAATTTAGAATCGCCAATCCACCTAACCTGCGTGTCTTTGGACTGTGGGAGGAAACCGGAGGACCTGGAGGAAACTCACGCAGACACGGGGAGAACATGCAAACTCCACTCAGGGAGGACCCGGGAAGCGAACCCAGGTCTCCTTTTTGCGAGGCACCTTTTAAACTATTGACCTCCAAGGTTATTCCTCTTTTTATTTTTATTTTATTGTAGAATCAAATCTGGGCAGCGGTCAGCAGGGCGGCCGTGTGTCGCATGCATATGGGCTCCGTTCTCATCCCTACCACCTTTGCCATCACTTTCCCTACCTCTTCATTTCTTAAATTATTCTTGAGGCAGATTGAAGACTTAAGTGCCAGTTTAAGTGAAAAATTAAAGGAAACGTACTAAGCAATTGCAACATAAACACTGACAAATCAGTTTCAACGTGAAAAGATGCCGACAAAAGAAGAGAAGAAGCGGGCCGCTAGGGTGGAGAAAAGAAGAGCTGCTCAGGAAGCAGCAAGCGCATCATCCTCTGAGCAAACGAATGCTAAACGTACAGAGAAAGAGAATGAAAACTATGAATGCTCAAGTGAAGTGTATTCACTGCACGTTATGGTACAGTGTGCCATTACTGGTCTGTATAAAATTTAAGACAAGGGTTCTCAAAGTCGACCCGGGGACCCACTGTGGCTGCAGGTTTCTGTTCCAACCAGCTTCTGTTTTTAATTGTACTCCTGGGCTAATTAAATGGACTGTTATTTCCCAGATTCTGTGTTTTGGGAACAATATAGATATTAGAACGCTAAGTTTTCTGGAAGAGGTGTTGTTGTGGCCATCAGTGGTCTGTGTGTGGATCACAATGCCCCGATGCATTGATGGGTATACCGTTACAGATGGGACAAACTCCACGCAGGGAGGACCCGGGAAGCGAACCCAGGTCTCCACTGCGTCACTGCGCCACCGTGCCGCCCCCTTACAATATACAGTAATACAAAATGCACTTAATGTTCTTCAACATGGCATATACTGCAATATATTACTGTAATAAAAATATCTTGTATTTAATAAAATTGCCAACATCCTTCCTGGTATAACACATTATATTAAAATGCACCTGAAATGTATTAATGGATTCATTTTTTGTGCACTTTTCTAATGTGATCATGGGCTTCTCGTTGTCTTTTTAGGGGTTTTCAGTCCCAAGGAATCCATTTGTACAATTTGCTGTTTTACCTGACGTCTTCGTTATTTTTTTATGTTATCTTTCATTGCCATTTTATATGGAAGTGGCCACTGCTAATTTTTGGATTTTTGTGTTGTTTATTTCCTAGGTAATGTTTCCCACAATCCCCCAGAATGGCGCGACAATGACATCATCAATGTGACTAATTAACGATCGGTCTTTTGACGTACAATTTATATGAGATCGGTTAAAAACCAATAAAGTCTTTGCAGATCGTTCCTTTTAATTTTCTGGCTGACAAAGATCAATTTCTTTTTGAGTGTTGACTGTGATTTCACTTTTGCCCTTTTTAGTTTGATTAAAGACAGGATTGTCTTCTGGCTGACAAACTTTAAACGTCTCTGACTACGTTTTGTCTTCTGTTTTTTGTCAAAAATCTTCCTGGCTAGTGCAGGAAGTACAAAATTCATGTTCACAGCCAAATTTCTGCTAAACAACTAAATAAAAACTCTTGATTACTGTAAGGCCCCTTGCATATCTCTCTATTATAAAAAAAAAAAAAATCATGGAAGGTTGGAAGGAGACGAGACATGATTTTCTCAGAGAGATACTTTCATGTCCTGCGAGACGAGATGTTGTGCCAAGAAATTTAACCACACCTGGGGCCGGAAATAACAGACAAAGCGTAGATGACAAAGTAGAACGTCGTAAAGGATTCAAAAACGTTGGTATGATACACATGCAGGGCAGGTCAGAGATAATGGAAGTACGAAAATCTGAAAGTCTCAAAAAAAGGATAGTAAAGATCACATTAACACAAATAAATTATTACTCGGTGAAATAATGGAACAGCGAAAAGAGATCAAATATATTGTTCGGATTTAAACTTTAATTCGGAGATTTGTAGATTGTGTAATTTGTGTTGCCATCAGGGAAAAAAAAGTATTGTTTCTTCCCAAAGAGGCGTATCTACAGAATTAAAAGATTTGTTGTTTGGTGAAAGTGAAATCCCGTGAGAGAAATCATTTCTCATTTGTGTGAATGCTATTGTCAGACACATTTCTTGTAGAGAGAAAGAAGCAATATTCACTCACGGGCAGTTATACGTTGCGTTGTCACGATGTAATTCCAAACACGGAATCAAAATTCAGTGCGATATTGATGAAAAGGTAAAAGTGAAAAGAGATTGAATATATGGACATAGGTGATATGACAGAAGTGCGCCGTGCGAGATGCAGATCATGAGGCATGGCAGCAGCAAACCAGCACCTGATCGAGCAAAGAGGAGGTAAAAAAAAACCAAACTATTTGTTTCCCATTGTATCACCATTTAAGAGGGGGTTTCAGAGGAGCCGCATCTCCTTGGGGTGCGTTCAGCCCCCCTCTTCACAATGTGCGCGGCAGAGGCGCGAAGTGAGTGGCGCGTAGCACATTCCAGGGTTGTTGGCGAGCAAACCAAGCAGGGGGCAAAGCCCCCTAGTTTAGTAAATTGCTAAACCTCTTCTTCCTCTTCATCTTTTCCCACTTCTATGTGGGGTCAATGTGCTTGATCAAGTTTCTCCCTACTCCCTCCTCAGTCAGACCCTTTTCCTTCACATCAGGGGTGCGGAAATCCAACGCCCGACTAGTCCGACACGGGTAAATTGACCGTCGGACAAGCGTGTTTTTCTGGTTTCAGTTGTCCGCGGACAAGTGCAGTTTTCTGGAGAAAAAAGAATTATATGTGCTGTGCAGGGCACGTTTTTACCACTACTTTCAAATTTTAAACATTTGGGTACGTACTTCGTGCGGAAACAGTCTACTTAGGCATGTTCTTCATGTCTCAAATTGGTATTCAATATTGCTTACAAAATGACGGCTGATTTTTCAAAGGGGAATCACTCTTATGTGGTCCAACATAAGTATTTTACCCTATTATTTACACGCTTGGAGATGCGGTCATTTTTTTCATGCCGACATTACGATGTAATTTGATGATTTTTCATTATAATCGATAAGTTTTATATATTATTGATAAAAATTCATTTTTTCTACATACAAATTCGGTCATTTCACCTACAATGCAATTGTTTTCGCTACATAAAGTTTGTTAGGCAGTTAATCTTTCCTGAAATTTGCGATTTCGCGTAGGTTGTGATATATTGAGGAGTTAAGAAATCTATTGCGTGACATCAGTTTTGATGAGCTGTCTATAGATCGTTTTTGATTAATTTTTCATATCAAACAAGTTGGTTTCGCGCTGTCAGTTTATTAAAAAATAAAAAAGAAAACATTCTAACGGTTTCCAAATGTTATGAAATATCAATAAAAATCTTCACTTAGACGCGATTATTTTTTCCCGACAACATCGGTAATATTTACTTCTTTGGAAATGTACCATCTTGCGGAATTTCGAATACGTCATTAGGAATTACCTGCGTAACCCATAACGCACTGCGGTAAGCACGTTGTTCTCGCTATATGCGTGTTGCTGAAGCGGAAACAAGTAGCATCGCGGATGAGAAATGGATCATTGCTTGATTAAAACTGGCACAACAGGCCCTGAAAAACCTATGAGAGCGTATTAAGGCCACGGTGAAAAAAATACGGACACAGTGAAGACAAAAAAAAAAAAAAAATAAAGTCGACATGTTGACTTTATTCTCGTAGTTTATCAGTAGAATGTCGCAAACTAAATTTCATCGTAAAATGAATGTTTCATTTACTAGATTTTCTCAAACCCCGTCATAAATTAATGTAGCATATTAAATGCTTTATATTAAAGCCGACCCAGTTGTTAATCTCAGAGCGCTTCTTAAACTGACTTCCTCTTGCACTGAGGAAGCGCCGGCAGCAATCGCCGCACATTGACTTCATGATATTCCTGCTCAATGAACATTCAGAATACTAAGATAAATACTTGATATCTTTTTCACGGTGAAATGCATTAAAGCATGTATTAGACATGGGTGACGGGGGGCACGGTAGCGTGGCTGTAGTGCTGCTCCCTTGCATTAAGGGGTCCTCAGGTCTACGTTTAGTGTAGAGAAGTTTATGGCAGGTGTGATGAGGCTCCAAAAAACTGGATATTTGAATGGGTATCGCACAGGTTTAACTGAAATTTTGTGTAAATGTTGGGTTTGTGATCTGGCGGTCGGAGACACGAACGCAGAATTCAATGGATGTTTTTCTGAGCAGGCTTTCTTTACTACATGTTTGCTGTGTCTATCTTACGTAGTAAACCCCCAGTTGCTATCCTTTGTCTTTCTCCATATAACCAACCACCACACGATAAACGTCTTTGTGAAATTAAAACTAGTTATAAACCTAGACCTCAGAGTTTTCAGAACTTTTAAAAAAAATGTCGTTATACATGTTTAATCATGCCATCCATTCAGAGGTCTAAGCGTATAACTAATTTTAATTTCACAAATACGTTTATCGTGTGGTGATTGGTTATGTGCGATTGGTTATGTGCAGAAAGAAAAAGGATAGGAGCTGGGGGTTTAGTACGTCAGATAGAGACGTGAGTCTAAAAGTAATAAAGTTGGTTCAATTGAAAAAGCGTTTTCTAAAGCTGAACGCTAGGAGGTTGAGCGTTATGCTAGGCTTTTCAATACTACTTCTTTAGAAGAGTTTGACCCACGACCAGCTGTGGAATTCTGGCTGTCACCTGGCAACAGGCACATCATTCATAAAAAACCTGAAAAGTCATCAGCATCCACTTTCTGCAGGACCATCGGTCCAGGAACCTTGCAGTTCAGTTCAAGCAGAAATGAACAGCATTCAGCCCATGCTGTCTGAGATAGTAAAGTTTCTTGGGGGAGAAGATGTTGCAAGACAAAAGCTGAAGAACATGGCAGAAAATGAATCAGGACAGTGTTATGTTATGTAACTGTAATACAGTATATGAAAAAAGAACTAGTGTAGCTATAATGAAGGCATTGTTTATTAGCCAGTTAAAATAAGGGAATCTTTTATATAATGTTCTAGAGCAAGGTGGCAAAATACTACTCCCTGAAAGAACTTTTTTCAGTTTTAAAATGGAAGGCAGTTTTGGTATCAATAAAAGAGATTAGAAAAATAAAGTATTTTTCACTTTTGTTATTTGTTTATGGGCAAGTGAATTTAACTGGTGGACAAGTGGATTTTCTAAGTTTACTTGTCCGTGGACAAGTAGAAACAAATTTGATTTCCACACCCCTGCACATCTTCTTTTACTTTATCCATCCACCTCTGCTTCATCCTCCCTCACTTTCTCTTTCCCTGTTCTTCCATTCCCATCCCTCTTCTGCCCACATTTTCATTGTTTCTCCTCATCACATGCCCATGCCACTTCAACCTCCTTTCCTGTACTTTCTCAGATGTCTCTCCCACTGCCTTAGATTGTCTCATTTCTTATTCTGTCCTTTATTGCAGTTCCACAAATTAATCTCAGCATTCTCATTTCTGCTACTTATCACGTCTTCTACTGTCTCAGCTCCAAACATCTTTGCTAGTTTCGTGACTGTCTTAAAAACCTTGCTAAACAAGGACAGATAATTGTGCCCAATGTCAGATGAAAAAGAGTAAAGCGATAAAAAGTTAGCTATAAGGAGATAATTGTGCCCAATGTCAGATGAAAAAGAGTAAAGCGATAAAAAGTTAGCTATAAGGCAGTCAGCGCCTCTCAGCCTGGTGACAGTAAATGTGCACTATATCTCATTAACTGTCATGTTCATATACTTAGGTGCACTAAGTCTTACACCTGAATGAGGCAGCAGCGGTACCAAAGCTCTTACACTGTTTGTTCTTGTGGGCTTAGCCTTTCAGCAAAGTGGATCAAGTGTCTGTCTGTCGAGGCTAAGTGCGCCCCTACGGCTTAGTTGGGACAAGCCCTGCCTGCCAAGTAAAACAGCAGCTGATGAGATGAGCTTGAGACTGAAAGTACTAAAATGTCAAGGACGCATTACACTGTCGAAAAAAAAAAGTAACTCTGCAGCTGTAACTGACTCATTCATTTGGGCTTTATATCGGCTTAAATACGTTAGCAAATCAACAGCGAAAAACTGGCATGTTCAGAGCAAATAACCAAGTTTTTACAAGATTTGGTGACAGATTTGAGCTGAAAAGGAAAGGACAAGACTTGGTAATTACAATTTCAATTTTCCATCAATGGATTTCATTTGTCTGAAATGAACTTCAGGTGGTCAATCTTCTGGGTACTTAGGCTCTCCCCTCTCATTCCCCAGTGTGTTCAGTTAGATTAACTGGTCTCATGTGGGTGGGCGTGTGAGCAGACCATGTGGTGGACTGGTGACCCATTCAGGAGTGCTTCCTCATAGCTTTCTCATAGCTTCATTTTAGTTTAATCCTGATACTCTGTATATGCATTTAATTATCCTTATAATTCATGATGGCTCCACAATCTGTACTAACCCCTACTTTCTCTGCTGTTCTTTTTCTGGTTTTCAGTGGTGGCAAGCTGCACCCTTACCACCCGATCAAAGTACCGTGATGTCCCTACATTGATAGATTGAAGGTCAGAGGTCCCATGACCATCATCATCAAGTTCTTCCACGTGAACCCTGAATACCATGAGGACTGATTGAGGTCATTTATGTTAGGTAGAATGCCTAGAGGGGGCTGGGTGGTCTTGTGGCCTTGGAACCCCTGCAGATTTTGTTTCTTTTTCTCCAGTATTTTTTTTTCTGTCCTCCCTGGCCATTGGACATTCATTTTATTCGGTGTTAATTAGTCAGTCAGTCAGTCATTTTCCAACTCGCTATATCCTAACTACAGGGTCGCGGGGTTCTGCTGGAGCCAATCCCAGCCAACACAGGGTGCAAGGCAGGAACAAACCCTGGGCAGGGCGCCAGCCCACCGAAGTCTATGTTAATTAGTATTGCCTAATTTTATTTTTATATTTTGTCTTTTTTCTCTTTCTTCATAATGTAATGCACTTTGAGCTACATCCTTTGTATGAAAATGTGCTATAGAAATAAATGTTGTTGTTGTTCCTAATGCTTTCAGGATTAGCTCCTGAATTAGGTATGCAATGTTGTTTTACATTACACTTCTACAGAGAAAAAAATGGCTTCAAGGTACATAGTCAAGGTCAGTTACACATTTACATTTAAATTTATCCAAAGGGACTTACAAAAGAGTTAACTGTTTGTAAACAGTTTAGGGAGCTGCTAATCCCCCAAGGCCTCAGACACAATTTTATCTGAACACAACTCCAGGTTCAAATAAAGCTTTTTAATTATCATGACACATTCCCAAGTGAACACAGACAATTTGACATAACTACTAGTCAAGAGAATGGTGTTGCCCTCCTTCTGTTCCTCCTGGTGAGTGTTGCCCACTATTTCCTAAAGTGAGATGGCGGATTCCTACCAAACTCCCTGTGTTTTGCTGTTAACTTCTGGGTCATGTAGATAGCAGGGACGTCCTCCCCCAGCAGCACCCTCTGATGGCACCCGAGGGTTCAGCTTCCACACTCCATAGCCTGTGCAGCCCTGTGGGTGTCCAAACTGGGATCAGCCGAGATAAACACTGTCACCTTCTGTTTGGGAGGATAAACTACTCCTGGTCTTCAGCTTCACCTAGTCTGTCTATTCTTCACTTATCCCAGTGGGGAAAAGGATTGCAAGGCATCCTGGGTAGGTTGTGCCTCCATGTATGTAGTCCTTCTATTATGGCCTCCCGGCTGGGCAAATTGTTACCCTTCACCCCAGTCGGGATGCCCATCCATCTTCCATGGTATTCACATGTTATATCTACTCAGTATAATGAATTCTTATTTGCATATCTTCCACTGAACTAGTGATAATAGAGTAATATAAACAACAGACAATATAATTCCATATATTACATAAAACATCTGTCAAAATACAAAATAATGACATGTGAAGAGGCTTATTCTTGGTCACACCATGAGTCAAATGAGGGGGCTAAGCCTCTCATCTTTGATTACAAAAGGCCAATTTCTTAATCCCTATGCAAGCTTTCGTAAAATCATATTTTCCCTTTGTCATTCTGGGGTAATGAGTGTTGCTTGATGTAGGAAAAATGAATTGAAACGATTTTAGCACAAGGCTGCCACATAGCGAAATGTGAAAAAAGTGAAGGGGTCTGAAGAGTTTCTGAAAGCATAAAAAAGAGGCAGTGTGAACAAACTGGGTGGGGACGACAACATTCAAATCCATGATCTTGCCTGTGCTGCTCACGTTAGATAAGAGACGTGTTCAAATCACAAATCTGGTCTTTCGGATCAGGTTTAAGCCATGAATTTGGGATTGCAAACTCCTGCAGCACCCCGTGGTGGAACCCAACAGGGCTGTACTTCAAGACTCCAGTTCCCAGCATACCCGGTGGGTTTCCAAATGGGTACTAAATCCCAGGGCTACTGCCATCTAGTGTATCAGGAAAGAAAACACCCACCAGACAACATCTCCCCCGGTCCTTCCATTACACTGACCTACTGACTGGGTAAGGTTCCCTGCTCAACCCTGGCTGGGATGCCAGCCAATGTGTGCCATCCATTACAATAGACAAGTGGGACTTAAAACATTTATGAAGGGGAATGCTAAATGAGGTATGCAAACTCAACAGCAACCACAAACCCAACACTCTATAATCTGAGACCACAGACATCAATCACAGCAGATGAAATATGCATTCGATGTAAGCTTAACAAGGTCTGTAAAAGCGATTCTCGGGAACGGAATCACAGTCTGCCATCTGGTCATTACAACAGAAGGACACAAATAGCACTCATGAGACTTAGGAGGAGGAAATGTTTTTAAGAAGTACATTTTTCTCTGCCGAAAAAAGAGGAGACCCACACAAAAGAAAGGGTCCCAGTAATGGTGTCAGTAAGCCCATCAACAAAATAAACCGTGTGTGTTGTGGACATCTGGTGTCATGTCTTTCTATGGCCGGGCTATCTTTTACTATACTTTTGGTTTGATAAAACAGAAATCTCTAACAAACATATTCCCAGGGTGCATATGCCTCCGACTGGATGTAGTTGGATTATGGAAAAAAAGCTCGTCCTCAGTGTCACTGAACCAGACTAGCGTTTACCTGACCACTGCACTGAGGCATTGTTAGGCTGCCTGGTGTCACAGATAATTTTCCTTGCCCTGGTCTGACATTGCTTGGTGTAGATGTCCTGGAAGTCAGGGAGTGCACACCCTGTGATGTGTTCAGCTGAATGCGTCACTCTCTGCACAGCCTTGTGGTCCTGCTGTGTTCTGTTCCCGAACCAGGCGGTGATACTTCCTGTCAGAATACTTTCAATGGTGGTTATGTAGACATTCTTTGGTATCTGAGAGGGCAGCCTGAAATCCCTGAGGCACCTGAGGTGGTACAAATGTTGTCGTGCTTTCTTCACCAATACGTCAATGTGGTTGGACCAGGTCAGATCCTGAACACCGAGATATCTGAAACTGTCCATGCTACTATTTTACTATTGATAAAGAACATATGCATGCCATTTAGCATGCTTGCATTTAAACCAGTTAAAAAAATCAATAAATGAATTTATCTGGCCATTACACTCAAACCCTATTACATAATCTTTGTGGACTTGCCACTCGCAGTGAGCCTTACTACAATCAATACTTGAGATCAAAAGTATCTTGTTTGCACAAAATCCTATTGAAATATATGATGAACAATTTGCCATCCAGTTAATAGGCATGTTTATGAAATAAGTAGTTATTACAATTTTTGTAATCAGGCCTTAAGAAATATCTTTGAATTATTATTGTCTAGCAACTAGGCTGAGAGCTGAGTGCTTTCTACAAGTTTAGTGAGATTTGATTGGTAGCAGAGTCATCCAATAAATTAAAAATGAATGATTTTCCCCATTCATACAGCATGTGTTTAACAAAACCTACAAGTGGCAGAGTGAAAACTTTCCAAAGTAAACCAAATGTGACCAGAAGGAACTCTCACCATGTGTGACCGCCTACATACATGGAAATGTATTTAAATGCAGTCCTTCTCCATGTTAAAAGTACCTTATCAAGTTAATGTAATAAGGGGCATCTCTCATCACCCAGAATAATGCCTAGGACTGTATGACAATGGATATATGTATCACAATCACAAAGCACACGGTAGGTGGATAAATTGTAAGAACATAAAGTACAAAGGAAATCAAATCAAAAGCAAATTTCTGATGGTCCTGTCTGATTCTCAGGTGGTGCAGCTGACCTCCTTGATCCATTAGGAATATTTTTGTTCATTACTATTTATTTAAAACTTATTTTTATTATATTATTTAAAACCTAGTATTTATTTAAAACCTATTTTTATTTCTTTTGTTATTATCTTTTACAATTAAATTTTCATCATTCGAGCACCATTGTGGCTCTTATGTTATAGTTGCATGCTTTGACAACGACACTATGAGTAGCATGAGTGGCATGGCATGCAGATTCTATTTAAGATGGTGGCATTCTAACTAAAAAGGTAGTCAGATTAGAAAAACTATTGAGTGAGGATCAAGAGAAATAATGGGATCAGAAAGACAAGCAAAGGTCCAAATAGGAAATCAAAAAAAGTGTCCAATCAAAAACCAAATCAGAAACCACAAGTTAGAGTCAAAAAGCTGAGGTTTGTTTCAAAGGATCTGAATACTTATGGAAAGGAGAGACTTCAGTTTTTGATTTTTAAAATAAATTTGCAAACCTTTTTGAAAAAGATTTGGTGTGGGACTTTGAGTGTAGATTGATCGGCAAAAATGACAAAATTTTCCATGTAAAATGAAACGTTAGAAAGTGAAGGGGACTTACTACGTTCTGAATATACTGTAAAGGGCTTCAATTGCAATTTGAAATTTAAGAACAATTAGAAGAAGACTCAGTCCATCAAACTCATTTGGTTAGTTTAGATAGATAGATAGATAGATAGATAGATAGATAGATAGATAGATAG
>JANRMT010062822.1:39028140-39038338 GCA_026402145.1 Polypterus bichir lapradei
GATAGATAGATAGATAGATAGATAGATAGATAGATAGATAGATAGATAGATAGATAGATAGATAGATAGATAGATAGATAGATAGTGTGGCAGATGGCCACAGGATCCGGGGGAATAGCCATGAGAGGCCACTTACTTCCCCCAGAACATGTGGTGGCAGCCCCCCTGGGTTGCCTCAAGGCCACTACTATGGAATATCGGAGCTCAGCCCTGTTGGGCTTCGTGGCCTCCGCCAGGGAGAGCTGCACAGAGCTGCACGGCTTAACGAGCCCATCTGAGCGGGATCGTAGCCACATCCGGAGGTGCAGCCAGAAGTAGGTCAACGAGCACCTGCAGCACTTCCGGGTGGGCTATAAGAGGAGCCGACAGCCACCACTCTGGGAACCAGAATCGCGAGGAGGAGGACGAGGTTGCCTGGGAGGAGTGGTTCTTGTTCTGGTCCTGGTTCTTTTGTGTGGTTTTTGGGACTGTGCTGTGGCTGGGGGACACGGGGAAGATGTGTTCTCCAGCTGAAGAAAAATAAATAGTTATTTTATTTTATGTGTGCCTCCATGTCCATCTATGTCGGGTCGGGCGCCAGGAGGGCGCCTTTGTTACAACAGATAGTGTGGACTATGGCTGGCCAGTCACCCCGGCCAATACCCCCAGACCACCAGATAGAGCTCTCCCTGCAGCATGAAGATGCCCCGAATGCCAGCAGGAAATTATGGACAATGGAGTTTTCATCCACAGACCTGCTGGATACCACAGGGGCCCCTAGAGGATGCTGCTGGGAGGCCCAAGGACTGTAACGTACCCTATAACCCGGAAGTACGTCTTAGTCACAGCGACAGGAGGAATGACGTACTTCCAGGATGAAGAATAGGACTTTTGATCTGACCCGGAAGTGATAGGAAGTCACGTGGACTGAAGGATCAGAAACACTTCCGGGTCAGGCAATATAAAAGGACTGTGGGAGATCTCAGACATTGAGCTAAGCTGGGTGGCAGGGTGGCAACACTTCTGGGAGTGAAGGATTGTTTATTATTGAGAATTGTGGTTTATTATATGAGTATTATGGAGAGGAGGGTGCTTTGTGCACTGTTTATTAATAATAAAGTCAATTATTGGACTTTTACTTGGTGTCTGGCGTCTCATCTGAGAGTTCAAGGGTATGACAGCGCCCCCATCTGTCACAATAGATAGAACTATACAAGAACATACACAGCTTATAATAAATATGCTTTCTTACTAAATATTTTAATAAACATACTTAAACGTACAAACTCCCCTAAAAAACAAACTGTAGTTCTTCATTAATACAATCACCTAAAATACAATTCACGCACCAGATACTTTTAAACTTTTCAGAATTCTTTGTGGATTTGTAGGGAGTGGCCTGCAGGATCTAATTGTATTTTGTAAAATATGGTGCATTAGTAGAATATTACAATTTTTACAAATTGCCAGAAACCCCCAGAGTAATAATTGACAAGAAGGAGTTCATAGCTAAGATCCCATATAAGACCCTCCATTCTAAATCACCTGCCCTAGTAGTTAATGGTGGTCTGTACAGCAACCTCCAAGCTTTTTCCTCCATGGTGTGTACAGATAGATAGATAAAAACAAAAGGCACTATATGATGATAGATAGATAGACAGAAAAGCACTATATAATAGATATTTGATCCTATGCCAGCAAGCATAGAGGATAAGGTAGGAACAATCCCTGGACAGGGCACTAGTCCATCGCAGGGTGAAGACACACACAGACATTCACTTGGGCTACTTTAGCATCACCAGTGCACCTTTCTTGCAAGTCTTTGAATTGTGGGAGGAAACTCGAGCAGTCGGAGGAAGCCCACCCAAACACAAGTAGACCATAAAAACTCCATGCAAAACCTGCTCACAGTACTATAAGGCATTAGTGCTACCATTGTGCCACTGTGCTGAAGTATTATCTGTTACATTTTTTATAATTCAGTGTCACACACCTGCACATAGGAGGCAGCTGAAGGGCCCACAAACAGATTATTCCATGCCAGACAAGAGGGTGGCAGAGTGCACTGATCCTTCCTCTTTTTCATCAGCAGACCAACCACGAGAAATTTCGCCAGGACGTGATGACATCACTTTCGGGTCTGGCCTGATAACGGCAGTTCTCGTTCCGGTTCCGATGATGTCACTTCCGGTTCCTGCCCTGATGATATCACTTCCCCTGCCTGGCTTTAAAACCACCATGTCTGCTTGTCTGTACTGTTCTATGTTGGACTGAAGTCTGTTAAGGCCTGTGCCATTTTGAACCACAAACTTCCTTTTTGACAGCCTATCTCAAGTATACGGGGCGGCTGCCCCGAAACCTTTCTCTGTGTCGTGTGGACTCCTTTCACATCAGTTACAATACACACTATTGTACTCATTTAATATAACAATTTTTATTAATATTTATAAAGTGATGCTTTTAATTATCTTTTATATTCCACAGTCATGGAATCTAGCAACCAAGCATTTTACTACATATTGTACTCTGTGCATAATTTGAATGTGACAAATAAAATCTGACTTGACTTTTTCACCCAGGTCATGAATGGATTTTTTTCTTGCCTGCCATGGAGGAACATTTTAGGTTTATGGGTAAATTGACTTGTGAGTGTGTGAATGAGAGTGTGCCATGAAATAGGTTGGCACCCTGGGCATAGATGGTTTCCAAGCTGCTGTGATTCTGGTACTCTATGACAACTAATGAGATTAAGCATGTTCAAGATATGGCTGAATGAAATGCTGGCACAGAATACAAATTAAATCCAGACGATATACATATATTATAAAGACTGAAGCATTCCCATTGATTGATGCTTTAAAGTGGAGGTTGCACTTACAAAACCTCTAATGTTAATAATTTTATTTCAGTTGAAATTAATCCCAGCAGGTAGCTGGTATGATCACCTTACACTAAACAAGAGACATAAATATTCTCTTACCGGAGTTGTCTGTCTTTGCAGAGAGCAACCATGACAAGCAAATTGCCAAGTATGGTCATAATTATAATGACAGCAAGGAAAAATGTTAGGGTGATTCTTTCTGCTGGAGTTAAGAGGTGATCTGCATTTTCCACGCTGTCAGCTGACCTGCAGGAATTAAGAAATGACACAAATTGATCAAAGTGCAGATTTTTAGGAGCTAGCTTGATGTTTTCTAATCTGTTTAATCCACGTTAGGGTCACGAGGGTGCTGAACTTTATACCAGTAGCTCTGGGTTCAAGGCAGTCAACAGTCTTGGAGATTAGGTCCATGTATCCCAGGGCCCACTTGTGTATGCACCCACACAGGGCCAGTTTAGAATCTAACCTAACATAACATACAGACATATATTTCTGGATGTGGAAGTTACCAACACAAACACATTAACAACATGATGAGCAATCAGGCACTTGGAGTCAAACTCTGTACATTGTGCCTCTCTATCAGCTTTCATTCTATGATCCTTAGATTTGACAAGAGCAATCCTAAATCCATCCATTGATCCATCCACTTCTAGCTCATTATTCAGTTCAGTTCAGGGTTGCCAAGGTCAGAGCTGATCATAGCAACATTGCACACAAGGTGGACACCAGCTCTGGACTGGCCATATTCACTCACTCGCTCTTCTACAGCAAAAAATAGACAACATACCTCCACACGTAGTTTATAATTAAGGAAGCAAATTGAAAAATACATGACAATGAATTGTAAGTTTAAAAAATTACTTGTCTGTGGGGTCAGATTCTGTGGCCATCACTGGTCATCTGCATGGGGTTCGATGGACTGGACTCCTCTGGGTGAGAAACTGTAGTCCCCCTGCAGTAACAAAATAACTTTCATTAAGTTAAATGTACAAACAATAAATGTCGAAGTTCAGTCAGTCAGTCATTTTGAAACCCGTATAGTCCTGAACAAGGTTGCTGAAGCCTATCCCAGCTAGCACTGGGGGCACGGCAGGGAACAAATCCTGGACAGGATGCCAATCCATTGCAGGGCAAACACAGACACACACACACACAAATATTCCAACCACACACTAGGGCCAGTTTAGGCCTTTAATCACCTCTTGGGCACAGTCACCAGCAGTGTGTCTGTCTGCGGAGAGGGTGTCAACCTTCTCAAGAGGTTTACTTACCTCGGCAGTGACATTCATGTCTCTGGTGACTCTTCCTATGAAGTCAATAGACAGATTGGGAGAGCATGAGGGTCATGAGGTTGCTGGAAACGGGTGTGTGGAGCTCCTGACATCTTTGCAAAAGTTTTCTCTCATGACGTAAGAATACCGCCTCTAAGGAAATTATTTGGAACAGCTGTGCACCTGCTTATCCATGCAATTATCTGATTAGCCAATCGTGTGGCAGCAGTGCAGTGCACAAAGTCATGCAGATACAGGTCAGGAGTCCTGGTGCTTCCTGTCTTGCTATATGGTTGGGAGACAGGGACGCTATCCAGTGATCTGAGATGAAGACTGGACTCTTTCGGTACTGTGGCTTCTTGGAGAATCCTTGGGTACCACTGGTTTGACTTTGTGTCTAATGAGCGGTTGCTCATGGAGTGCCGAATGAGGTACATTACCTGCACGAGGGAGCATCAGTTATGGTAATACGGCCATGTAGCGCGATTCTCCAAGGGTCACCCATCTCACAGGATCTTCACTGTTGAGGACCCAAGTGGCTAGACCAGGCCAAAGGGACGCCTACGTAACAACTGGCTGCGGCAGATAGATGGTAGATAGATTTCCGAAGGGTGGGACTGGACCACCTGTCTGCTTGGGGGGATGCCAACCAGGATCCAGAGATGTTTCGTTGTGTGTTGGGTGTGGCAACACGCCATACCAGTGCATGCTCCCCAACCTGATCTCCTTTATTAATGCCTTTGAGACTTTTGAAGACCTGGATGAGGTCCCTACTCAGTTTCCTCTAAACAGTTTCAATTCTCCGACTCTGACAGAGTAGGACATGTCCTCAAGTCCTGGGATGCACTTACTTGCTCTTATCTTCTGTGTGTCTTTCTGGTAGTATGCTGACCAGAACTGCACACAATACTCTGGACATTATCTCCCATCTTATATTTATAACCAACATTTCTGTTTCCCACATGTAGAACTTTGCACTTTTCTAAATTAACCTTTATTTTCCAAACTTTCTCCAAAATCTGAAGCTTGTCTAGGTCTCCCTGAATTGTTTTTGTGCTTATTTGGTGTTTGCCATTGTTCCAAATTTAGTATCACCTGTGTATTTCACAAGTTTACTAACTATGCTGTAATCAATCGAATTAATATAAAACAGAAATGGTAACGGTCCAAGAGCAGACTCCTGAGGGACTAAACAGATGACATGAAGCATTCTGCTCTCCTCTTAATCATCTCTTATCTAAACATAAAAATAAAGCTCTGGCATGTTAAGGTTTGGGTTTTACAGGTAGCTAGAAATGGTAATTGACCCATCGGCCTTGTTCTTCAATGGCTAGTTTTTTAATAATAGGGTAAACATGCCCACCAGTAACAGTTGGATGCATTATGGTTAGCTAGAAACCTATTGGATCTATTTGGAGATTCCTGTTCTTTTGAGATTTTACAGAAATCCATCTGGTCGCGTCTGCCTGACCTGAGATGACTGCCTGGTCATGGTTTTCTAGTATCTGCTAAGTGCGACCATTTGAGTGTGTGCTCACATGGCAGTGCTAAAGTGAAGCCTGTTAAATTCTCACGTTTTACTTTGACACTAAATTGTCTCAGGACTGTTCTTTATGTATCATGGGAAAATGCTAAACATTTGTCATTAAGCGCCTACAGAAACAATACTGCTGAGGACTTGTGATGTTTGTGATACTGTCGAAGTCTACAGTCAAACCTTTGTCAAGAAGTTTTACACCTACTATCTTGTGTACTTGCAGTATATTTTCTTATTTTTGACGCAAACAATACATTGCTTACAAAAATATGGATTTGTTATACATTGTTGCAAATCATCCATTCATTTTTAATCCGATATAATTCAATAATACCCCCCCACCCCACTCCACCACCACCCTGAATTGCATTAAGTGGGTCTGAAAATCTTTTGTTATAATCCAGTAATGGTGTTAAGGGGGATTGCATCGTACCCCACCAGCATTGCGTACAGAGCAGCATCCTACTCTGGATGGGACAGTACCACTGAACAATGAAGATTCTGCTTCCTGAAAACGTTTGGGTGTATTGTCTAGATTTTGGCCTGGTGATCACAAATTTCACTTTTACATTTTCCTATCATTCACTGTTTTATTGCAATCACCTATTTTTGTGATTTTCTCTCATAACATAAGAATACGCTCTCTGAGGAAATTATTTGGAGCAGTTGTGCACCTGCTTATCCATGCAATTATCTGATTAGCCAATCATGTGGCAGCAGTGCAGTGCTGTTAATGTTCACAGAAAACACCATAAACCTCAGTGATTTAAATTGTAGGATGATTGTTGGTGCCAGATGGGCTGGTTTGAGTATTTCTGCTGATCTCTAGGGATTTTAATGCACAACAGTCACTAGAGTTTACTCAGAATGGTGTGAAAAACAGAAAATAGCCAGTGAGCATCAGTTCAGCTGCAGAAACACCTTGTTGATGAGAGAGGTCAGACGAGAATGGCCAAACTGGTTCATGCTGATAGAAAGGCTACGGTAGCTCAGACAACCACTCAGTATAACTGTGGTGAGCAGAAAAGCATCTCAGATTGCACATGTTGAACCTTGAAATAAATGGGCCTAAACAGCTGAAGACCACATTGGGTTTCACTCCTGTCAGCTCTGGGCACAGGGTCACTAAAACTGGACAGATGAAGACTGGAAAAATGTAGCCTTGTCCGATGATTCCCTCTCTAATCATGGCCCTTCTATTCTGATTGCTCAGTTTGGCCAGGCAGACAACTCTAGGAAGACTCCTGGTTGTCCCAAAGTTCATTGATTTAAGAATTATGGAGGCCACTGTGCTCTTGGGAATCTTCAGGAATTGCTGTGAATCCTTGCCCAGATCTGTAACTCAACACAATCCTCTTCTCTAAGCTCTGCAGGGCATTGCTTCGACCTCATGGCTTGGTCTTTGCTCATCTGTGGGACCTTCTTTAGGTCTTCTATCGTTGTCATATCCCTAACCCACAGCCATGGCCTCCTTCAATAGTCATAACCGAAGTCAGACTAGGGCACTAGGGGAGCTCCTCTATACCAACAGCAATACGCCTGCATAATACCTGACTCTGAGTGGGACCACCAAGTCAGAACTGCGTGCCTTTCTTAATCATGTCCAGTTAATTGAATTGATGACAAGTGGACTCCAAACAAAGTGCAGAAACATCAATGATTACCAATAGAATGGCATGTACCTCAGCCAGACTTCAAATGTCACAGTAAAGGGTCGAAACTTTCTAAAATCCTGTTTTTGCTTTGTCGTTCTTGGATAATGAGCGTTGCTTGATGAAGTAAAAAAATGAATTGTGAAACAAATGACTTTCTGAAGGCGCTGTGTGTGCATTTCATGCTCTTCATTCATCTTATTTCGTTACTCCTTTTCTCCATCAGAGTTGGGAATAGCAGGAGTCTAGTCCAGAAGCACTGGGTATTCAGCAATAGTGAACCCCAGAATGGACTGCCATCCATCGCAGGCAGTGCCAGTGTGTTAGGTTATTTTATGTCCAAGACTAAGCTTATTATATTATAGAAAAAGGAAACAATAATTTAAATTGACATATTTTGTGACATATTTATGGCACAAAAAATTACACATAGATTATATAATTGAAATTGATTTTTTCTTGTCTTCTGCTTTGCAAGTTGTTTTACTAAATCGCTCAAATCCAATGTGGAAGCTAACTCAGATTCAATTGACATTGCTGCCAAGTTTACAAGTCTGTTTTGCAACATTGTGGAGCACAAGTAAGTTTTGATAAGTTCCAACTTTGAGAAACTACGTTGACCCCTTGCCACTAAAGCTGGAAGTGTTTGCGGTATTCTTAGGACAATGAAAACTTCAGGTACACAGTCGATGGGATGAGACATTCGCACAGTCTGAAAAGATAGAAGACAGGGACACCAAGCCCTTAAAATGTTTTGTGTGCGCGGTGAGAGGTAGCTGTGATATCTGAAGAACGGAGCAGGAATGTCTTCTTATATAATACGCGACCGTGGCTGTCTGTTTGTCTGTCCAGGATTTTAAATCACCTGTAGCTCACAAACCATTTGACCTATTGACCTGAAATTTGGTATACATATACTACGTGATGTCTACTATTTGTTTTCGGGGTGATGATATTTAATATTCTTTTTATTTTTATTTTATTTTATTTTATTGTACTATCAACTCTCGGCAGCGGCTGTGTGGCGCATGCACACGGGTGCCGTTCTCATCCCTACCTCTTCATATCTTAAATTATTCTTGATGCAGATTGAACACTTAAATGCCAGCTTAAGTGAAAAATTAAGAAAAACGTACTAAGTAATTACAACACAAACACTGACTTCAGTTTTGATACAAAAAGATGCCGACGAAAGAAGAGAAGAAGCGGACCGCTAGGGTGGAGAAAAGAAGAGCTGCTCAGGAAGCAGCAATTGCCTCAACCTCTGAGCAAACGAATGTTAAACATACAGAGAAAGAGGATGAAAATTAGGAATGATCAAGTCAAGTGTATTCACTGCACGTTATCGTACAGTCCGCCGTTACTGGTATGCTATAATATTGAGAGATGACACATACTGTAGACGCTGATAAATGATTCCTAACTAGTTTTATTTTGCATGTCAGTTTCTCATTGGGGTCTCTCAGTAACAGGAAAAAAGCATTTTTAAGAACTTCCTTTTTCTCCTTTAAAATCCCACCCACTGACTTTCTACTGGACAACAGGAATGTCAATCAAGATCAATTTAAACGTAACTTGTTAATGAACATACAAATACACAATGTATACCTTTCTCACTCTGTCTCAATTTACTTTATTTTCTTATTTTGTGATTATCGATTTATAAATAAATAGAAATACAGACCACTTCAGAACGCAACCAACAGTTGTCTATCAAAAAATGTCAGCCGACTATTCGAAAGCAAACCCCTACCCAAACCCCCCTATATGATCTGTGTCCTAATGTTGGTACTGGCACCTGATCACAGGGCACACAAACACTTTCTTATATCAAGCCTCACTGGAGTTGCCATACTGAAGACATGTGAAGAACATACAGACTATGGCCAGGCCTGGAATTAAACTCATGGAGTTGTCAGACAGCTGAGTCACACAATGTGAAGGACTCACATATTTTTTGGTAAGAAACACTAAAATGTTACTCTAGTGTTCTATACGTGGTGTTTTCTTCGAAGATGGCTGACCTCTGCAGTGCATTCATGCTAGACAGTAGACCAAAACAGCCTTTATTCTAATTTACAAACCCAAAAAGAAAGTTCTTAAGGAGGCTAGTGAGTGCATATATAAACCCTTGACACATATTTTTAGGAAGTCACTGCGCACTGGAGAGATTCCGAAGGACTGGAAAATGGCAAATATCATCCCATTATATAAAAAGAGTGACAGGGAAGATCCAAGCAACTATAGGCCAGTAAGCTTAACATACATCAGGAAAATTAATGGAAGGAATTATTAAGGATAAGATTGAGCAACACGTAGCAAGGTCAGGAGTTATTCTGAATGGTCAGCATGGGTTCAGAAGAGGGAGGTTGTGTTTTACTGGAATTCTATGAGGAGGCAACAAAAGGATACGACCAAAGTGGAGCTTATGATATTATTTATCTTGACTTTCAGAAAGCATTTGATAAGGTGCCACATGAGAGGTTGGGCATCAAATTAAAAGAAGTGGCAGTTCAGGGTGATGTTTTTAGATGGGTGCAGAATTGGGTCAGACACAGGAAGGAGAGGGTGATGGTGCGAGGAACCTCATCAGAATTGGCCGATGTTGAGAGTGGTGTTTCACAGGGGTCAGTGCAAGGGCCGCTGCTATTTTTAATATATATAAACAATTTAGATAGGAATATACTGTAAGTAACAAGCTGGTTAAGTTTGCAGATGATACCAAGATAGGTGGATTAGCAGATCATTTGGAAACCGTTATATCATTACAGAAGGACTTGGGTAGCATACAGGCTTGGGCAGATTTGTGGCAGATGAAATTTAAAGTCAGTAAATGTAAAGTATTACACATAGGAGGTAAAAATGTTAGGCTTGA
>JANRMT010062822.1:39049087-39093881 GCA_026402145.1 Polypterus bichir lapradei
AGATAGATAGATAGATAGATAGATAGATAGATAGATAGATAGATAGATAGATAGATAGATTATTGTCTAAACACAAAACAGAATGACTACAATTTAAGAAAATTAAAAAGAAAGAAATCTTCTGACTTGGCAGTTACAGCCACAGTGAAGCATAGAAAACAAACAGATAAAAAAGACAGCACAAATTACCAAAGCACTCGGCACATAAAGGCTTGTTTAAAAAGATACATCTATTGATCGGTTTTAAAAAGCAGCAACTGATGAAGACTGTCTAAGATTTAAAGGCAGGGAGTTTCATAATCTGGGCACTGCAGAACTGAAAGTTTGATCACCCAGTGACTTGCACATAGTGTGTGGGAAAACAAGAAATTCAACATCAGATGACTTTTAAACTGTAACAGGGTTTATAGTAATGACATTTTTTAACAGTCTGAAACCAGACCAGGATGATGGAGCCTATCCCAGCTAGCATAGGGCACAGGCAGGAACAAACCATGGACAAGGGCTCCAGTTCATCACATGGTGGGATTTATAGTATTTTAACATATTTGAAGTATAGACAAGACCACAGCCATGAAGAGCCTTATATGTTAACAGAAGAATCTTGTAAGAGATCCAGTATTTAACAGGCAGCCAGTGCTAGGACATCAATGAAGTGGTTTTATATTCCAAACGTTTAGTATGTATTAAAAAATTCAGGCAGAAAAATTTTGTACATGTTGTAGTCTATTTAGCACATTTCCAGAGGCATCATAGAGAAGAGCATTACAATAATCAAGCCAAGTGGTGACAAAAGCAAGACTAAGCATTTGAGCGGCATGATCAGTGAGAGAAGATCTGGTTTGTGAAAGGGTCTTCAGCTGAAAGAAAGCAAATCTGCTGACCTGCTTAACATGAGGCTCAAATGAAGATTGGAATCTAAGAACAGACCTCAAGTTTCTTACTTCTGAGAAAGGAGAGACAGTGCAACCATTAATATCAATACTGAAGTTTCTAACAGATATAAGGAGAGTTTTGGTACCTGTCAACAACACCCTGTCTTAAATAGTTGTGGCGTAACCAAGAATCGATGTGTCCAAAGCACTCGACCAGTGAGTATCGTGGGAAATCAGAGGTAGGATTATTGTGCACATACAGCAGATATGAACATCATCTGCAAAGAAATGAAATCCCAAACCCGTAAAGTCTCAAATGAGAACCCCTAGCTTCACCATTAGAGGACTTCAGAGCCACGGATGATATGAGTCAGAAATCTCAACATGGAAGCTATGATGCTTTTTAGATGTGCTTTTGTGTGACTTGTCCTTCTGAATCGGGCACAAGGAGGTTTAATAGAACAACAAGTCTGAAAGAAACTGGCTATATATATATATACACACATTATGGGGTGCCAAACAGGCAAATATAATGATTTTCTGAATGTATAAAGTCAGTGTTCTGAATATATAACGCCAAAGCCTGATTATATAAAGTCAGCGACGGAATATAAAATCCTTCCAGAATATATAAAGTCATTCCTAAATATATAAAGTTAGCGTCGTTAACTTATTGTATTAGGAATGCATCGATCTGTTCTTAATTTTTCTCTTTGTAAAAACTTGATTGCTTTGTATGGATTGTAATAAAATCAATAAAAAATAAATAAATAAATAAAAAAAAAGGAATGCATTGAGTTTACTAAAAATGTGCCTGAGTCGTTTTAATCAATATCAATATAATCTGACTTACATCTACTGTATGTATTCAGGAATGAGTTTATATACTCTGACGCTGACTTTATATAATCAGGAATGACTTTATATATTCAGAAAATCATTGTAATTGCCTGTTTGGCACCCCATAATATTAATATATACAAATGACACAGAAACATAAGAAATTATCAAAAATGGTCAAATCAATAGTAAAACAGAGAATAGATAGATAGATAGATAGATAGATAGATAGATAGATAGATAGATAGATAGAATTTTATTTGTCCCAATGGAATTTTTTTTTTTGTAGAAGCTCTTTAAAGAAATAAATACATATATAGGTAGATACAGTAAGTAAGTAAGTAAGTAAATAATCAAATGAATAAATAAATAGACACACTTTGGTCTGAACAAAGAATAAAATTTAAAAGAAGTAAAACCTCTGACTTGGCAGTGCCAGTTGCAGTGAGTCATTATGCAGCCGTAATGCTGTTGGTATAAATTTGGATGTTATTAATAAGACATGTCCAGATTATGTGTGTAGAGAGTGTGCACATCCTTGATGTGCTTGTGTGGAGTTTCCTCTCGGGGTCGTCCGGTTTTCACCCACATTCCTAAATGTTGGGTTATTTAGAAAGTCTAAACTAGCCCTTTGTGGTTCTGTGTGTGAGGGGCTGATATCCCAGTCACGCCTGATTCCTGCCTTCTGCATGCTGCTGTTTCATTAGGCTCCAGTGCCTTACAACTCCGAAGTGAATTAGGAGGGTAGGAAAATGTTATTTTTTGTTATATAAAAAGCCCACACTCACAAGCAAAACCTCCTAAGTATATCCACATATTAGCAGCGATCTTACAAAACTTGTACACCAATAATGATACGGACAGGGTCACAACAATAAATTATAAAACAATAAATGCAAGCTTTTTCAAATTTTTAAACATGTCTTTGCTATTTCTTTGAAGATGTAAACTGCACATGAGTTCATTAAACGACTGTAATACAAATCTATTATAATGGGTCAATTTTAATCCATTTAATCTATCACAGTACTTTGTCATAAGTAGCACAGCATTTCTGTGCAGGAGTACACTTCTATAATTTTTACTGAATATACGCAGGTATTACTCAGATACTCAGTTCAATGTACAAATCCTAGTCCCCTTGCAAACCATTTCAAAGAATGAAATTCTCTACTTGCCTACCTGTAGGCTTCACTTTCCTGTTGGCGCCGATGCTTTCAACAGAGAAATCAGCACACTGGCACAGTGAGCTTTGAAGTCATTTGCCCAGAAGCTTTTATATTAAACAAACAGGAAATGTAATTTATGTAAAGGTGTATTCATTACATCAGAATAATAAATTTCACCTTATTACTTAAGTTTTTACAGTAAGAATAAACAATCATTTTCAAGATGAAACAACTAACATTGTTTTTAAGGTCGTATTTAATCCATTAGAAAAAAAAAATCAGAACTAACCAAAGCTTAATCCTTTCAGTCTGAATTAGACACGAAATATTTACATCTAATTAAAGTTGATCAAATATGTGAATGGCCAGCCAGCCAAGTGCTGATGCTCCAAATCTTTGGTCTTTCTGCAAAATCGAATGCGTGCCACTGTTTGCTGCAGTGTACTTATTACCAGGGATAATTACGAGATGCAAGTGTTCAAAGCATAGGCATTGTAGAAGAAATGCCAGCATGCAGTTTTGGGTGGGCTACAGTGGAAGCATTCATGCATTTATTCTCTGTTTTATTAATTCACTTTTTTTCATTTTTACAACAGTAGGGTTCTGCTAAAGCCTACAATATCCATGCCAGGATTAGGGGTCAGTGTACACACGTACACACTCAGGACAAATTTTGCCTCCATTAACCTGACCTTCATGTCTTTTTGCATAATACCATGTAAGGCCGTCTGGGGCCCATCCATGACTGGCTCCTACCTGAGATTAAAACAGTTCAGAAAACCATGGATGGATGTCAGCCTCTGCAACATTAGGTGAGCAAAAGACAGGCAGTCAGTCATTTTCTAACCCACTTAGTCCTGAGCAGGGTCACAGGGGGTGCTGGAGCGGGGGTCCCAGCTGGCATATGACACAAGGCAGGAACAAATCCTAGACAAGTTTAAAGAATAATCTTTATTGCTGTGCATATCATAGTATACAGTGTTTATTTTCACATGCAGACCCTTAAAGTTATATGATTTGTTTTACCATTATAGCTAATTGTCTTTACTATTGTTTATTGCAAAGGTTCTCAATCACGGTCCTGGAGGGCCACAGTGGCTGCAGGTTTTTGCTGCAACCCAAATGCTTAATAAGAAGCACTTATTGCTCAAGTAAAACTTTTCTGCTTCACTTTAGTTGTCTTGCTTGTTAAGATTTTGAACCCTTATTGCTTATTTGGTTTTTATTTGCTCCTAATTAGCAATAACATGCAAATGACAAAAGAGATCAGCATTTCTCCGTTTAGCTTGTTTCCATTTACACCTGTGTGTATTTATCATGCACTGTTGGGTTTAATTAAATACTTGGAAGGAAAGTAAAGAGAAAAAAGTGAAGGACTGAGAATTACTCCTTCATTTTAGACTTCAAATCATTTGGATGATATCCTTAAAAAGGGGAAGAAAATCCAGGATATGAGAATGACCTGACATAGCAGAGTTAAAGCACTAAGAAGCAATGAAATTAAAGTATTGGCAAGAATTGCTTTCTAATTAAGCAACCGGGTTAAAACAAAAACTTGCAGCCACTGCGGCCCTCCAGGACCATGATTGTGAACACCTTCAGTTAACTTTCTTTTTTAAGTTTTCTGTATGCCTACAATGTATTGTTGTTATTACACATACATCCATACATACATTTTTAACTCTACTAATTTTTAATTTTATTCAGGGTTATTGGCGACCTGAAGTGTGCTGGAAGCAAGGCAAGAAGTAAACTGCATATCTGTCAGTCTGCCACGATGTACAAACACACATACACAAACAGGGACCAGTTTAGAGTAGCCAATTCACCTCATCTGCATGCCCTTTTATATCTTGACGAGACTTTTTGAAAGATTTTTTTCAAGTTCCGCGAGACGAGACTTTTGCCATCAGATTTTTTCAAGTCACGCCCTCCGTTCAACCATTTTCAAATAAGACCATGGTCCTCTCACCTCTCATTTGTGAGAATGCTCGCTTTTATCAGACACACTTCCTGCACTCTCAGCTCTTATACATTCATTGAAGTCCTTTGCTAGACAATAATTTGAAACGTTGTAGATGACATGTCAATGACTAAGCGAAGAAGAAAGGGCTGCATGTCGAAAAGAGGCCCAAAGTGTGGGAGATAAAAGAATTCAGAAAAGAACAATAATAATCGAAGTGTAAATTCAGAAAAGAAGGAAAGTAATAATCAACCCAGACCAAGTGGAATTGAAAACGTAGCAGGTACAAGCGGAGTCAGAAATAAAAGACAAAGAGTCAGGGGCAGACTGGCCATTAGGGCATTTGGGCAATGCCCGGTGGGCCGCGGACTCTGGTCTGGTGATGGGCTGGCCGTTTTATGAAATAAATTTTATGTACTGGTTACTGTTTGACATTAAAATTAATTTTCTAAACTACTAAACTACTAAGCATTATCTGTCTGTACTGCGATTTATATAGTCCTATAATAATATACCGTATTACATCATCAAGTTGTTTTAGTTGTCAGTACACACTGTTGCAGCGAAAAATTTGGTCAAAACTGCCTTTTGGCGATTTCTGTTTTGACACCCCTACATTTCGGTTAGCATATACATTATTGCAAATTATTTTATCTCATATCTAGTATTTAAATTCTTTGGTTTTAATAATTAGTTTAGATTATGTATTATGCATTTTCTCTATTTATGCATCGTTCTCTGGTTGTCAGTGTGAGCAATAATTAGTGGTTTTCAGCTGCGATTATTAGTATGATGAAATAAAGTTATAAAGCACAGGATAGGAATATTACGATTGGACATTTATAGTTTATCATTACGTTAATGGAACATTTTAATCATGTGAGGTTTTCATTATGACCTTGGTTATAATTTATTCCATTGTAAATAAGCAGTTTGATTATCGAGCTGAAAATAATTGTTTCATACCTGTAATCACTTAGTTTGCTTGCGGCGTTCATGTTGATGTCGGTGGAGAAAAGTATCCTAGCCAAACTTGACACCAACAGTATTGCTGATGATGTGGCAGCTAAAAGCAGCGAACTGCATAAGCTACTAACCTACTGGGGTACTGGCACTTGGACATGACATTGACATTTGACATGTACTTTAATAACGTGTAAGGCGTGTTACTAAATTTGTATTTTTCTTTAAATTTTCTTTTTAAGCATGTCGTCAAATTTTAAGTTGTTTCTAAACAACAGTGTACAGATTAAGTTTGGCAACAGTTTAGATAGAGTTCATATCATAGGCTCATGGCAAGTAGCCAGCCACGTACTCATCACAAATTTTAAGAAAATTACAATGAATAATGGGCCGAGTGGGTCAACCTCGTCACCTCACCTCACTCACTGAAGGACGCCCGGGCCGGTTTTGAGACCCAGTCCGCTCCTGCAAAGAGTAGAAGACAAAGTAGAACGGCGTAAAGAGGTTCAAAAACATTGCCATGATACACATGCAGAGCAGGTTAGAGATTATGAAAGCAGTGGAATTTGAAAGTCTCAAAAAAACGTTCGCGAGATACACATGTAGAGCAAGTTACAGACTGAATTACTCTTAAAAGAAGGATGTATCGTAATGTTATTGTGTAATTTATATATGAGTGATGGGCTATGCAATGGGACAAAATTAGTTGTATTAAAAATTGGTCGAACAATTCTAACATGTAAAATTTTAACAGCCAACAAAAATGTAATGTAGCTCATCTTCCGCAGATAACATTAGACACCAAAGGAGATCTTGATATGTCATTTGTATTAAAACATTTACAGTTTCCCATTAGAATAGCTTTTGCTATGACAATTAACAGGGACAAACATTTGAAAAAGTCGGTTCATTTATTAGAGAGAAAGAAACGATATTCACTCATGAGCAGTTACACGTTGAGTTGTCACAATGTAAATCCAAACACGGAATTTGAAATTCAATGCAATATTGAAGACAAGTTAATTCCAAATATTGTTTTACTGAAGTTTTAAAGTATTTGCATGTTAATGTCAAGACAAACAGAACGAAAATGTATAACGCAATGAATACCTACAACGCAACATGAAACATAATTTTCTTTCAATTTATTACGTTTTACTATTTTTAGCTATGGTTAATTGCTCACTGAAATGTAAACTGGTTAGTTCTATAATGCATATGTAACAGTCATCATCCAACCTGCTATATCCTAACACAGGGTCACGGGGGTCTGCTGGAGCCAATCCCATGGCGCAAGGCAGGAACAAACCCCGGGCAGGGTGCCAGCCCACCGCAGGGCACACACACACCCACACACCAAGCGCACACTAGGGACAATTTAAGATCACCAATGCACCTAACCTGCATGTCTTTGGACTATGGGAGGAAACCGGAGCACCCGCAGGAAACCCACACAGACACGGGGAGAACATACAAACTCCACACAGGGAGGACCTGGGAAGCAAACCCAGGTCTCCTTACTGTGAGGCAGCAGCACTACCACTGCACCACCATGCCACCCTAGCTTATGTAACAGTTCCCATGAAAATAACAATCTCTTTAAATTGTATATATCCGGTTACCCATACCTAGGGGTTGGTGAGTGAAGTGAACAGGGAGCGAAGCCCCCCAGTATAGTATATATAAAAAAAAAATTAAATTAAAGAAAAAAAAAAGATTGCAGACACTGCATAGATAATGAGCCAGCATGGGATATGAACCCAAAACTCTGGACCTGACATGGCAACTCTGCTAACACTGCCACTTATTATTATGACATTAATTATGGTGCTGAATGCTTGCCCTACATACGAGTTAGAATTACTTTTATAGTTGTTATAAAAAGTCTTCACCCCCTTGGAAGTGTAAACATTTTATTGTTATACACTATTGAATCAGTGGATTTAATTGGCCTTTTGACACTAATCAACAGAAAAAGACTTAATGTCAAAGTGAAAACAGATGTCTGCAAAGTGGAATAAATGAATTAATGGATGGCATAGGTATTCACCTGCTTTAATATGACACCCCTTAATCCTAACTGGTGCAGCCAATTGTTTGTAGAAGTTACATCCTTACTGCAATGCTGAGTCAGTATGGTGGACTAATCTCCTCAATGAAGACACAAGAACCCTGCAAGCAGCTCTATGAGAAGATCCACCTTTGAAGGTCCCCACTGACTACCACACTACTTGGCAGATAATTCCATGTGTTTATGATTCCAGCTGTGTCCCCATGTTCTTGATGAACTCATTTTAAAGTAAGAGGCTTGATTCACTGGACTATTTCCTTTAGTGGAAATTCCTTTTCAAAACACTTCAGTCTTGTCTCCTCTTAATCTTCTTTTGCTTTATAACTGTAAAGACTCAGCTCTTTTAGTCTTTCTTCATAATGCAACCCCTTTAGCCTTGGACTCAGCCTGGACCTTTTCTAGCGCTGCTATGTCTTTTTTATGGCCTGGAGGCACAAACTGCACACAGTACTCCAGATGAGGCCTCACCAGTGTGTTATAAAGCTTGAGCAGAACTTGCTGTGACTTGTACTTCACACATCAGGGCGCTATATAACCTGACATTCTGTTTGCATTCTTAATGGCTTCTGAACACTGTTTGGTAGTTGATAGTGTTGAGCACACTACAACTTCTAAATCCTTCTCATAAGGTGTACTCTCGATTTTCAGACCTCCCATTGTGGATTCAAGCATTTTTACATCCTACCTGTAATCCGTTATATTTACTTAAATTAAATTTCGTCTTCCACAAATCTGTCAAAGCCTGATTGCTGTCCAAGTCCCTGTGTAATGATTCAACCATTTCCAGATTATCTGCCATTCTGCCTGTCTTAGTATCATCTGCATACTTAACCTGCTTATTACTTATATTCCTATCCAAATCATTTATATATACTAAAATAGCAGCGGTACTAGTACTAACCTTTGAGGGATATCACTCTTAATGTCTGCAGATTTTGAAGAGGTTCTTCACATCATCACCCTCTGCTTCCTTTGTCTGCGCCAATTCTGCACCCATCTAAAAACAACACCCTAAACTCCCACTTTTTTCATTTTGATGCCCAGTCTCTCATGTGGCACCTTATCAACGGCTTCCTAGATAAATCATATCATCTGCTCCACTATGATCATATCATTTTGTTGCTTCAGCATGTTGGTAAAACACAGTCTCTCTTGTCTGAAGCCATACTGACTGTTCAGTAAAACACCACTGCTCACCATGTGTTACTTACTCTTTTCCTTAATAATTCCTTCCATTAATTTACCTGGCATACACATCTTGCCTGAAGTCGGGGCCTGAGTTGCCTCAAAAGCTTGCATATTGTAATCTTTTTAGTTAGCCAATAAAAGGTGTCATTTTGCTTGGCTTTTCTCGTTACTCTATATGTGTAATACTTTACATTTTCTGACATTAAATTTCATCTGCCACAGATCTGCTCAGGTTGGTATGCTCTCCAAGCCCTTCAACAGATTCCAAATTATCTGCCAATCCACCTAGCTTGGTATCATCTGCAAACTTAATCAGCTTGTTATTTATATTCCTATTTAAATCATTTATATATATTAAAAACAGCAGTGGCCCCAGCACTGACCCCTCCTGGACACCACTCTTAATTTCACCCAATTCTGATGAGATTCCTCACACCATCACCCTCTGCTTCTTGTGCCAATTCTGCACCCATTTAGAAACATCACCCTGAACTCCCACATCTTTTAGTTTGATGCCCATTCTCTCATGTAGCACCTTATCAGATGCTTTCTGAAAGTCCAGATAGATAATATCTTATGCTCCACTCTGATTGTATCCTTTTGTTGCCTTCTGCATGTTAGTAAAACACGACCTCCCTCTTCTGAACCCACGCTGACTGTTCAGAAAAACTCCTGTCCTTGCCACGTGCAAGGCAGGTAGTAGTTATAAACAAACTACCAGTTAAAATATAAATGACTCTTTTTATTGTAGTTTTTATTTCACCTTATACAATTTCTTGTACTAGGAATTTATTAGTTTTCGCGTACCCCTTGGGTCACTACACAGGGCCAGCCATTGTACAGCACCCCTGGAGCAATTGCAGGGCACAGCAGAGTAAGATCTCTTTTCACAGTAGAAGGAAATCAAACCAGCAGCCTTCCAGATACCAGCACAGATCCTTAGCCTCAGAGCCACTGCCTTTACTGCAGTTTGCTGCATTATAAAAAGTGAACCTGCACAAATCAAAAAAAACAAATTGACATCTGTTGAGAGAAGACATCACTCCCTCCCTCACAGATTGATGGATCACTGTTCATACAGAGCTTGTATGTTCCTCCCTTTTTCAGATGCTTTTTCTATGAGTTCTCAAAGACATGTACTTTTTAGTTAGCCAATAAAAGGTGTCATTTTGCTTGACTTCTCACTACATTCCTAATGGCTAACACAGTACAATACCCTAGTACTCCTGGCATACACATTGAGCTTACTGGTGTAAGGTAATTGAAAAGTACAAGTCAGGAGATGGAAACAAGAAAATATTCAAGTCACTGAATACCCTTTGAGGTCCAGTTAAATCAGTCATTAAGAAATAAAAAGAGCATGTCACCGCTGTAAATCTGCTAGAGCACGCTGTCCATAAAAGATGAGTGATGGCGCAAGAAAATGAAAAGTGAGGGAAGCCACCAGGAGTCCTTTGAGATTTCTGAAGGAGTTACAAGCTACAGTGGTTAGGATTGGAGAGACTGTGCCGACAACAACTGTTGCCCAGGTGCTTAACCACTTGTAGCTTTATAGAAGAGTGGCAAAGAGAAAAAAACACCAATAACATCTCAGCTAGAGTTTGCCCGTGGGACATTCTGCAGTCATTTGGAAGAAGTCTGGTGAGTCCAAAATTGAGCTTTTTTAACAGACTAAATGCTATGTTTGAGTACCACACATTATCAGAAACACCACCATCCCATCATGAACCATAGTGGTGGCAGCATCATACTTTGCAGAGGCTTGTGACAAACTACAAGGTAATCCTGGAAGAAAAACCGATGTAGTCTGCAACCTGCACCTTGAGAGAAGATTGGTTTTCCGGCAAGACAATGACAATAAGCATAAAGCCAAAGCCACACAATGGTAATGTCCTGGAGTAGCTAGGTTAGAGACGTGGGGCCTCATGCTTAACGCTGTGCGTAGAATTCGCACTATAACATGATGTAAGCACAAAAGCGGAAATGTGCTTAAGCACAAAAAAATCCAGATGCCTAAATCTGTGCGTACACAAACTTCCACGTTCTTCTGCCTCATCAATCCCGATCAGCGTGAAAAGTAATGCTCGTGCACGTGCCTGCTGTCCCACCCCAACTCTTCCCAGAATTACGCCTCTTTGAATATGCAAATCAATATAAATAGCCCTTAAGCTCAGTGTTCTGTGAAAAGGCAATGGGAAAAGCACAGGGGAAAACAGAAGAATTTCAGCGAATACCAAGTGGAGGCAAAGAAAAACGTACTATTTGTTGGTTTAAACAGTGGTATAATCAACAAAAGGAAGTTGATCGAGTGACATAGCGTGTCGGAGAAACTCGAAAGCTCAAGTTCACAAAGTCGCACAGTGCCCGAAATAAAAATGAAGTTGTCAGATATCAAAATCACCGTGAAAAGGCGAGTCGTAGCCCACCGTCTGAGTGGGCTTTGTGACACACTTGGGCTTTACCAAGATTGTTCCTCATCCAGTGCTGCTGGGATTTTTCCTGGCATCCCACGACCCTGAGTTGAATGAAGCAGGTTTGAAAATATCGTATTATTTTTCTTTTATTTCTCCTAACATGATATGCATTTCTTTGTTCTTTGAAACATGAGCCATTTTGTTTGTCTGTGCTCAGGTTTACACCATATCATTTACTAGTTTCTGTACAGTGTTCATTTTATTTTACTTTTCCTCCACATTCAATGTACCATCATTTATAAATGGCAGAAGGTGTATAATAATTTTATGGTTAAGATGGACTGCAGCCCTGTCTGGAGATTGTACATGCCTTGTGCCTGTTGGCTGCTGGGACAGGCTCCAGCTTCTTTGCGACCCCGTCCCTGGATAAGCGGTTTAGGAAAATGATCAGATGTATGGATGGTGATATGTACTGATGCTTGATGGGAGACATGCGCAATAAGCAGGTAATATCAGGGGCACATCTGAGAGCTGCTTCTATTTATCCATCCATCATTGCTTCATTCTGCTTAACCCACTTAATCAAATTATAAGGTTAGGTCAGGATGGACTACAGATGCTAAAGTACATTCTAGAAACATGACAACCTACCCTGCAAAACACTGCGATCCAAGGTGGGTTCAAACACACAGCCACACACACATGCTGGCACAATCCAGAGTATACAAATGTACATAAAAAGAAGAAAGTCGATGTGATTTATTTTACATTTTCTGATTTTTTACTAATTAAATAGAGGGGCTGTGCACATCAGGATATTACAGGTCACACACCTATAGGAGATTCTCATATTCGAGCATTACATTGTTAACTGTTATTCCACTTACCAAGATGGACCCCTTCTTTAAAGTTATTACTACTTATAATTTGGCTGACACTTTTAAGAAAGGTAACATAAAACATTTAAGATTCAATTGCTTGCAACTTTTTCATTGTTTCAAATGAAGCAGAGGCAAGTGAAGTGACTTGCTTGTGGTCACTCATTATCAGTAGCAGGATCTGAACCCATAAACTCAAGGGTTTGAAATCTAAAGCATTAATCACTACACCACCACCACTGCCAAACAGCTTAGATTGCGTTCCTCGATTGGTTATTTAAGTGCCACGGGAGTCTCCACTTACATTTACGGCATTCAAGGACATACGTCTTTAAATAGATAGTGCACATCCTGGTGAAATATATTTCATTTACTTATTTAGCTGACTCCTTTATCTAAGGCAACTTACAACTATTGAAACACAGCTCATTACATGTCTTTTGCTTTTTCAGGTGGAGCACAGGCAGGTGAAATGACTTGCTCAGGGTCACACAGTGTCAGTAGCAGGATCTGAACCCAAAAACTTAACTACTTCGCCACACTACCTGCAAATTAAGATTATGTCCCTTGATTGGTTATTAAAGAGTCACAGGAGTCTCTACTGCAATGGACGTCAATGACACAAGTCTTCACATAGATAGTACATAATGACGCTCACACGCCAGAACCGGTTTGATTAAATTCCATTTACTTATTGGACTGATGCCTCTATCCAAGAAGATTTACAACATCTGAATTACAACTGATTTTATTTCTTTTGGTTTTCCAGTTGGAGCACAGGCAGGTGAAGTGACTTGCTCAGGGCCAGACAATGTCAGTTGCAGGATTGCTACCCAGAAAATCAGGCTGGAAGTCCAAAGCCTTAACCACCACACCACACTGCCAAAAATCTCAGATTGTGTCCCTCAATTAATTAATTAATAAAGAGCCACGGGAGTCCCCTCTGATAAAGCATTCAGATGACCAAAGTCGTTACATAGTTGATAACGCTAACACACCAGAACCCATTTAATTATATTTCATTTACTTAATTGGCTGACACTTTTATCCAAGGCAATGTATAACATTTGAGTTACAAGCGGTCTCATTGCTTTTGCTTTTCCAGTTGGAGCACAGGCAGATGAAGAGACTTGCTCAGGTAAGCCTTAACCACCACACCACACTGCCAAAAATGTCAGATGGTGTCCCTTAATTGGTCATTAAAGAACCACAGGAGTCCCCATTTACACTTACGGGCATTCAATGACCTAAGTCTTTACATAGATAGTTTGTAATGACACTTACACATTAGAACCTGACTAATTATATTTCATTTATTATTTGGCTGACAGCTTTATCCAAGGTAACTTACACCAATTGAGAGCTACAACTGGTTTCATTTGCTTTGTTTTTTCCAATTGGAGCACAGGCAGGTGAAGTGACTTGCGCAGGGCCACACAATGTCACTTGCAAGATTTTCAGCTCAAAGCCTTACCCACTACACCACACTGCCTGCCTACCTCACATTGGTACATCCATATTGTATTAAAACCAAAAAATGAAGAAAACATTTCACTTAAGACAGGCCACTTACAGGAAATGTCCTCTTATATAAATTAGGGCAAACTGGAGAAGGACATCAGCCTTGTCTGAAATATCATTTTCTCGTTGCTCTTAACATCTACCATTTTATTTCTTGTAAACTTTCCATTTTTAACTATTTTCTCCATTTAGATTGATCAGTTTTGACAAGTCCTGTGTGGAAGATTTCATTACAAAAAACATGTTTTGAATTGCCTGCTAACATTTTGTTTTCTTGTGCCAGAGTAGTGCCACCCAGTGCGGCTTCCTGTATGCTTTTTATCAACGTAGATTGCTTGATGTGGTTTTTTTTTTTTTTTTTTTTTTAAAAAAACCCTCTTATTAATAGTGAAATGTAAATTTGCAGAACGTGGGCACATTGTATTGCTGCACATTGACACAGCAAAGCACTTTCAATCGTCAAATCCTGTGTAAAAACAACAACTCACCCAAGATGAATAATACTTATTTACGTATTTTAAAAAAAAGTCAGCACTATGGTGCACAGGGTAGAGATCCTGAGTTTAAAACCTGCAGCCTGTCGATGTCCTGTCTCTTTGTGGGTTTTGGTCTCACACCCTCAACACATACATTTTGGGTTAATCCGTGATCCCAAACTGGCCTTGCGATGGACTGCTGCTTTTTCTGGGTTGGTTCCTGCCTTGAACCTGACACTGCTAGGACAGGCTCTGTTCTCCATCACTGAGGGTTGTGTAAAGTAAGATTAAGAACGTCGCTTTACGTGAATATTTCGATTAATGATAGGGCTGCAGCGTATGGCACAATGTAGAATGCTAAGGTTGAGGGATCTGGAGCGCCCTATTCCACAAGCATTAGGTACATTAGAGCAATCAGAACAGACCATTCAGTCCAACAAAGCTCGACAGTGCTATCCATTTAATTCTTCTTTTTTTGGGGGGGGATTTTATTAATTTTATTAAAATCAAATAACATTTTATACAAAGTAAGGTTTTACAAAACTAGGTTCGAAACAAATCAACTCCAACCCATGAGAAAGAGAGCTAGGCCAGCAGAGTAAAACTTTTAACTAGTAAAAATAAGTAAATAGATAAACTAATAAAAAAAAATAAAGTTAAAAAAAAGGGGAGAGAATCTGCTTCCTCAATTTAAATGCATATTCTAAGATGTTATTGATTAGGTCCGGCCAGGTTTTGAAAAAGTTTTGCACTGATCCTCTAACATCAGTTACCCACTGACTTAGAATAGGTGAGTTGGGATTCTTCCAGTTGAGCAAGATGAGATCTACATGCCAATAGTGTAGTAAAGGCAAAAGGTGAGCCCACCAAACAAAGCTGTTAACGGGTTAGGAGGGATTGTGACACCAAAGCTGTCTGAAAGGCACTTGAAGATTTTGGTCCAGAATGATGTTAATTTGGTGCAGACCCAAAACATGTGGCCCAGTGAGGCTGGAGCTCGATTGCAATGTTCACAGGTTAGATCTTGCCCTGGAAACATTTTGGACAATTTTCAAATGAGAGAGAGATGTGCTCGATAGATAATTTTAAGTTGAATAATTGTATGCTTTGAACATATGGAGCTCGATTGAATTTGGTGCATTGCTGCCTTCCACTCCTTTTCTGAAATGTTGAGTGAGAGATCCTTTTCCCATTGTACTCTGAGATCTTTGAAAGGGAGGGACTGTAAAATGGTTTTATATATTGCAGAAATATAATCAATATTTTTGTGGTATGTGGTAGGAGAGCACTTAATTCTTCAAAAATAACATCAAGTCGAGTTTTGAAAGTCTCTAAAGTCATACTGTCTACCACACTACATGGTCACTTATTTAAAGTGTCTGTGATTCTCTGTGTGAAGAAAAACTTCCTAATGTTTGTACAAAATTTACCCTTAACAAGTTTCCAACTGTGTCCCCGTGTTCTTGATGAACTCATTTTAAAATAACAGTCTTGATCCACTGCACTAATTCCCTTCATAATTTTAAACACTTCAATCATGTCACCTCTTAATCTCCTTTTGCTTAAACTGTAAAGGCTCAGCTCTTTTAATCTTTCCTCATAATTAATCCTCTTTAGCCCTGGAGTCAACCTAGTTGCTCTTCTCTGGACCTTTTCTTGTGCTGCTATGTCCTTTTTGTAGCCTGGAGACCAAAACTGCACGCAGTACTCAAGATGAGGCCTCACCAGTGTGTTATAAAGCTTGAGCACAATCTCACTGGACTTGTACTGTACACTATCAGGGCGCTATATAACCTGACATTCTGTTAGCCTTCTTAATGGCTTCTGAACACCAGCTGGCAGTTGACAGTGTTGAGTCCACTACGACTCCTAAATCCTTCTCATAAGGTGTACTTTCAATTTTCAAACCGCCCATTGTGTATTCAAACCTAACATTTTTACTCTCTGTGTACTACAAGGGTGTTGATTACATCTTGCCTGAAGAAGGGGCCTGAGTTGCCTCGAAAGCTTGCATATTGTAATCTTTTTAGTTAGCCAATAAAAGGTGTCATTTTGCTTGGCTTTTCTCTTTACTCACTATGTGTAATACTTTACATTTACTGACATTAAATTTCATCTGTCGTAGATCTGCTCAGGTCCGTATGCTCTCCAAGTTCTTCAACAGATTCCAAATTATCTGCCAATCCACCTAGCTTGACATCATCTGCAGACTTAACCAGCTTGTTATTTATATTCCTATCTAAATCATTTATATTTATTAAAAACAGCAGTGGCCCCAGCAGTGACCCCTCTTGGACACCTCTCTTAATATCACCCAATTCTGATGAGGTTCCTCACACCATCACCCTCTGCTTCTTGTGCCAATTCTGCACCCATTTAGAAACATCACCCTGAACTCCCACATCTTTTAGTTTGATGCCCATCCTCTCATGTAGCACCTTATCAGATGCTTTCTAAAAGTCCAGATGGATAATATCTTATGCTCCACTCTGATTGTATCCTTTTGTTGCATGTTAGTAAAACATGACCTCCCTCTTCTGAACCCACGCTGACTGTTCAGAAAAACTCCTGTCCTTGCCACATGCAAGGCAGGTAGTAGTTATAGACAAACTACCAGTTAAAATATAAATGACTCTTTTATTGTAGTTTTTATTTCACCTTATACAATTTCTTGCATTAGGAATTTATTAGTTTTCGCGTACCCCTTGGGGTCACTACACAGGGCCAGCCATTGTACAGCACCCCTGGAGCAATTGCAGGGCCCAACAGAGTAAGATCTCTTTTCACAGTAGAAGGAAATCAAACCAGCAGCCTTCCAGATACCAGCACAGATCCTTAGCCTCAGAGCCACTGCCTTTACTGCAGTTTGCTGCATTATGAAAAGTGAACCTGCACAAATCAAAAAAAACAAATTGACATCTGTTGGGAGAAGACCTCGTTCCCTCCCTCACAGATTGACGGATCACTGTTCATACAGAGCTTGTATGTTCCTCCCTCTTTCAGATGCTTTTTCTATGAGTTCTCAAAGACATGTATGTTATATGGAGGCCCTATACAGCAGCCATGCCACATGCACTTTAGAGCAGGTCATCCACCTGAAGCTAAGCATGTTCAGGCCCTGCCAATACTTGGTTGGGAAACCAATCAGGAGAAGCTTGAGTTGCTGCTGGAAGAGGTGTTAGTGAGGCCAGCAGGGGGTGCTTACCCTGTGGTCTGAGTGTGGATTCCAATACCCCAGTGGAGTGGAGGGGACTCTGTGCTGTAAAAAGGGTGCCGTCCTTCAGATGAGGTCCTGACTCTTTGTGGTCATAAAAAAATCCTGGGGCATCCTTCATAAAGAGTAAGGTGTATCTCAAAGTCCAGGTTAAATTGCCCACCAGGCCTAGTCATTCTGACCCCCTAATCATCCCCTGCCTGTAATTGACTAAGTATCTCCCACACCACTTAACTATCTGATAGCTAATGTGCGGTGAGTGTACTGCTGTATAAATGGCTGCTGGCGCATCATCCAGGTGGATGCTGCACAGTAATGGTGGTTGAAGTGGCTCCCCACTCTCTGTGTAAAGTGATATGAGTTGTGAGAAAAGTGCTACATAAATGTAAAGGATTATTATTATTATACTGGCCCAGTGTGAGTGACCATGTTTAGGGTTTCTTATCAGCCTTGACATTGACAGGCTACAATGAATTGCAACACCACTCTTCCATGGGGGAAAATCAGTCCAGAAAATGTATCAAAGGGTTAATGGATATTTATTCTTGAGTCAATACAATGCCTATAAAAAGTCTTCACCCCCATGCAAGTTTCCACATTTCATTATTGCACAACCTTCAATAACAGTTTGCCTTTTTTGACGTTGATCATTGACATGAAAAGATATCCCTTCAAAGTGGTGTAAACTAATTAGAAATATACAACACCAAATAACTGATCCCATAATTATTCATACCCTTCAAGTCAGTATTTAGCAGATGCTCCTTTGGGCAGCCACGCCAGTCTTCAGACTGTGTATACAGCCTTGGCATATTTGTGCACTGCCATTTTCCTCCATTCTTCTTTGCAAAACAGTTCAAGCTCTATCAAATTGCATGGAGATCACAAGTGAACAGCCTTCTTCAAGTCCATCCACAAATTCTCAATTGGATTCAGATCTGGACTCTGCCTTAGTCACTCCAGGACATTAACACTGTTTTTTTGAAGCCATTCCTGTGTAACTTTGGCTTTATGTTTTTGTCTCTGCCTTGCTGGAAAAAAAAATCCCCCAAATCACAGGTTTCTTGAAGACTGCATCAGGTTTTCCTCCTGGAATTCCCAGAATTTTGTTGCACTCATTTATCTCTCTATTCTTATTAGCCTTCCAGGGTCTGCCTCAGTGCAGCATCCCCACAGCATGATGCTGCCACCACCCTGCTTAACAGTGCAGTCGGTGTGTTTGGGATAACGTGCAGTGTGTAAACATTTAGACTTAATTTTGGTCTCATCAGATCACAGAACCATTTTCCAAATGATTTCAGAGTCTCCCATGTGCCCTTTGATAAACTTTAGCTAGGATGTCATTTGTGGTTTTTTTAACAGTGCCTTCCTCTTTGCCACTCTCCCATAAAGCAGGAATTAGTGAAGCACCACGGCACAGTTGTTGTCTTCACAGACTTTTCAATCTCAGGTACTGTAGCTTGTTACTCCTTCAGAACTCTCATATGTCTCTTGGCGGCCTCCCTCACTTGTTTTCTTCTTCCATGATACATTCTTAAAAATAACGGTTCTTTAATAGCACTATATGGGTCTTTACTAGGTTGCATGACTCCATTTCTTGACAAAACACCATTTAATTCTGGAACAGGTTCTTGGCATATCAAGTTTGTTCTTTGTGGTTTGAAAAAAATCTTAATATGTAGAAACAAAACACAACTTTAATGTATGGTTTGGCTGAAAGATGCAAAGAGATTAAGAAAACCTGGACCTAGCCTGTGGTATTGTATGCTATAAGAATCCTTTTAAAATCATGAGCCACTGGTATTTCATAAATCTGTTGCCATCTATTCCTGGTTATTCACAGTATGGCACTGCCCCCCCAGAATGCCAGATGGCAGCTCCCCTGAGTTGCAGTGGTGCCTCGGATTCCCACAGGCCATCATGGGACTTGGCGCTGTTTACCTCAGCCATGTTGGGTGCCACTAGGAGCTGCTGCAAGGACTGAGGAGGGGTTTCCACCTCTCCCAGGAGTGCTTACAGACCATATGGGCGGAAGAGCAGAAACACTTCTGGGGTGGCCAGGATAAAAGGAGTTCACTGCCTCACAGAGACGAACCAGTGTTGGAAGGAGGTGGAAAAAGTATGTTAGAAGGAGTGGAGGATGCAGCGACCAAGAGAAGACAGAGAGAGAAGATAAAGTGTGGTCTAACTGTGCTTGTGCATACTTGTGGCTGTGGTGGGAAACACTTTGGGGAAGAGTTTCCCATTATAAAAGACTCTTTGCCCTTTTCAATTGTGTCCGGGCCTGTTGTGTTGGGTGTTTGGGGAGCTGGAGCACCCCCTTTTGTCCACAGGAGTCTGCTATAGATCTTGTGGAGCCTTCATGTGGATGGGTCTTTTGGGAACCCTATGGCTTCACTCTGAAGAACCATCTTAATTTTTAAGAGTGTAGACAGGTTTACAGTTCTGCCATGCTTGTTCCATTTCATAATGATGGGTTTAACTGGACGCCAAGGGATATTCTGTGACTTCGATGTTTTCTTTTCTCCATCCCCAGACAGGTGCTTTTAAATCCTCCTCTCACAGAGTTGCTTGCAATGCTGGTTTTGTCTTCATTGTGATGGTTAGGCTACCATACTGACTCACCACAAGTTGGACCTTCTAGAGAAGGTGCATTAATACTACAACCCCTCTAAAGTGGCTACCGGTGTTAGCTGACATAGCACCCCATCACATTCACCATGATGCTGCCACTGCAGGCTTTTTAACAAAATACGAGAAGCACGAATGTTTACCGATATATGGAGACATTATCGACCATCCGAGACTTTGTCACCTTCCCTGCATTCCAATTTGGTGGTCACCTAGGGATGTTATTGTTGCTGATGCATGGAAACAGCTATGGAAGGTAGACCCTCCTGCAAACTCTTTCCTAATCAGTGACCTAATAAAATGCGTGCCAGCTTTTGCCGTTCTCGGGCAGGATTGGGTCATGCTGAACCACTACCGAACTGGGGTTGGTGGATGTGCTGCAGAACTACATAGATGGGGGTATCATGACAACCTGCTCTGTTCCTGTGGACAACAGCAAACCATGGCCCACATCGTCAATGACTGTCTCATCCTAAAGTTCAGGGGTGGTCTTGCTATGCTGCGTATGGACTTGACATCTGCTATTGACTGGCTGAGATGAGATAACTGCATTCGCTAAACAACAACAGTACTACAATCAGACGGATGATCTCCATTGAATTAATTCTGGGATTTCTAAAACCAACTGGAAGCACCATTGATGATTCATGTTTGTTATATTATAGGGGGTGAATACTTACAAGATCAATTATTTTGTGCTTTATATTTGTAATTAATTTAGACTATTCACTTTGGCATTAAAGTCTTTTTCTGTTGCCCAATGTCCAAAAAAGCCAATTGAATTCACTGTGATTCAATGTGGAATAGCAATAAAATGTGAAAACTTCCAAGGAGGTGAATACTTCTTATGGGAACTGTACTTCATACTGGCAGACACGCTGCAGCTATTGATCCATGTAATCTCCATGAGCCTTGCAACCTCATTCTAATGCCAACCAGAGAGGACAGAAGCCTGAACAAAAGCAGGACATGTATGGGAGGTGAGAATGGTGATTCATAGGAAGGTCATTTAAAGTCTTCTGCCATCTGTAAAGGTCACACAGTGCTTGACACATCTGCACATCCTACAGTAGTTTCAGAAGGTCACTGTTTGTTGGGAGTGTGCATGCTCTGCCCATGGCTCTGTGAGTTTCTCCATCTGGGTGGTCTGGTTTTCCCACCACATCCTAATGACATACATATCTGATAAACTGTTGACTCTAAAGTGGCCCATTGTGGTGGGTTTGTGAATGTGAGTCAGCACCACAGTGGACTAGTGCCCTATCCAGAGCTGGTTCTCACCTTGTGCCCAGTGATGCCAGGATACACTCCTAACAACCCCAACCTGAATAAGCAGATTAGAAAAATGGAAGACAATCACAAAAATCCTAGAACATTTTCTTGACCATTTTGTTGCACAATAACAATGATCCATTCAACACAGAAAGCAGATGGGTGCCGGATGAATTATTCTGCTTTGCTTTTCTGCCAGATAAATATTAAAGGTCTTCCACGAAGAGGAAAATACAAAACAAGCAGACGGACAAGTATTTATCTGCATTTAGGAGTAGGGAGACGAAGTAGCAAAATAATAATAACAATGATAAAATGGTGAAGTGGGACTTGAATGACAATGCGCTGTCACCGGGAGCTGAAGTGTCTCATTTAAAATTTAAATTGTTCTCCTACCTGCATTTTCCGCTCTGCTCCGAGCCTGCCAGTCTTAATGTTAGTGTATTGTCACATATCGAGTCCCATCTCTCGACTCACATTATTGCATATAATTAGCTTCTTTTATTTGGAGACAGCTAACTAGAGGTCATCTCATTTTCTAATAGAGAGCTTGAAATGTTACCAAAATGCAAATTTGCGACAGGTTAATTGTTGTTCTTTTCTCTTGCATTGTAATCTAAAATATGAATGTGTTTTCTCAACAGACAATGTAAATCCACATCAGCTCTTTTATTGCTTGTGTTTTCTTAGCGCTAAATAGATTTGTATATCAGTTAGGACTTTGGCAATGTGCAGACAGGGCTATATGAATGGTGTAGCATTTTGGCAAGAAAACGTCTTATTGATGGGAATCAAGCTGAAGGATTTGGGACAATAGCATTACATAAACTGGTGCCTACTCCAGCAGCATCAGATATAAGACATACATTTTGAAGAACTTTTTTTACAATATTTAGGCAAAACATTACATATATCTTCTCCCAGTGTCTGCGTGGGTTTCCTCTAGGTGCTTCGGTTTCCTTCCACAGTCCAAAGACATGCAGGTTAGGTGCATTGGTGATCCTAAATTGTGCTTGGTGTGTGCTTGGTGTGTGGGGGTGTGTGCCCTGCGGTGGACTGGCACCCTGCCCGGGGTTTGTTCCTGCCTTGTGCCCTGTGCTGGCTGGGATTGGCTCTGGCAGACCCCCGTGACCCTGTGTTAGGATATAGCGGGTTGGATAATGACTGACTGACTGACTGACATTACATATAATTAACATATTAAACTTGACCTATGAAAACCATTCCTAAATTAATTTATTGTATCAGTATATAATTGTATGTAACTAGACACACAGGAAACTCGCCTAGTCCCTCTTGACAGACTTGAAGCTCGTTGCAGGACAGACTAATGGAGCACTTACTCATTACATATGAGGAATGATTAATCAACCAACACTTCTAATTCCTAACCGTTCAATACTTTAGGACATTTACAATAAATAATAAATTAATTATATTAACTATACAGTAAGTCCCCTACATATGAACCTTCAAGTTACGAACTTTCAAAAATGTGCATGTCCAATAAATTAAAAATTATTTAAATAAGTGAAAAATTAAAAATTGTAGCGTAACTTCAAATTTCACCGCAGCGCGCAAATTAGTTTGCGTGTCTGGCGCTATGCAGAATACAAAACCCAAACTATTATTGCTTACATTCTCAGTCACGTGCATGCATCCTCTACAAGTGGTTGTGCTTTTGGCTGTATCCCTGTTTATGCTGAATTATTTCAAGCCCAAGATATACGTTATTAAGCGTGTTAAACAAAAACATGGGGACTCAGTTAAAAATTTGTTAAAGGTAAGCTCTTCTTCACTCAGAGAACCACATTAACATGCCACACAAAACCAAGTAGTGTGGTGGAGCGCAGGCACAATAGGAACCTTCAGTCGGATCTTGTGAACAGCTTGTCCTTGTCAACTTGTCCTAATCGACTCTAATGTATGATCAATAAGGAGACCTGGAATGGACACCAGTCGATCAATGTCAGGGCCGTCTCAATGGGCCGGGGGGAGTCCCAGGAGCATAGGGGCCCACGATGTTTCTGATGCCTATGTATGTTTCTGTATGTTAGGCCCCAGCACACTACTTTGCCCAGGAGCCTATGATGCTGTTAAGACGGCCCTGATCAACATGCTCATCACACTATAGTTATCCTGTTAAAGTAACCGACAGATCTTTGGGATGGGGATTACCCAGAGGAAAACACACACAAGCAGATTCCTGAGGCAGGATTTATACCCAAGTTGCCGGGTGTGTGAAGAAGCAACTGTATCGCCATGTCATTCTCTTCTTTTAGACAGATAGGTAGAACTTTATTTGTCCCCAGGGGGAAATTTCTGCTTAGCCCTTTAACTAACTAACTAACTAACAAATAAATAAACTTTGGTCTAAACACACGCCAGAATGACTATAAAGCAAGAAAATTAGAAAGAAAAGTTCTGACTTGAGTTTCTTATAATTCCAGCATCCATTTAAAATCAGCCTACAAATACAAGAGATATCAATTCGCACAAAACACAAAAAAGATTAGCCCATAAACCTATCAAGTCTGTTTTCACAGGTCACGTCATGATTATTTTACGATTATGCATCCAGCCAAAAAACACAAAAATTACTTTTCTGCAGTTCTTTTATAGAGATGTGGTTATTTTAAAACTGTGAAATACTTTCTTTGGCATATATTGAGTGTGTTTATTAAGAAACAAATGGAAAAGAAATCAGAGAAGACAAAGAAATCCAAATTAAAACGTTTCTTAATACACTTTAAATAAAAAAAAAAAAAATGAAAAAACAACATTTGGAAAGCTTGTGTTAGGAACAATATGGTTTCCATTAGTCTTAAATCTAACTTTTGTAACCAAATATTTCGTACAGTGCAACTTAATGTTATTAGTTTTCTACTCTTCAGCCACCTCAAAATTTCATCCATCCATCCATTATCCAACTCGCTATATCCTAACTACAGGGTCACGGGGGTCTGCTGGAGCCAATCCCAGCCAACACAGGGCGCAAGGCAGGAAACAAACCCCGGGCAGGGCGCCAGCCCACCGCAGCTACTTCAAAATAAAATAACTAAAACGTTTTGACCCAGCATTAAAGAATGTTCAGCTAGAAATACGAAAGCTAGGAAATGATTTAGCAAAGGAACAGAAGAAGAAAAAACGTGAACCTGAAAGCAGAAATGATTCATAACCGGGCTGGAAAACAAGACGAGAAGATGAAACACGGACAAAACCAGAGACAAGTTGAAACCTAGAAGACGTTACTTTTGTACCAAAGCCAAACCAAAAATCATAATCGAAGGGAAAACAGCAAGACTGAATACCAGAAATTCAGGAGAGAAATTCCCACTTCGTCTGATTTTGTTATTATTCAAATCACAGATAACGGAATGAAGAGTTGTGCTGGTATTTAAATTGTCAGACGTAAGCCGCAGTGAAGTTTGAAACAACGCCCCTCGGTAACTGGGAGCAGCGTTTTTATAACGGGGATCATGACAGTGTCAACGAGCAAAGCAGGATTGGGTCGCAATACCGTGAAATTGATAATAAATAAATAAGCGCCATGTTTTAGAAACATTATACAGTAAACTTTTTAACCTTATCATCGGCTCCTCATTTAGAGACCTAAAAAAATGCTATATTTAAGGAATCCATTTCTCTTAGTTATATATCTGTCTCAGGTTAAGGGTGCAATTAATTTTTTTGTATACTATTTATGCATTATTTTTCTGATCTAATTTTAATTTATTTTCTTTGCGTGTATTTACTTTTTTCACATCTTGTAAAAGCACTTTGAGCTACACCACTTGTATGAAAATGTGCTAAAGAAATTGTTGCTTAAATGCAAAGTAACCGTGCAGAAATGTTCCAAAGTAATAGAATCCTGTTTTCACATGTATACTTTTCTTAGAAAAAAAATATTTTAAGAGAAATACACCAGGAAGTCAGACATACTCTCTACCATATTCAAAAAATAGGATTGCAAGGATTTGTTTGTCAGGAAAACTTTCTAAAAATAAATAATGCACCTCTCTATGTGTTTTCATTCCATAAACAAAGATGTGTAGGAAGTGCTTGTTGTAACCTTTATGCCCACAAGTCCGTGATGTTACCAGCCACGCACTTCTGTGTTGATTATCAATGCTGAACAAATGGCGGTGCCTGTGATAAACAACATGGCATCATTAATTTGCACTTTTGGAACTCAAACTAGTGACAAACTGAGAATGTTTGGGCTAAAAAACCCTGAGACATAAACACATGCAGAACCAGTCAAACGTTTGAACATGCCCACAAATTTTGGTGTTTAAGATAGAAATTGTTACCTTGTTTTATCAAGATACCATTGATTTAATTTAAAAAGGCATTGTAAGTGTTGCTAATGGCTGTTAGTACTTGAAAACACTGATTTTTAATTTATTATTCACATATGAATCCAGAGCCCCATTATTAGCAGTCATTCCTTCGGTGTCCTAATCGTCAACTCCATTAGCTTCTCCTTAATTAGTCATGTTTAAATGCTGATTGGTTATTAGAGGAACCTTTGTGATTGCATTAGCACTGTTGAAACCTCTCATTCTGTTCAGCTGGGTTACAAGGTACTGGCATTCCTAAAGTTCAGTTCTGGGTTCAAAATAGATAAACTGAAACAGCTTTCTCAAGAAACATGTCAGTCAGTCATTTTCCAACCCACTATATCCTAACTACAGGGTCACGGGGTCTGCTGGAGCCAATCCCAGCCAACACAGGGCGCAAGGCAGGAACAAATCCCAGGCAGGGCGCCAGCCCACCACAGATGTCAGTCTATTTTTATTTATTTTTTTTGGAGAATGAAGATTCCTTGTGACGGATTGCCCAGAAACTTTTGATTTTATATAAAACTTGAAATTAACAAAAGAAGAATGAAAATTGCAAAAAAGCCAAAGGCAATCCATACCTAACAAATTCTGAACTATAATCCAGAAATCATACACCAAAAACAGAAGTAAAATAATCGGAAACCAGATAAAGATAATACAAAACAAAAGTAGTTGTCGACAATCGGTGAACCTTGAAGGACCTACTCCTAGTCTGAAATAAATAGGCTGAGGGTGGTCCCTCAGCAGTGACATAATGGTGGCCCTGCCTCTTGCTGTTCCATCACCAGAAAACAAAGAACACATGAGAACACATGGTACATAACTCCTAAATAATAAATGAACAAAACAATATTAATACAAATAAAACAATCACCATAAACAGCTTTAGAATAGATGAAAATGACAAAATGTTAGCATAACCCCTATAGCACAACAGGCCTTTTGGGCAAACTGCTTACTTGAGTCTAAAAACTGCATGGGTTTTGAAAACTCAGTAAAACAAGTATATGAAAAAGCATGTAACAGGGCTCTGGCAAAAAAACTCCAAAAAACTCATTTAATCGAGATAAATTTATAGTTACAGTTTCATGGTAGCTAAAGAAAGTCATAAAAAAAAAAGAATTTGCCAGACAAAATGTGAAACACAAAAATGAGATAGAATTGGCATAGTCGGCAGGATCCAACCCTTAATGAAAAACCAAACAGTTCATAGCAGTGCCCCTGCTCAGACCTCTTGTACTGTATCAATGTAACAGCAGATTTCTAGGTTTGAGTAAACATGGTTAAGCATTAACATTCACTCTGTCTTCATCCTCCTTCATCTGGCAGTTGAAGAATCACAGTGTTAAATTTGTCCATCATGACAAAATCCCATACTGATGTGTTTCAATATCAGAGAGAGCAGAATTTGAACACATCATTGAAAAAGTGCATATCAGTTTTAATTTTGTGATCTAAGCTTCAGATTTAAACAATGCTGCTGTAAAGGAGTTGAGTTTAAATAAATGATATTTCAGAATATGCTGGCTGGGACCTTGGGACCCGGCAACTAAAACAATATTTCGATTGACTCGTCTGCTTAATTCAATGTCTTTTTTTTCTCTTGAGAAGACCCTGATCCTCAAGAGTCACACTACAAAAGTAAGGGATAAAGTTGTAATATTATTGTCGTGATTTATACTATCTAGCATTAATGAAATAAGGATGTTTTTTAAAATCAAGAATTGTTTGCAGCAGAAATATAAAAATAAGATGTTATTGCTGCTATTCTTTGCTCTGTATTGCACAAATATGTGAATAGCTGTTGTGACTTTATTATTACTCCAGTATTTTTTCAGATTAATAATTTCAATATTATATAATATTAAAATGATTTTGTAAATAACAAGCTGTTTGCACATTTACAGTAGAAGGAGGAGGGAAGACACAGGTGTCCTTTATTGTCAATTTCTTTTTTGCCATTGTAATTGAATTGTGGTTGGAAAACAAAAGAACTCGGCAACAAAGTAAACCATTTAATGACGAGGAGATTAAAAATACTAATTAGAATGAGGCAAAGCTGAAGTCAGAGAGCAGGCTAGAGGTCAGGAGGAGGAGGAGGTTGGGAGCATGCACTGGTAGCACGTTGCTGCACCCACCACACACCAAACCACCTAGTTTGGGACCCGAGTGCAGCGGGTGACACAGAAAACCAGAAAAACAGAACAAACCAAACATCAACACCCAGACTCGTAGTTAAAAGAGAGAAGCAGGACATCAAAAGCCTTAACTATTATGCTTTAGAGTTTAGTTTGAAAAAGATTTAGCAATAAATTTGGACATTGGTGATTTTGTGCCACCATGTTAAAGATTCTGCCGAGTGATGGCATAACATGCAGTGGTAATGTGACCAGAAACAGACTTCTCCTCAGTTCAAAAGCTCAGTATTACTCGTTTATTACATGCGCTGATTATTCCAAAAGTATCTGCTTAATGATATTTCAGCAAAAGCGGTGTGTGTTTTGCATGTTTGTGAGCAAACGACAAGATAACTGACATGTGGGTAATGCAACACAAGTAACATGAGATTTTGTTTTCTTTATTCCATGGATGTTTTTCACATCATTTGCCATTGAACAGCATTGCTCACTATTGGCATCAGTTTTTTCATAAACGTTATCATTGTTTTCCATGAAAACATGAAAATCATATTTTTTTTGTGGCCATCATTATTAAACACTAGCTGTGTAAGCCCGTGCTGTAAAAAGCTCGGGTCCTAGAAACTATTGAAATCATCAGAAAAAAAACTGAAATGAAGAGATGTCAGGTAATTGAAAGGAACTACTCTGGACATCTCTGTCCTAGGAGGATTCATTTTGCTGCTTGTGCATTAGCGGCGGGAGTAAAAGTAAAAGGGATACTGTTTTGCCGATGTTAGCGGCTAAGCGACTTTGTCTTTCTTCTGAGGTTTCATTTTGCTGGCATGCTGTTCTCGCTTGTGTTATTAACGGATAAACGAGTTTTCTGTCTCCTGGGAGGTGGAACCCTAACCCCGACTCCACCTCTCACTTCCGGGCTGGACAGACACACACACTTCCATGCGTAGACGTTTATTTATAAGATACGGGATAAGTCATTTTTGGGTGGAGTATTCAATCAATTAAGAACTGCAAATATACTGTATGTACTATCTGAATATGGAAGGAATGGAAGAGAAATAAACTTGTACTCGTGCCCACTTTAAAGTAGCAAACTCTGTGCCAAAAGGAACGAAGATTCTGATGCTTTAGAACCCTTGTTACTTGTTTCATACATTTTGAAGAACTTTATTACAAGATTTAGGCAAAATATCACATATAATTAACATATTAAAGTCGACCTTACTGCACCCTGTGATATCCATCCATCCATTATCCAACCCTCTATATCCTAACTACAGGGTCAAGGGGGTCTGCTGGAGCCAATCCCAGCCAACACAGGGCACAAAGCAGGAAACAAACCCCCGGGCATGTTGCCAGTCCACAGCTGGGCACACACACACACACACTAGGGACAATTTAGAATCGCCAATGCACTAACCTGCATGTCTGTGGGAGAAAACCCATGCAGACACAGGGAGAACATGCAAAATCCACGCAGGGAGGACCTGGGAAGCGAACCCAGGTCTCCTAACTGCGAGGCAGTAGCACTACCCATTGCACCACCATGCCATCCCCCCCTGTGATAACCATTCCTAAATTGATTTTTTTGTATCAATCGTCACACACATGTGCACGGGAGGCAGTAGCATGGTCTGATCAAAGTAAAGTTTTTCTCCTTCATTGCAGGAACAAGTAAAACCAGTCTTAACTTCCATCCGGCTTCGGACTACGCCGTGATGTCATTCCCCTTCCTCATACTGACAACCCGCCTCCTTCCTCCCCGCTATATAAGCTCACCAATCATTTACTACAGCAGTCATGTTTTTGACTCAGTCCCGAGACACTACTCAGTTGCTAATGAGCAATTTTCTATTTTTGCAGTGATCCAGACAATATATGGGCTGGATCCCAGTCTGATCAGAGTGTGAAGGATCCTAAACTAACTACCAAAACACAATGGGAAAAGGAAGTCATATTTTCCTTCAAGTTACAAAAGGTTAAATGCACTTTAGAGGAAACAATTTCACATTTTTATTAATAATGGCCTCCGCCACTGCTAAATCATTGCTATCCTTCTGGATCAGTAGTTGGGGGATTTTTTATATCAAACCACTGATCTGATCTGAATTCAATTGAGTTTATTTTTGTGTAGCACACTTCACTGAGTGATAAGGTCACAGGTAGATAAAATGCTAACTTTACCAGTTACTAATTACATAGTTTGAAACTGACTAAGATAAATGGAGCCCAGTAATATCCATCCATTAATGAATTGTTAAATCATGATGAGTTGACGACAGAGTGCTCCATATCATAATTGACTATAATCTAATCCAGCAGACCCCACCTTGTGCTCTACCACACATTTTACCTTTCCTACTCATTCATTCTTTTCCTTTGGCTCACCTTCCTGATTCTAGGCAGTACAGATAACATCTGCGAATGTAAGGGGATGGGAGTTCTAGGGAATTCAGTTACGTACGTTAAGCAGCTGGATGAGCTTGCTTTGAAAATAAAACGTTTAACGACCTTTGGAAATAATTATGTAACAGAGCTTTGTTACCAAAGATCATAGTTCATTCGATAGAAACATAAAAGCTGCTCACCAGGAGCCATCACAGCTATCCATGACAGATAATCTTAGCAGCGTGAGCTCCGTTAGAAGCCTGGCTGACTTTAACTGGGCAAAGATTTTTTTTTGGCTTCTATGAAAAACTCAACTTGTTTTATTTCACTCCTAACATAATCATGCACCAAGCTGTAAGACTTTTATAAATAAATGCATATAGGTGCTCAAGACAAGGATCTTTGTATATTTTCAGCTACTAGCAAATACACATAGACAAATTGCCAGTGTTAAATTAACATTTTAAGTGAATAAGTGGGTCCACTCCGTCCATATACTGTATGCACTTGTAAGGGTTTCTTTGACACTATAAGGGTTCATTTAACACTGACGGTTTTGCCGTGCAGATTATAATAGAAGATTCTCAAACTGGCTTAATCCAAATTCAGGGTTGTTAGATGACAGAATGCATCCCAACAGCATAAGGCAGGAATTAGTCCTGGCCAATTTAGAGTTGCCAATTAATCAATCCTGCATATCTTTGGAAATGTGGGGGAATAAACTCAACAGACATAGAGGTGAAACTTCACACAGACACATAATCAGGAGTGTAATCCCAGTGGCATAACTAGAGGCGGCCAGTCCACCCCGGGCGGTAAATTTTAGGGGGCGGCATTATTGGCCAAAAGGCTCAGTACAATTCGTGTGTAAGCAGCAGGGTTCGGAAAAATATCACTCATGAATGAAAAAAGTCTAATTCTCTGATTTTTATCCACAAATGCTTCAAAAATAATTTTCAGACAGTCCTTCTGTGACACAGCAGTTTAAATTTTTGAGGCAATAACTAAAATAAACATAAACCTTACACCGATAATAATTTCTAAGAAGAATAACAACTAATTTATAATTTTTTTTTTTGTTATCAATCCGAATGCGTTCTTGCTCTGTGCAAAAAACATCCCCACTTATCACTTGTACACTACACTGGTTCTGGTTTTTCGCAGCGTAATTATATTAAACTAATAATTAGAATACGGCTTATCAGTGCATCTATACTATATTCTTGTCTAGCTGATGTTTATAAATAATTATATGTGAAAAATGATTGCTGTTTCACTATATATGAATAAATCCATGTAAAATTTATCTTAATTTTTCTCTGTACGTCTTTTTAATTTTCTATTTAAATAGGTTAACATATTAAGGTATGTTGGAGGGCAGCAAATTGAAGCCCCGCCCTGAGCTGCAAGAACTCTATCTACGCCACTGTGTAATTCCCATTCTGAATACTGTATCTCTTCTGATTATATTATGTTTGTAACTTTTTAATGATGATTGAAATTATTTTAATTAACATTAATTAATTAACATCTCAAGATGCCAGCCTTCTAAAGAGTTCAGGGATTGATAAAAGTGGGAAGCTGAACTTTTAGTTGCAGGACCCTGAAGCAGTGGAATGATCTGTCTACTATAAGAGGTGCCCCTTTGGTCTCTGCTTTAAAATGTAGGCTGAAGAGTCGTGCCTTTAGTTCAGAACACCCTGACTAGAGCTGCTGATTAGCTGTGCATGCTGCATTTCTGTCTGTTCATTGTTATTAAACCCCAATGTCCTCACCTTAGGCCATCGTAGGCCATAAAGTATCAAAACTCAGAGCCAGTGGAATAACAACAGAGGCAGACACAGCAGGTACAACAAATAAAAGGTGAATTTTTACAAAAAAGAAACAATGTTCAGGAAAGAAAATATCAAAAAATCAAATCCTGCCATAAATAAATATGCTGAAAAAAAGAATGCCCATTAGAAGCTCAAAAAAATTACATCCACCACATGGCATACACCCTTAATAGAAAAAAAAAATTCTTCCAAACAAAAAAAAAAGCAATTCCTTTTTACGTGCTACAAGGAGTTGGCCCTTAAGTAAAAGAGAAATACACCCTGCTTTCTCTTTCTGTCAGGAAAACTCAGAGGGAAAGCTAGCTTGCCTGGCAAACCGTAAATGACAGTCTTTCCCCCTTCCTATAAACCACCTCTTTCATCCTGCTGGTACTGACCTTCTCCTCGTCTGAACTGAACTGACCGCTTGGCTGCTGAGTAGCCCAGATTTTATCCTGCGTCAACCACCACCTGACTCGAACCAAACAACTCCTCTCTCCCTTGTCACATGCCTGCCCTAGATGATATCTACACGTGTCATGCGTAACGTGTGCTCATGTAGCCGACTTTCTGCAGATCCCCACATCACGTCTGTCCTGGTCACCCGTGGTTGGTGCCCTTCACACGCCAGTCACTCTGCAGCATTGCCATTCCCAAACAAGAGATGAGGCACGACAGGTATCAAATGGCATCACACGCCATTAATGAGAAAAGAAAAACTGAAGTAGTTTTAGTGGCTGATAATGGTGCACTGGTTTATAAGCTTCTCTGAGGGCTAGGAGTGTGTCTGTCAATTATGCTGGACTATGCTATTGTGGCCAAAAATGCAAAATAACCTGTGAAGCAGCAGTGCTAACCACTGAGATAAATTTATACTGCAAGTCCCGCATCTGAGCTTCTATTGCTGTGATTAACCAACACCCACAGAACTTCTGATGCAAGGGATCAGAGTTTTATATTCGGGGGGCTGTCATTACCTGATCTGTGCTACCATACTTAATCCAGCATTAAAGAATCGACATACAATGAATCTATGCAGACCAACAAATATTCTCCTAATATTCTCATTATGGTCAGCTAATGTACCCCAGCAAGTTTTTTTTTTTTTTTTAATGCATAAGGGGTGCAACATTCGCTGTGAAAAATGCTTGGACAAATTTTGCCAATTGATACTATTCTAAATTAATAAAATAATAATAATAATTCTTTACATTTATATAGCACTTTTCACACCACTCAAAGGGTTTCACATAGTGAGTGGAGAGCCACTGCAACCACCACCAATGTGCAGCATCCACCTGGATGATGTGGTGGCAACCATTTTTGTGCGGGTACACTCACCACACATTAGCTGTTAGGTGGTGAGGGGGAGAGAAAGATGGTCAGCCAGTTAGAGACTAAATGAATATTCATTAACCCTCTGATACATTTCCTGGACCGATTTTCCCCATGGAAGAATGATGTTGTAATTCATCGTAGCCTGTTAACGTCAAGACTGATAAAAAAAAATCCTAAACACGGTCACTCACTCTGGGCCAATATAGTAATAATAATAATAATAATAATAATCTTTACATTTATATAAGTCTTTTCTCACAACTCAAAGTGCGTAAAAAAGTGAGTGAGGAGCCACTTCAACTACCATTATTGTGCAGCATCCACCTGGATGATGCAATGGCAACCATTTTTGCGCCAGCACACTCACCGTACATTAACTATCAGGTGGTTAAGTGGTGTGAGAGAAAGTTTGCTAATTACAGGCAGGGGATGATTAGGGGGCCAGAATGACCAGACTGTGGTAGGCAATTTAGCATGGACATCAAGATAATACCTGACTCTTTATAAAGGATGCCCAGGGATCTGTAGCCTACTTAGCATTACATTTTTTCTCAAAAAAACATTTTTGGCTTGAAAAATTACATATTTATTAAATCTGATCTTACTACTGTAAAACTTGAAAAACACTAAAAGTACAACATCAGAAGTGTACAAAGAATAATAATAATAATAATAATAATAATAATAATAATAATAATAATAATAATAATAATGGTAATATCATATATACCTGTACTGTCAAAATGTGAAGTTTGTGTGGCATATCATGAAACACGGTGAAATATACAATCCAATGTCACAGTCGGGATGATAGTTATGTGATTCCTTGTGGATTTTCTTTTCAGACTGATCAGCTTTTGAACAGCACACTGCACATATGCGATTGACACGAGCCTCATGTTCAGATTTATCAGAATCCCTTTTGATTTCACTGTCCGCTTCAGTTTCAAAGTCAATGCCAAAGTTAAAAGTCAAAGTGATTTATTGTCATCTCAACAATATACAAGTATACAGATACACGAAATTGCGAAGCTCAGGGTCCACAGTGTAACAACATGAAGCACAAATAATATATTAAAAATAGAATTAAAATGTAAAATTAAAACACAAACAAGACAAGACATTGTGCAAAGACAAGACAAAAAAGTAGCAGCAATATTGACGTGTAGTTAGCAATATGAACATTGATGCAATGTATGGTATTTGCAATCTAGGTACATAAATATAGTCAACAGATATGTACTTTGTAATATAATAAATAAATTATAAATAAATAATAGATATAGATAATACAGAAATTATCAGTGTATGATAATAGATGTTTAAGACATGTGTATGCATTGACAGGTCAGAAGGTTTCACAGCAGAAGGATATCAAGACTGTCAAAATACTTAAAGGTCAGAATGAGATTTTCAGTTCTTTTCTACATACACACTCGTCTTTACAGGAAAGTGGCTTACATGTATAAAAGTTCTGTTTTTAGAGGTGGTTGAGGCAGTATGGAAGATCCCAGGGGGCAGCCTGGTGTTAAGGAGTCTGACAGCTTGGGGGCAAAAACTCTTCTGCAGCCAGGTAGATCTGGCTCTGATACTGCAGTATCTTCTCTTGGATGGCAGAAGTGTGAAAATCCATGTGAGGGGTGTAAGGGGTCCTGTACAATGCTGCAGGCCTTGTGGACACTGCGTTTGTAAAATATGTCACCCCAATAATGTTCTCTGCTGTCTTCACTATCCTTTGCAGGCACTTGCGGTCAGATATATTGCAGTTGCCATACCAGACAGTGATGCAGTTGGTCAGAACACTCTCAGTGGTGCCTCTGTAGAACATGGTGAGGATGGAAGGGGGAAGACTAGCTCGCTTCAGCCGCCTCACTGCCTGAGGTCAGATTCACTTCGTCATCACTGTTCATTTCATTGTCAAGAGTGTGCACCTGGGCTGCTGAAAAAAACATTTCTTACGAGACACCATTATGAGGGAGAAGACGTTGCCTGGGTAACACTCAAGCCTGTCACTTACACAAGACACACCTATATTGTTTCCCGAGTAACGCTCCACACTAATTCTGTTGGCACTTTTACAGCCCGAGTAATCCTTGTGTCTAAGACTTAACGCGAGACACATCTATACAGATGCTCGAGTGACGCTCGGGACTAACTCTTATAGCACTGTTTTTACACCCCGAGTCATGCTCAGATCTAATGCTAAGAAGGTTAATGACCACAGAGAATCAGGACCCTGAATCTGCATCTCATCTGATAGATGGCGCCATGTTTACAGCACAGTGTCCCCATAACTACACTGGGGTATTGGGATCTACACTTAGAAGATGGGGTAAACCCTCCCTGCTGGCCTGACCAACATCTCTTCCAGCAGCAACCCAAGCTTTTCCTAGTCGGTCTCCCATCTAAGTACAGGCTGGGCCTGACCATGCTTAGCTTCAGGTGGCTGACATCTTCTGAAGGGCATGTTGTATGGCTGCTATTGAGGGAATCGGAATTCAGATATGTGGATTGTTATTTGTGACAAAATAAGAAATGTTTTTCCCTGTTAGTGTTCTTTCAGTACTGCTGTTGTGTTCTCCTATGAATTGACTAGCTTTTTCCAAGTACAGTATATTACACCACATAAGTCCTGTCAGCTTTTGTCAGGCCCTTGTTTTTAATACAGCACTGCCTTTGGCTGGATGTTTTTTTTTTTTTTGCTGGTTCTCAACGTTGTGAGCAGAAATAAATGTGGCTCCCCCAAGCCTGCTACTGTATGTCTCATACCTTGCCAGTCTTTAGACTTACCTACTCTCTTCTGAAGTGCACACATGCACAAGATCTGTCAGTACCTGCCTGTTTGGTTTCAGATAGCATTGTCTGCTCCTACGGTGCTTTCAGTGGTTAAGCAGTCAATAATATGGGCAGGGCAGGTGTTACTAATGATGTGGCTCCTAAGAGACCTGTAGGACGTTATGCTCTTTACTAAATATTTTCACCACAGATTCTAAAATTTTGCAGCTCTTTATAGACAGAGGAACAATTCAATAGTACTCAATATGTGTAATGGGCAACTTTCAGTTGGATTGTGGGTAAGTGTGGGCTTGGGATTAAATTCTTCTCCTGGTGGTCTGACCTGGCAGAGCATACACTCTCACTAGTGAGAATGAATTAAGATAAAGAGAATTGAAGCAGCTCCCTTAAAGCATCGTTCACTTATCTACATTGTGGCACTCGGCTGGGGGTGGTACCCAGCCGAGACGCCCAAGAGGACCGGAGGAGGGCTTGCGCCTCCCCCAGACCACGAGGGGGCAACCAGCCTGGTTGTGTTGGGGACCACGGGTGCAGAGCTTTGAAGCTCAACTCTGTAGGGGCCCGTGGTCACCGCCAAGGGGCGTCCCGGTGCCTGGAGAGCCCTGGACCTCAGCACTTCCGCCACACCCGGAAGTGCTGGGGGGAAGAAGACCGGGGACGCCAGGAGTGCTTCCGGGTGTGCAGCCGGCACTTCCGCCACACAGGGGAGGGTTGGCGGGGGAGTGTCGGGAAGCACCTGGAGCCCATCCGGGCATGTATGTAAGGGGCCGCCTCCCTCCATACGATTCCTGGAGTCGGGTGAGGAGTGGACAAAGTCTTGCTGGAGAGGAGTGGAGGCGGCCTGAAAAAGAGAGGCACTGAAGAGGGAGGCCTGGACTTTGGGGTGATTGGTGCTGAGGCACTGGGTTGTGCACTGAACTTGTAAATATTGGTGTAAATAAATGTGTGTGTTGGGTGACAAAACAATGTCCGTCTGTCTGTGTCCGGGGCTCGTTCCACAACATTTTAAAACCTTTTTTTCATTTCATCGGGAATTTTGAGTCAGCACCTTAAAGGAACACAAGTCCAAATCAACCGAATCAAACGAAAGTCCATATTGGCCTACAGGTTTGTTTATTTACGTGTGGATTTCTTAAATAAATAATAAATCAAGACATTAACACATTTTTTCCTGCTCATTTTCTTATAGGAGTGTTGCACTTTTTCCGATGCACGTTGGCATAAATAGATTCACAGATTTGTTTGCGCATGACTGGGATCTGTGAGTTTGCCCTACACACATTTCTGACAAGACAGATTTCACCTCCTTTGATTTTTCCATCAAAGAGTTTAAATTAAAGATCAGCGTGCCCTTCTCTTATGCCAAAGTAATTTGTAGGAATGATTTGAAATGTGTGTAAACATGATAATGTTGCCCTGCACTGCGTGACTGTTGCTTTTATTTGCAATGTAACCATATCAGCCTTATCAATATTTAAGTTCAAATAATTACAAATCATTCTTATCTGCCTAGTAACTTCAAGTAATTATTCGTTACTGCAAGCTTCTTTTGTAAGCAGGCGATAGAAACAAGCCCAACTCACACTGACCTGTATCAGGTTACAGGGAATGTCGATAACTTTTGCCCCTGCTCAGACCTTATAATAAAAGGCCGCCATCTACTTAGCCTCTGCACAATCTACCGCTGACCAGTCACAGCTACAAAAGCTGCATGTCAGCAGAGTGCTGGCTCTGAGGCAAAGGATCTGCGCTGGTATCTGGAAGGTTGTCAGTTCAAATCCTTTTCCTGCCAGAAGGGATCCTACTCTGTTCAACCCCTAATCATAAAATTGCTCGAAAGGGTGCTGTACAATGGCTGACCCTGCAATCTAACCACCAAAGGTCATGCGAAAATACAGTTTCCCCTCGGGGATTAACAAAGTATATCAAATCAAAATCAAGAAAAATCTCAACCATGCCTTAAAAGATTTACACTCATGTTGTGAACTACCCTGTGGTTCAGAGACAGTCAAGGGCCATTGTATACTCTGTCTAAAATATACATTAAAAGATAAAATAATTAAAAAATTACCAGCCAATGTTCTTTACTGTTTATTATCTTCAATTAATTAAACGTGGCCTTATTCATTTAGAAGACACTAAAGTGAAAGTAATGCTGCTAAACTTGAAATCCTCTTTAATTAGAAATTTCTAAATGTCATTGAAAATGATTAATCTGAAGTTACGGTTCCAAGTGTTAAGTTCTATCCTGGCGCACACACACGCACACCCACACACAAACCAATCAAACTCACCTACACTTCTCTGGGATGTGGGAGGAAACTGGCAGAACCCAGAGAAAGCCAAGAAAGACATGGCAAGAATATTCCAAATATCACAGAGAGTGAATTCTTGCTACTGAAGGAATGGTGTTATCAGGGTCGAATCTATCAGGAGGGCATTCTGGGTGCACACTCAGGGGCCAGAGGTGGCAAGGGTGCTTTTCACTAATCCACCCACCTGGCATGATCTCCATGCACTGAAATGACCAAAGTGGATCTTCCAGCTTGAGGAAGCAATCTCACCTCTCCACACTGAACGCAATAGTGGGGACAACCGTCTAGCATTACACTATCATGTGTATTGTTAAAAGTATGATCAGCTCTCTGATAAGGAGCTAAGTCACCCAGGGGCCTGTGGGGGCCTTAATCTGGACTTGCACCCTATGTGAAAAGTGGGGTTAGGTTCCAGCAGACTCTGTTCACTAAACACTTTTGCTACTCGTTACCATAAACATATAATTTTGTGTCCCGAAAATCAACTAAGTTCATCACAATGCCTTGTAGCGGTGCTACTGGGGATTGAAACTTCAGTTCCCAGCATTCCCTGCAGTGGCTCTGATTGGTCATCTGCTGAGAGTGCAGGGGCTGCTGGGTACAAGGAGGCCGATGTGACATTTAAAAGGAGCCTAGTGATACAAAAGTAGGGAAGTCTTTTGTGTTTCGTGTCTGGAGTTGCCTGTCTGCCTGCCTTCCATTCAGATACCTGTGGATTCTTGTTTTGTCCTGGATCGTCTCTTGTTTTTTGGCTATGGACTGTCTGGTGTCTTCCTGCACATGAGGACCGTCTGAAGATTTGTTGTCATCTTGTGAAGAAAGGTGCACACCTGATCCCATTCATCCATTTTCATCTCATCAGGGAACACTGGTAGGACTATCATTACATTCCCATTCAGTGTGCTGATCTCTGGACTATCTACCTCCATCATTGCATTTCATCAGTTGCCATTTTCCATGGACTTTATAGTGCGTGGTTTGTTGTTATTGAATTTGTGTTTATTGTACATCGCCATAAGGGGAACTGGGGAGGGATCGTTGTAGTTTGCCTGTATTTCATTTATTATTGTTTAATACATTCTTTAATTATTGTTTTAGTACCAGTTGCTTTCTTGTCTCTTTGAAGGAGAGTGTACAGGTCGGGCCAAGGCTGGGTACGTCCCTGGAATCTCCATCAAACAATTAAATAAATCACCGTCTTCTTGATGGTGTGAATCTTAGTGGTGCCAGTCCACTACAGCCTTCACGCTTAGGAGCACTTGGTAATACACTTCACTGCCATTGTTGAAATTCATAAAATTTACAGTATCTTAAAAACACATAAAACCTTAAAATACCAAAAATATGTGTAATGTTATCAGAACAACATGGAAACTTTTAATACAACAGACACCTCGAGAATGAAGTCATTAAACCGTGTCACTGAAACAAACAGGTGGATACCAAGTCCAATGAGGACTGAAAACAAAGGGAGGGAATGCAATGTGACCATTCCAGCTGGTGTGGGATTAGTGTATAGGGTTGGATGGGATGCTGGCTCGTGTCCTGTTCCATGTGTCCCCCGGTCTCTCGCCCAGAGTAGGGAGGATGTGCTCTCATACCTTCGAGGCCTGATAATTATCCTTCTGCAGGCTCACCTACAGAAACCTTGTTACAACTTACTTCCTCTAGATAGTCAAGTTTGATCATCTGGGCACTCCTCTGGAGGTCACAAGCAACTGTCGCAAAGTCAATCCGAGGACCACACTAAACTATCCAATCAGTAGTAGCAACAGGCGGTGTTTGCAAAGGGTGTGAGCCTGATGTGAGCTTATGACCCGCATTTACTTGAAATTTCTTGTTCATGTTGGTCCCTTACCTTTAAACATGCAGGCATTTCTAGTGTCTTGTGGGTGAAACCCAAAGAGGCGGGGCCACCCTAACATCACTGCTTCTGACTCCTCCCTCTGCCTTAAGAAGGAAGGATTGAGCATCAGTTCACTGATTGCCTAACATTGGGAGGCTGCTGTTCCTAACAAGTACTGATTTCCAGCTACTTGGATGTTTTTTGGCTCTATTCTTACATTTTGATTACTTGATTGTGGATTAAGAATTGTTGCTGAGGGTTGCCTTGTTAGCCAAACCATTTTTTGCCTTATTGTTTTTCTTCTTTTGCTTATATAATTTTTGTTTTTCTTTTATAAAGATTTTGTATGGACTTTTTTCTCAATCCAAAGTTTTTTCAAAGTTTTACTTTCCCTTGAAATGCATTTTGATTTATTTTTGGGATATTTGAACTTGACAAGTCACCTGGACGGGCCCAAAGCCTGCTTGTGGAGTTCCAAAGTCAGGCTACCTAAGGGGAAGCCTATTCTAGGCAGGCTAGGGAAGTCACTCCATTTTTCTATTTTGTATGCCAATCTATCGTAACACTTTTTGCTTTTTATCGTTTTGACTTCTTCCCACTTTTGACCTCCATTCTGGTGTGTGTGCACTTGTCATCTTCTGGTTGATTTCCCTTCTTATAAAAATGTTGAGATGATGCCTCACAAAAGAGAGAAATTAGCAACATATGGAAAATATTTGGACAGATAAGTGCTCATTAAAATGTTAACGTGGATAAAAAGGCTTTCAGTTGTTTAGGACTGATTGTGAAGAAATCAGAGAGGCACACATTAACTCATGGAAATGGCAGTAGCAAATGTAACTTTTCACAAGGATCCCATAGATTGTTCTGAAGATGTGATTAACCAATGGACTTGTTTGATTCCACCCATTAGTCTGTCTTCAACAGAGGCACTCTGTAATAATCAGCCCTAACATTAAAAGTATGATATTAAGATATGTGTCGTTCAGAAAAGTCCCTTTGCTAAATAAAAACGTTAAAAATAATAAATAAAACCTGCAATAATTAAATTGAAGAAAGTGTATATCATTATACAGTTGAACTCATAAGTTTACATACCCTGGCAGAAATACTGGCCATTGTTTGGAAAATCTAAGTGATCCTGCAGAAAGCTTTCCTTTTAATTAGGGAGTGTGCTCAGGGGAGGCAATTTATTATTACGTAATTGTGTGTGCCCCGTTTAAATCATAATGATAACTGAAATCACCCAAATAGGCCTGATCAAAAGTTTCCATACCCTTGAATGTTAGGCTGATAATATACACACAAGTTGACACACACAGGTTCAGATTACGGGTAGTTAAGGGAGAGCATCCACACCGGTAACTTCGTAGATTGTAATCAGTGTCGGTGTATAAACAGTCCATTTAAATCCATGCAGAGCTGTACTGACTTTGCTGGATACCAGACCAAAAGGCCTGTCCAAAGACCTGCGAGAAAAGGTTGCTGAATTATATAAATCAGAAAAAGGATATAAAAAGATATCCAGAGATCTGAAAATGCCTGTCAGTTGTGTTCAAACTCTGAAAAAAAGTGGAAAGTTAAGAGTTCTGTTGTTACGAGGCCACAGTCAGGTGGACCAACCAAGACTTCAGCCACAACTGCCAAGATCATTTGTCGAGATGCCAAGAAAAACCCACAAGCCACTTGAGCTGAGATATTAGCTGCTCTGTAAACAAGTGGCTCTGCGCTTTCAAGATGCATAATAAGGAGGTACTTGAACAAAAATGAGCTGTATGGTCAACTTACAAGAACAAAGGCCTTTACTGTGCCAATGCCACAAAATGGCCCGCTTACAATATGCCAAACAGCATCTGGACAAGCCTGAAAACTTTGGACTGTTGAGGCCAAAATTGAACTTTATCGTCATAACCACAAATGCTATGTCTGAAGAGGATGCAACAAGGCCCACCATCCCTACTGTGAAGCATGGAGGTGGATCTCTGATGTTCTGGGGCTGTGTGAACTACAGCGGCACATGTAACTTAGTAAATATTGATGGCACAATGAATGCAGTGTGTTACTGGAAAACAATGGAGGACAAATTGCATTCATCAGTCCAGAAGTTGCACATGGGATGCACTCGGATCTTCCAGCATGACAATGATCCAAAACACAAGGCCAAAATGCCCCTTCAGTGACTACGGCAGACAAAGGTGCTGAAGTGTCCATCACAGTCTCATTGAGCCACCCTAGGGAGATCTCAGACATGCAGTTCATCTAAGACAACCCAAGAATTTACAGGACCTGGAGGCTTTTCACCAAGAACAATGGGCAGCTCTACCAGCTGAGAAACTCAAGGGCCTCATCCACAACTATCACAAAACACTGCTCGCCATCACTGACGCTAAAGGAGGCAATAAACTGTATTAAGAACTAAGGCTATGCAAACCTCTGAACAGGGACCATTGCGTCATTTTCCTTATTACTAAGTTTTGATTAATGGTTGTGCTGTTCTGTGGTGCCTTATAGTTAAATTTAGATTACATTAAAAGTAAATAAAATTTCTTTTGCCTGATCTGTCGTCTTTTCTTTAAAGTACGGTCCACATCGTGCAAATTCTGTAAAATTATGAGCACAATTGTAACTAGGTTGCATGCTGCACTTTTTCATATAATTGCTTATTTATAGGTGGCTTTTCATGTATTTATTTTGACACACATTGCCTTCTACATTTTACCGGTCCAACAATTTAAATAATTTGTATAGAGTAGCCATGATACATGTCAAAGACAGGTAACAGAATCGTGTACTTTCTTCACCTTTCCTCTATATACGAACGAGTGTGTGTGAACATCTCTAGACTGGCCCTCCCTCCTCAAGTGCGTCCCTGTAAAGTCTGCTTCTCAGAATCTCTCATTATTTTCGAGGTGCCTTTCTCACCTCCTGCCCAGTGTTCTTTACTCCTCCTCATGCGTCTCCCTCTGGCACTTCCTCTTTTATCACGTCACCAAAGCCAAACTGACCAATCACACCGAAGCCAAACCGACCAATCAGATTGCTCTGACGCATTAGGCACACAGATCTTAGTGTTTCATTATATAGTAGATTTTTTTTTACTGTTATGATGTAGGCAGATTCAGTGACTTACAGTTGAGAACTGAACTGGCAACCTTGGGAAATATTCTTTTTATGTTCAAAGCTTTCTAAGAGAAATAGGAATTGAGAAAGTTAGATTGTTGATAAGATATAAATAAATGTAGTTGGTAGTATGGTGTAGTGGTTAAGACTTTGTATGTCAAGCCCTGAGGGTGTGGGTTCAAATCCTGCTACTGACACTGTGTGACCCTGAGCAAGTCACTTGACCTGTCTGTGCTCCAACTGGAAAAACAAAAGAAATGTCACCAATTATATCTCAAATGTTGTAAGTTACTTTGGATGAAGGAGTCAGCCAAAAATAAATAGATCAAATTCCTGAATGATGGCATTTAGCCATGATCATCAAGTGCTATCTCGTGCTCTTGGCTCTGGCTTCAGTGGCCTCAATGTCCTTCCTAGCCTGAATTTCATGTAACATTTTGATTGTACTTTTCCTTCCTCCTAATCTGTTCCCTTGATTACTTTCTTCATGATGTCACTCACTCTCAGTACATACCCAAGCCAGTTTTTCTACCTCTTCAGGACTGATAGGATGAATTCACAAGCTTCTCTACCTCACAAAGTACTTTGTGTACTGCATTTCTTTCCAATCCAGTCTTCTGTGTGTTTCTTTTCACGTTGCCTTTGAGTCAAACTCATAAATTGCCACATTCCTCACTTTATTATTCTTGTCTTACTGCTTTTCTCAAAACATTTACAGTATTTAGCACTTCTTTCTTTAATTTTGAATGCTTCCTTGGCCATTCCAATTCTGGTTTTGATTATTTTAGAGCAACATATGCCTTACTGAGCAGCCAAACTCTTCCAGATTTTCACTTCCAACATTAACATGTAGTCTTCTGCCTTCTGTTTTTGATACCCTCGTCACTTCAATCTTTATCCATCCTGAAATGTGTAATCCTTACACTATATTAGTGAGCACTGCCTTTTTGCAATATCAGCAATCCACATTAATGAAAGCATAAGTGTCTGTGTGTCTGTCTGGTTATTATGTTTCTGTCATTCCAGCAGATGGCACATCACAGACATTAACACAGTTTTTATGAATCTCATACCAAATGGCATATAACAGAGACACCTGCATTGCTTGGTGCACAGTAACCCTTACATTATATTAGTGAAAACTGCCTTCTTACAGTATCAGCAATCCATTTTAATAATAGAATAGGTGTCTGTCTGTGTGTTATGTTTCTGTCATTC
>JANRMT010062822.1:39099193-39124532 GCA_026402145.1 Polypterus bichir lapradei
ATAGATAGATAGATAGATAGATAGATAGATAGATAGATAGATAGATACTTTATTAATCCCAAGGGGAATATTAGGTCATTTATTTACTTTTTTATAAGTAATGAGTAATGTAACTAAGTTGCTTTTATAAGTAATGTTCCCCAACACTAGGTCAGGACTTATTGACTTTATACCACACATTTTTTATCAGATTTGCCCTCTGAGACCCCCTGTGCCTATGCTAACTGGATTCTCATCTTGACCACTTAATTGTGTTTTATCATTGAAATCTGTTCGGAGCACAAAGAGATTCTCTTCCAGTTCAGACACACACAATAATATATCTGATTTCATTTTATCTGAAATAATGAATGCATACTGTAATTCACTCTTTAAGTCATTAGGTTACATTTGGCACACAGAACATTTTTCATTATTGTTTCCTCAGGTAGGCTTTATGGAGCTTTAGTCATACCAATGAATGAATGGATACAACAATAAAGAAATACTAAAATGCATACTGAAAATAATTAACGCATTTAAATATTTGCAAGGTGGGAAGCAATTTCATAAAAATGAATACAGAAGAGCACTCTTTAAACACAGGGCAGCATGTTTTCAAAAAGAATGAATAACCTAACATGATGCTCTGAAATCCGTTTAAATTCCTTTTTTACTTCTTTCTTCTCCTTTCCACCTCCGCTCCTCCACTGGCAAACTTCGTTCCTCTTCCTCCCGACTCTTTGAATGGATTGAGGCAGCTCCTTTTGAGTGCTCCAGATGGCTCATCAGGGTTAACTGGAATGGAAACCCAGTATAGCAGGGCTGTCCCAGCTATGCAGCTCCCCCTAGTGACCCCCATGGAACCCAACAGGGCTGCACCAAACTCCAACTCCCAGCATGCCCTGTGGGAATCTTTGGTGCCACAGCCACCCAGAGGGGCTGCCCACTAGCGTCCTGGGGAAGGTAGTGTCTTGTGGATCCCCCCCCCATTACTTCCCTCCAGATGATGTCCCGGTCAGGGCAACCCATCACAATGCCTAACAGGGTCCATAAAGAATCATCAATAATTGTGAAATTCAAATGGTCTTATACATTTTCAAGCTCGAGGTTTTCTTGATTGTTGTATCCTGCTAGGTGGTCTAGTAGACATTAAAGATTTCTGTTTTGTGTGCATTTTCAGAGCCTAAATAACTCCGCTCCACATGCAAAGATGAAATGAAACAGTTCTTGGAACAGACGAAACAGCTCTTTGCCAAGCAGCTGTTCAATGAGGAACCACATGACCCAATAAAATGCCATTAAGGAACCATTATTTTTAAGAGTGTGCTCGGTATCTGAAGCCACACTGCCTGCCAAGAGCAATCTATGCCCAAAGTTTAAAACAGCCCTTCTCTCAGTCAGCCATAACAATATATTTATTTTTTGCAATAAAAGAAGAAAAAAATGTGTATTTTTAGGCTAAATGAAATAGTAAAAGATGTTTGTGACCTATCATCTGGTGCTACAGGCAACAGACGGGCGAAAGGGAAACATTCTGCCTAAGTAAGCTAGTAGACAACGAAGAGATCCATCGTGGAAAGAAACTGAACATAACAAAGTGCTGCCCAATTCAAGCAACTGGCACAACAGGCCATAACATCTGTGCTGAAAGCATTAGTGGAAGATGGAATTGGCAAAATGCTGCCACTGAGTGTCATAAACAGAGTAGATTATTATAAAGCAAGTGTGACAGGAAAGGCTTCTTCTACTTGTCCTCCTTGGCCACCTCTTCCCATTGCAGATGACCTCAAGCATATTTATGGGGATGTGCCGAGCAACCTGACAGCGCCAGGCCCAGGTAAAAATAAGGATGGGCAACATTTGAAAAGAAATAAGTAAATAATAACATTGGGGTCTTACAGTGACTTATTATTATATGCTAATGCCACAGATTAGTTAATTGTCACAGACAAATTGTCCAGGCACAGTGAGAGTTTAATTCAGACCTTAAACATTTGCTTGAATAGTTTCTGACTTCAGTGAACAGGCAAATGAGTTTGAAGCACAGGAGAACCACCATGTAGCGTTTTTCTATGAACTGACATTAAAAAAGAGGGAGTTAAACGCCGGAAATTGTAAAGAATTTCTAAGGATTCCACTTAAATCCTAATGATAAAACCGCCAAAATGGTTCATTGGAGTAATGCCATAGGGGAGTCACATTTGATTTCCTAAAGGAACCCATCCATGGTTTTTCCTTTTCTTCTTAAGAGAGTCAAGGCTGGGGGGGCTGTCAAAAAAGCAGGGCCTGTTAAAGCCCATTGTGGAACTTCTTGTGTGATTTTGGGTTATATAAAAAGAAATTGTATTGTATTGTTCAAGAAAGAACTTTGATTTATTTAGATCCATAAGATTTTCAATTAATTGCCATGAATAGATGGCAACCTATTTGTGAAATACCACTGGGTTCCTCATTTTAAAAGGACTCAAACACGGGCTGGGTTTTCAATTCTATTTTTTGTAAAAAATAATCTACTTGTATGGAATGATTACAATAAAATTAATAAAATCTAAAAAAAAAAAAAAAACACAGGCTGGGTTGGCACACAAATAGTTCACGCTGCCCTTTGCTGCTTTACGTCAGTTAAAAAATAGAGTACAAAAAACAACAGTTCTCTTTTTGGGGGCAGCACGGTAGTTCAGTGGTAGGGCTGCTGCCTTGAAGTAAGAAGACTAGGGTTCATGTCCTGGGTCTCTGAATGAGGTTCCTCTGAGTGGTCTGGTTTCCTTCCACTGGCCAAAGAAATGCAGGTTAGCTGAGTTGACAACACTAAATTGGTCTTGGTGTGTGTGTGTGTTTACCCTGTGGTGGACTGGCATGCTGTTCAGGGTATGTTCTGGCTTTGTGCCCTATGCTGTCTGCTATCTCTAGCCCCCCCAAGCATGAACCCTGGTCTCGATTAGGTGGGTTCAAAAATGACGACATATTGAAGGACCGAATACTTAGGCCATCAATTACTTTGTGTTTTATATATGAAATCAATTTTGACTACATTGCAGAGATCTCTTTTTTTACTTTGACATTACAGAGTCTTTTTGCATTGATTAGAGTCGAAACAAGTCAAATTAAATCCACTGCGATTCAATGTTGTAACACAATAAAATGTGAATACTTTTTAAGGCACTGTAAATGTTCTGAACTGGTGTCTTTCTGGATATGGAGTCTGCACATTTGTCACACACTCTTACTGAAATTTTAGATTTTTCAGTGTAAAGTGAGAAATTAAGCCAAATCATATTAGAGCTTTTCACCTTTGGTAACATTATGTAATCAATCATATTTAGCTGAAAATCAAATGGTCATTTTTTTTCTTAAAGTGGTAAAATAGACTGAACTCACAATGAGAGACCAAAATAGATAGTGTTGTGGAAAAAAATTTCCTCTGATTAGAATTCAGAACAATTCTTTATTTGCACACAGAGGCAAATGAGTTTGAAACACAGGAGAACCACAATGTAGTGTTTTTCTTTGAAATGACATTAAAAAAAAAGGAGTTAAATGCCGGAAATTGTCGAGAATTTCTAAGGATTCCACTCAAGTCCTAACGATGAAAGAGCCAAAATGGTTGTTTGGAGTGATGCTATAGGGGAGTCATATTTGATTTCCCAAAGCAGTGAAAGGCAACCTTTTTCGAGTTGCGGCGCACTAAGTCCAAAAATTTTCTTTCGCGGCGCACCTGAGGGACTGCCCATAAATAAAGTCGTGACGACACAATCTATGGACAATCGCCAATAAAAACAGTTAATTTTACAAGTTTGAAAGACATTTTATTAATAAAGGAATCAAAGGATAAATCTTAAATTTAATTAATGTGAACGTTGAGATTGTTTTTAAGCACATATGAGATTGATGCGAGGATCAATTTTCGAAAGACAGACGCGCATTTCCTTGTCGATCATTTGAAGTCTCTCGTGTTTCTTAGACTTCATTTCCGTAAGTGTCCCGTTATCTGTTTTTCCAACATAAAATATATATTTTAAACATTATCTTTTTAATCAACCAAAAGTTCAAAAACACTAGCAATTTTAAATATTTTACAAAAGTTTTCGCGGCGCCCCTAGAAAATTGGTTGCCCAACAATATAAAGGAACCCATCCACAGTTTTTTCCTTGCCTTCTCAAGAGAGACAATCCTGGGGGGGAAGGAGGGGGATTTGTCAAAAAGCAGGGCCTGTTAAAACCCATTGCTCTTGTGTGATTTTGGGCTATATAAAAATAAATTGCATTGTATTGTATTGTATTGCTCCGGAAAGAACTTTTATTTATTTAGATCTATAAGATTTTCACTGAATTGCCATGAATAGATGGCGACCAATTTGTGAAATACCACGGGGTTGCTCATTTTAAAAGGACTCAATAACACAGGCTAAGTTCAGGTTTTCTTGATCCGACAATATCCTGTTAGGTAGTCTACTATACGTTAAAGATTTCTGTTTGTCCACATTAACCTTTTCAAGGCTCAAAGAGCCTAATGAGTACAGTCCAGAGGCACTTACTGTTCGTCTCACATCATGAAGACCTTTGAGAGACTGGTCTTGGACTACATGAGTCATCATGGGGTAGACCACCTGGACCCCCTTTATTTTGCCTGTCAGACAAAGGCTGGAGTGGAGGATGCAGTTACTTATCTGCTCCACAAGGCTTATTTGCACCTGGACAAACGTGGCAGCACTGTGAGGATTATGGTTTTTGATTTCTCAAGTGCTATCACAATGGCTAACCCTAAACCTAAAGGATGATGGGCGACATGTCAGGCTGACCACAGGGACTGTGTCTCTGATATGGATGTAAGCAACACTGGAGCACCACAAGGCACAGTCCTGTCTCCAATTCCCTTCACTCTATCACATCAGACTTTAAATATAACAGCAGGTCACATCACTTGTAGAAATTCTCAGACGATTCTGCACTTATGGGGTATGTTGATAAAGGATTTGAGATAGAAGAGAGAAGTCAGGTTAAGAACTTTGCTTCTTGTGTAGAAAGAATTGTCTGCAACTTAAAATCAGCAAAACCGAGGAACCGCTTATTGACGTTCACCACACTAAAGAGACTCTATGTCTGGTCACTACTGGATGTAGAGGTGGTCCATCCTCCTTGGGGATCCACATTATTGAAAGGTTGGACTGGTCTTGTAACACAGAGGAACAATATAAGAAATGGCAGAGCAGGCTATTTTCCTTCTGGAAACCGTGTTCTTTTAATATAAGTAGTGACATCTGTTACATCTTCTATAAGTCTGTGACGGCCGGAGCGATTTCCTATGGTATGGTGTGCTGGGCTGGTAACATCACTTCAAAAGAGACCCACTGAATTAACAAGCTGATTTAAAGGGGGGGGGGGGCATGTTTTCTGTGCTACCTTACTGCCTACATCTAGGATGATCTTATCGCATATCAATAAAATGTACGGAACTCAAAAATGCAGATGTCTAACAGAGGAAACAGATTGACCATCAAGTTTAGTTACTAATCACGAGCAACAACACTGGTGTAGTGCCAGGAAGTGCTAATGATTAGAATGTCACTATTAAAGGGCGAGCAAACCGGCTTGTCCAAGGTCTATGGAAAATATTATTACACGCTGACCTCAGAGTCAGAGGTGCCAAAAATGGATATAAATGACTGCCTCGCAAGGGATTACACAGAATTTAGACAATCTGTGGTAACTTCACTCCAATAGAAATGAGGGAGTTTTAGGAACACTCAAAAAAAATGATAACAGAAGACAGGATGTAGACTTAGAACTACGGGCAGTGTGACAAGGACAAAATGAGAACTTGGTGTCTAAATTGATCAGAATACCACACACCGTCATGTGATGGACCAGAACAAAAGGGCTTCTGGGTGTTGGGAGGTGTTTATAGTTCATCTGTTTCCTCCACTATGTGTCTATGCCTAGCGAAGTACATACAAAATAAAAACTTCTGTTTAAGATACCAACATGTGCCAAATGAGTAGCTAAAATGAAATCATGTAATTCAAAATGAAGGCCAAAGATACACATACAGACAAGGTTTCCTTTCTAAAACACGATACGGTGCTTGTATACAGCAGAGTTTGAAATATGGGGCGAAGATGATGTTTTGTGCCATAGCAACAGGCTGCACAAAGCTTCTCACATTCACACAAATGGCCACATTTATCCAAACTGTGAATTTTAAGGCAACGTAGTTGGCCACGGCTGTGCTGTACTTTATCTAATCTGTGCAAGTCACATTTCCTTATTTGTTCATTTTACTGTTTGAACAATATATAGCAAATTTAGTAACAATTATCTATTCCCTTTTGCATGCAGGAATGTGGGATGTACAGTATGTGACACATTTTTGCGCTGCTGTGGCTGATTATGCTGTGGGAAGTCCATACATGGAAGTCAGGAGCTAGTACAGAGTGCAATGTGGAGGATTTTACTTTAATAAAATGCATTCAATTTAATAAAGGTTGCTGATTTCAGATTTTACTGCAACTAGAATGTTTCCTAGATGTTATAAGGTGGTACAGTGGTTGGCACTATTTCCTCATGGACCAACAGTTTGTGCCCATTGACTTCTCTGTAGAGTTCGCATGCTCTCTGTGTTTTCTTTCCTGGTTACTTCCATTTTCTTCCCACAAAGAGATGCATATTAGGTTGATAGGAGAAATCTAATTTGGGATATTCCCCGTGATGAATTTACATCCCATCTGGGGTTCATTCTTGACTTATGCCTAATGCTGCTGGGCATCCTGTATTGCAGGGGTCCTCAGTTGCAGTCCTGGAGGGCCGCAGTGGCTGCAGGTTTTTGTTCTAGCCCAGTTGCTTAATTAGAAAGCAATTCTTGCCAATAATTTAATTGCATGGCTTGTTAGTGCTTTAACTCTGCCATGTCAGGTCATTCTCATATCCTAGATTTTCTTCCCATTTTTAAGGATATCATCCAAATGATTTGAAAGCTAAAATGGAGGAGTAATTCTCAGTCCTTCACTTTTTCTCCTCACTTTCCTTACAAGTATTTAGTTAAACCCAATAGTGCATGATAAATTCACACAGGTGTTAAGTGGAAACAAGCTAAACAGAGAAATGCTGGCCTCTTTTGTCTGATTAAGACTAAAATAAGCAATAAGGGTTCAAAATCTTAACAAGTGAGACAACTAAAGAGAAGCAGAAGTGTTAGTTGAGCAATAAGTGCTTCTTATTAAGCAACAGGGTTGGAGCAAAAACCTGCAGCCACTGTGGCCCTCCAGGACCGTGATTGAGGACCCCTGCTGTATTGGATCAAATGAGTTTGAGGATTTCATGTTATTTTTTGTGTGTCGGTATCTGATGCAGCAATGAGAAGACTATACTTGTGTTCTAACACAAGACTATTCATCCACAGTGTCCATTTGCACCCTGCAAAGCCTCCAAAAAGCTAAGCAGCCCAGTAAAGAACATAATAAAAAAGCAAAAAACTTTTCACAGGTGTTGAAAAAAGTGAAGCAGCAGATATAAACTTCATCCATCTCTGCAACTCCTAACCAGTGTCACACATGAATGCTGTGGGAACGTTTTTATCGCTCTACTTGGCCATAGTCAAGGGACAGAGAATGGTGTGACACAGCTACTGACATCTTTTCCCCCATTTTCTTTATAATGGAGAAAGCAACCACTGATAATGTCTGCTCGACTTCTAAAAGTCCAGCCCCTTCCACCCAGACTGTTATATAAGAGTAAGACAACCCAGAAGCCAACATTCATTCTCAGACCTGCATCTGAAGTAGCCGCTACTGAGACCTCAGGAGCGCTCTAATAATTTTAACACCAGTGGTTCTCTTTACTTTCGTCTAGCCCGTACAAGCTCTATATTAAATAGGAATTCTGAGCCGGACCCCAACTCTTTACCATGTCCTCTCTGATTCTGTTGCACTCCATTTCCAGGATCTGGCATTCCCTCAGATTATAGCTTGTTCTTCATAATGCAAAGTCTATAACAAAGGTCTGTACACTGAGTGTTTCTGCCTATATGGAAATCAATTGTCCTTATGCACGTTTAAATTTAATGTACAAAGCACCTATTGCGATAGTCCATATCTATCTGTCTGTTCTGATTGTCTGTCTGTCAGCAAGAAACAACTCAGCCTCCTATGGACCAGTTTTGTCGAGATGTGCCACACTTATTCTTCAAAGAAATTTGTAGAGACTGTTCAATTTTCATTCAGATATCTCGAACACTGTACAAAGTTGTAAAATTTCACAATCTCCTGTTAAAAAACATTGGCGAATTTGCAAACCAGCATCTTAAAGTAGAGGAACATTCTGCACAACCTCAACTACAAATGTGTTTACTGTTTCAATTTTACCTGGAGAGTGGTTGCTTGATCTTGCATATTTTGCATGTAATCCTCTTTTACTCATCTAACAGTTGCTTGGATGCCCAATACAAGTGAGTCAAACACGGGCTGGGTGGGCACACAAATTGTTCACACTGCCCTTCTGCTGCTTTACGTAATTTAACTAATAGAGTACAAAAAAAGTCACTTCTCTCTAGGGAGCAGCACAATGGTGCAGTGGTAGGGCTGCTGCCTTGAAGTAAGAAGACTAGGGTTCATGTCCTGGGTCCTCTGTGCATTTTCTCTGTGTGTCTGAATGAGTTTCCTCAGGGTGATCTGGTTTCCTCCCACTGGTCAAAGAAATGCAGGTTAGCTGAATTGACAACACTAAATTGGCCTTGGTGTGTGTGTGTGTGTGTTCACCCTGTGGTGGACTGGCACGATGTTCAGAGTATGTTCTGGTTTTGCGCCCTATGCTGTCTGCTATCTCCAGCCCCCAAGCGTGAACCCTGGTCTTGATTAGGCAGGTTCAAAAATGACATGACATATTAAAGGGTCGAATACTTAAGCCATCAATTACTTTGTGTTTTATATCTGAAATCAATTTAGACAACATTGCAGTGATCTGTTTCCACGTTGACATTACAGAGTCTTTTTGCGTTGATTAGAGTCGAAACAAGTCAAATTAAATCCACTGTGATTCTATGTTGTAACACAATAAAATGTGAATACTTTTTAAGGCACTGTAAATGTACTGAACTGATGTCTTTCTGGGTATGAAGTCTGCACATTTGTCACACACTCCTATTAAAAGGTTAGATTTTCTCAGTTTAAAGTGAGAAATTCAGCCAACTCATGTTAGAGCTTTTCACCTTTGGTAACATTTTGTAATCAACCATATTTAGCTGAAAATCAAATGGTCTTTTTTTCTTATGGTGGTAAAATAGACTGAACTCACAATGAGAGACCATTGTGTGGAGTCTGAGTGTCTGGGCTTGTGAGAGTCCTGGATAAAAACCAAGATCCAGGTCTTTAATGACCTCTTGGGAACAGCCATCAACAGTGTGTCTGTTTGCAGAAAGAGTGTCGACCTTGTTGAGAGGTTTACTTACCTCGGCAGTGACATTCATGTCTCTAGTGACTCTTCCTATCAAGTCAGTAGACAGACCTGGAGAACATGGGGGGGTCATGAGGTCGCTGGAAAGGGGTGTGTGGAACTCCAGATATTTGTGCAAAAGGAAGAAGGTCCAAGTCTTTAGAGACCTGGTACTTCCTGGTTTGCTATATGGTTGGGAGACATGGACGCTATTCAGTGACCTGAGATGAAGACTGGACTCCTTTGGTACTGTGTCTCTTAGTAGAATCCTTGGGTACCGCTGGTTTTACTTTGTGTTGAATGAGCAGTTGCTCATGGAGTCCCGAATGAGGCACATTACCTGTATTGTGAGGGCGCATCAGTTATGGCACTACAGCCATGTGGCCCGATTCCCTGAGGGTGATCTGACTTTCAGGATCCTCAACAAAGTGGCTGGACCAGGCCAAGGGGACGCCCACGTAACACCTGACTGGGGCAGATAGATGGTCATTTCTGGAGGGTGGGACTGGACCACCTGTCTGTCTGGGGGTTTACCAACCGAGATCCTGAGCTGCTTTTTTGTCTGATGGGTGCGGCAGCGTGCTGTACCAGTACATACTCCCAGACCTGACCTGACCCGTACCTGCTTCTTTGTGTGATTTCATTTTGGTTGGATGCGTCTTCATCTGAGAAGCGCTCCCGATCAATTCAAATGTTCACACAACAACTGTAACCTGGTAGGGCAAAATTTTGCATTTCATTCAGAAGGTTGTTCACTTGAGTTTTCATTCCACTCACCATCATCACCTTCATTTGTTGTACTGGACTGTGTTTAGACTTATGTGGTGAGTGTGTTAATTAAATAATTATTGCCATCGGGGTAAATTGGGTGGGATTTGCCTGCACGTTGATTGTTAATTGTTTTTGTCTTCTTTATTTGTTCAACACACATATATTCTTTATTATGAATTAATTTGTGCCGCTGTGTTACATGTGTCTGAGAGTATGTAAGTCAGGCCAAGGTTGTGTGTGTTCCTGGGGTCCCTGAAATAAGCTAAACAAATTACTGTTTTATGAGAGTGTGACTCAGAGCATCTTGCAGGAGTATGCCAAGCATTCCCTTTATTTCTACCGACTTTTTAATATTCCCTACATGTAAAGCTGGAGAAGTGAGAATTATATTGCTCGTGAGACATGGAGCACTAATACCACTAATGCCACTAATGCAGAGGAGAGCAACAAGGTGCATCCCAGGACTTAAGGACATGCTGTGCTGTGACAAACTCCGAGAATTAAGCATGTTTGGTCTTGAGCAGAGCAGACCATGTGGGGACATAATAAAGGTCTTCAAAATCCTCAATGGCATCGATAAAGAAGATCCAGCAACATTCATTCAACTTAAGTTTGAATCACATAGCCGAGGACGTCAGTGGAAATTAAGGGAAGTGCGTTTTATGACTGAAGCCAGGAAGCACTTCTTTACGCAAAGAGTTACGGATCTCTGGAACAAACAACCAAGACATGGAGTTGAAGCAGAAATCGTGACAACCTTTAAGAAGAATCTGGATGAGATATTAGGACAACTTAGCTATTAGCTAAACAAACAGGATTGATGAACTGAATGGTCTCCTCTCGTTTGTCAAATTTCTTATGTTGTTATGTTCTAATTTCATTCTACAAATGAATGTTGGATTTGTTCCTCTAGCGGTTTTATATTTAAGGAATGATCAGTATAAAGTGTCTTTGAATTCAATAAATATTTTTCATAAATATGTGTTGAGTATATCAGTGATCCTGAAATTTATGACCACTGAAAGTGAGCATTGTGACGATATGGAAGGACATTGATGCTTCACATCGTCCCTAATAAAAATGTCCGAAGCTAGCTTTATAATGGTGCCTCTGTTTTATAAATCCAGAGTTTTGCATATTACTGGATAGACATTCTAGTCAAGTCAAGTCAAGCAGACATTCTAGACATAATAACGTATGGTTGGCAGTATAAAATACAAAAACACTGAGATGCTTATCCTTAACTCTAATAAGTTCTCTCCATTTAGTCCATTGATAAAAGTGCTATGCGATTTTTGCCTTTCTTTTTATTCCAGTGTACACTTGAGGATTAAACAAGGGAACTCGTTCAGAATGGCTTGCTTTTGAGACAGACTAAAAGCGTGTGGATTTGCTCTCGGCAAACTTGGCCCATCACTTCTCTGAGGAGGACGCAGGCATGATGCCAGAGGACATTTAAACAGTTTATTTGCTGAGGTTTATTTATACGGTAAACCACTGTCATTCCTTTTTCTCTTTCAACTCTTATTTAAGTACGAGCAGAATTTTTGGATTTTTTTTTCTCATACAGCAGTGATATTGTCAGTAGAAAGTGAGATGGCAGCCCAGTTAAGTGTTAGCAAACCAACTTCAGGTTTGATTTTGTACTTCGCACTTAAGGGAAAAAGAAAACAACGCTTACCTAGGAAAACTAAGAAAAAAATGTCAGAGGACATTAGGTTAAATGTCAGCAAAATGGAAATGTTTTGGACTTGGTGGGAGAAAGATTTGTTAGTTTATCATCTATCTGATAACTCCAGACTCATAAAACAAACACCAGACATTCCTACCTTTGGCACATGGTTCCATGCAGAGAATAATCGTACTTTAGAACTATCTGGGCATGCCGTTCTTGCCAAGCTCTGTCCACTTATGCCACAAGAGCCAAGACTTTCAAGTATCTGTTACCAAGACATGTGAATTTTCACTTTTAAATATCAAAGTAACAGTTCAGAGTGGTGCTGGGGCACTGGCATACAAAAATCTGCCAGGGATTCTTTAGCTTTGCAAAAAGAAAGGGGAAAACTTTAACAACATAATATGTCGGAATTATCTTCACACCCCAGCCACTCATTTAAACAGTCTACTTTGGAATGGCTGTCTCTTCTTCTTCTCATGTCTAATATGATACTTAAATTCTCCTTTTTTCCCCTTATTATGACTTCTGTTCCCAATATTGTATAGCAGCCTCCCTCTCTGGTTTGATTTCTCCCACTTATGGGGTGTATTGATAAAGGGGATGAAGCAGGGGAGAAAAGTCATGTGGAGAACTTTATTTCTTTGTGCAATAAAGAAAATTGTCTTAATATCAGCAAAAGTAACACTGTGGTGTGTTGGGCTGGTAGCATCACTTCAAAAGAGGCCCACCAAACCAACAAGCTAATTAAAAGGACAAGCTCAGTTTTGGGACACACTCTGGACCCCCTGGAGGAAGGAGCAAAAGAGAGAGATAAAATTAAACTATGTGCCATAATGAACAATGGAGCACATCCTCTATCTGACACCCTAACAATGAGCCAACAAATTATTCAGCAGACATGCACCAAGAAATATGACTAGGGCTCCTTTACACCAACAGCAATATACCTACATAATGGCTGACTGGGACTGAGTGAGCCAAATTGCAAGTTTACTTTGTTTTTAATCTTCTTGCTTTATAGTCATTCTAGTGTGTGTTCAGACATCTATCTATCTATGTATCTATTCCCTCATTTACTTTTGCGTTGTTAGTTTCTGATTATTTTTTATATTTCTGTGTCATTTTTATTGTAAATAATATATTTATCATGTTTTATTTGGGTCCCTTACTTTTAAATGTGCAGCAATTTTTAAGGTCTTGCAGGTGGAACCCAGGGGGCGGGGTCAACCTGATGTCACTGCTGCTGACTCCTCCCTCTACCTTCATATTGAGGCAAGAAGGAAGGATTGAGCATCAGTTCATTGATTGTCTAACATCTGGTGGCAGCTGTTGATTTCCAGCTACTTGCTTTGCTAGTTTTTGATTATTTTTTTTACGTTTCTGTGTCCATTTTGTTGTAAATAATATATTTATCATCTTTTATTTGGGTCCCTTACCTTTAAATGTGTAGTCATTTTTTGGGTCTTGTGGGTGGAACCAAGGAGGTGGTGTCAACCTGATGTCACTGCTGCTGACTCCTCCCTCTACCTTCATATTGAGGCAAGAAGGAAGGACTGAGCATCAGTTCATTAATTGTCTAACATCTGGTGGCACCTGTTGATTTCCAGCTACTTGGATTTATGTGATTTTTTTTGCTTCTGTTATTACATTTTGATTACTGGATTGTTGATTCATAATTTGTGTTCTGTGTGTATTTATTTATTTATTTACTTATGTATCTATATATGTGTTTATGATTTTCTGTAAAAAGTCAAATATCCTCCTGGGGACAAATAAATTTCTATCTATCTATCTATCTATCTATCTATCTATCTATCTATCTATATATCTATCTATCACACAAGACTCCTGTTTGTAGACATCTCGTCAGCTTTTGATACCATCCAGCCTTAGCTTCTTGCAGAGAGACTTATTAAAGATTTTAAGTTGAACTTCAATAGAATTGCTGATTGTACAGACAGGAATCAAAGAGTACAAGTCAATGGATGTCTGTCCTCATGCACAAGGTGTGTTCATTCACATCTTTTGTACGTTTCTTACACTAGTGGTTGTCACAGTAAATTTGCTGATGACTAAGTAATTATAAGCCTGCGTAATAAGAATTAAGCCATTCATGGTCCAGTGGTATATGATTTTGAGTCTTTTCTGTAGCAAAATTTTACATAAAATAAGTAATTAATGTTTGATTTTAGGAGGAACGGCATTTGTCCACAAGAAACAATCATCAAACAACAGGCAGTGGGGATTGTTGAAAGTTACAAAGTTACAATCACAAACTTAAAATTGACTCTTGATGAAAATAGAGAAACCATCTGCCTTAAGGGCAAGCAGCGCCTTTACTGTCTAAGGAAGCCAAGTCTCAGTGTGTCTCCGACCACTTTGTCACTCTTTTATAAATCTCTTATTGAGTCAGTCTTAATTTATGTTCACCTGTCCTCATTTGGAAGTCTTAATGGCAGCAACAAAAACCAAAGAAATCAAACTGTAAAATTTGGCAGTATAATAATAACAATGTCTTGGCAGTTAGATGTGACAGAGCTGTTTAATAAGCTAGTATTCAAGCAAGCGGAGTGCATTCTATTCTCACTTTCAGTTGTTGCCGTCAGGTCACAGGTTCAGCTGGATCAAATACTCCTTCATCCCAATGGCTATTAATCTTCTAAATAAGTTCAACTTTAATAAACGTCCACTGGATTAAATCATGTCATGAACTGTAATCATTGACAATACTCATTAGTCAAGGCTTGATGTTGGTTTACTTTTTAAGTGTAATATGTAGAATCTGATGTGATCCTCACTGATATATTTCTTTTATTTGTAAGAAGTGTGTGTTTGATTACAACTTTCTTTGTGATGTTTTTAAAATTATATTGTGGTCTCTGTAAAAAGTATGATAATAAACCAAATATCCCCCATGGGAAAATAATATTGAACTGAAAATTGAATTATTACTTTACTCTCATATTATTGTTTTACAGAAATCATATAATAGGATATGTGTTATAATGTCAGTCTACTATGTAAGGGGAGAAAGTCATCAATGAAGTTATTACAAATCTTTGTCTTAATTCTTTTCATTGTATGACAAACCTACTCTCTATATATAAAATCCTAAGCCTAAAAGTGCAATGATTTTATGTGACTTTTTATGTCACTTTTTTGTCACGCTTTAAATCAGGCTTATTTTAAAACCTAAATATATATGTTTGGTATTGTTCTTTTCAGAATTTATTGAACTTTAATGTGATGTTGTTAGATTTTCAGATTTGTATTCCGTTTTTAAATTATAAACTAAAAAATATCAAGAGATCACGTCCCTTGAGACGAGACTTTGTGCCAAGAGATTTAACCACGCCCGGGGCCAGAAATAAAAGATAAAGAGTAGGACAGCTGCTGTACAGTCTTTTAAATGTTCGAAGCGCCACGCGAGATGCAGATCATGCAGCACTGCAGCAGTCCAGCAGCTGATCGAGCAAAGCAGAGATAAAAAAAACTGCATTTGTTTCCCATTATATCACCATTTAAGAGGGGGTTTAGGAGGATCGACCGCATCTCCTTGGGGTGTGTTCAGCCCCCCTCTTCACAATGTGAGTGGCAGACACGCAAAGTGGCTGGCGCATAGCGCAGGCCCGGGGGATTGGTGAGTGAAGCAAGCAGGGGGCGAACCCTCCTAGTAATATTATAACAAATCAGATTGTATTTTCATGTCATTTTGCTTTACTTTTATATTATTATATTGAGAACACTTTAGTTTATTCACTACAAAAATGCACCCATTACTCATTTACTCTTATGTAACAAGACCATAATGAAGGCTACTGTCGGTCTTCATAACACTTATAGAACATCAGGATATCAGTTATTCATCTCTGTGCTTTGTGGCATAGTGACATGCTGGTAAAATGACTTGTTAATATGAAGGATTCACGGGTCTTATAATAAATATGGAATAATAAGAGAAATGAGTCTCAGTTAAGCCACCGCAGAGCACTCCAAAGTGAGGTTTTGTTAGTTGGTCACATTGCAGAGGTGAATAAACACTTTACTGATGCTGTGTAATTGTCATGAAGACCCAAGAAAGTGTATGCTAGCTTCTTGTAACTTAGTTGTAAATGAGAAACAGATGTATTTTTGCAGTACCTAAACTAAAGTGTTTTCATTATGTCTTATTTTAATAAAATCTTCTACATACAAATGAATTATATCATTCTCCAATTTAAAGGAGCAAACCCCATCCATACATTACCAATTTAAATTATAAATACACTCACTGTGCAAAGTGTTAGGCACACCTGCTTATTCATGCAATTCTCTAATCAGCCAATCGCGTGGCAGCAGCACAATACATAAAATCATGCAGACGCATGTCAGAGGCTTTAGTTCATGTTCACGTCAAACACCAGAACGGGAACAATAAATGTGATCTCAGTGACTTGAAGTGTGGTATGGTTGTTGGTGCCAGACGGGCTGGTTTGAGTGTTTCTGTAATTGCTGATCTCCTGGGATTTTCAGCCTCTAGAGTTTACTCAGAATGGTGTGAAAGGCAAAAAACATCCAGAGAGCGGCCAGAAATGCCATGTTGATGAGAAAGGTCAGAGGAGAATAGCCATATAAGAAAATGGCTACAGTAACTCAGATAACCATTCGTTTTTTCTAGAATTCTGCAGGCTCTTTTAAGTCCTTTTTCACAAACTGCAATCTGGACATCCTAGTTTTGCGGCTTATGAGTGGGTTGCATCTTGCAATGTGTCCTCTGTTTTTCTGTTCATAAAGTCTTTTGCCGATAGTCGTCACACACATTGGCCTTCTGAAGACTGTGTCTGATCTGTCAGACAGGCGTTTGGGGATTTTTCTTCACCATAGTGAGGATTCTTCTGGCTTTAGCAGTGGAGGTTTTCCTTGGCCTATCAGACCATTTTATGAGCTATCTACTGTGTTCTTTCTTCTTATTGATATTCCAGACAGTTGATTTAAGTAATCCTAAGGTTTTATTGATGTATCTAATGATTTTATTGCTGTTTTTCATCCTAATATTTGGCTTTCATCTCTTGTCTGCATGTTGAACAATAGCAAGTACAGACCCTAAAGGGTAGACGCAAGCAGGGGTATCTTATGAAGCAGTGAAACCCCCCTGAGTGATCACAAACACCTGTGACACCAATCTTCCCAAATATTATTGTGCCCTGAAATGGGAGGACCGTGTAGAAAAAGTGCTCTCCTTTTTACACGGTGAGACTGAAAGGTATGTAAATCCCCTCAAATGAAAGTCTGCCATGTGCACTTTAATCACGATGTCTGAATTGTTTGATTTGTAATTTTAAACTGTGGAGTAGAGGGGGAAATCAAGAAAAAGTTGTCTTTGGCCCAAACATTATGGAGGGTACTGTATGTAATAGTGTACTGTATACAGTTCTGAGGTTACTGTATAATGATAGCTAATCTGTCATTTAGACATGGCATGGAATGTTGGTGTCTCGCTATTGAGAGACCCTCAGTAACATCTCCACATCAACTCACACTCACTACTAAAGCACATCAGCTCCGTTGAGGAGTCTCAGCCCTGCCAGCATTGCTTCAGATGACAGCAAAGCCGTAGCAAAGGTTCTAAAGGTAAATGTTTGATGTGATCTAATGATGCTGATTACTTTACTGCCCAGTAAAACAAAACAATGCTTTTTTCAAATATTCCAGCCTCTGTCATTTAAATCAGTAAATCTTGAACTAATATTTATTTATGGAGGACTGTGTCTTTTTAGGCAAGCATTTGCTCACAGTCAATATTCCATAAGATTTTAAGAGAAGTTCAGAGAAAAAGTCAACTTACAACTAAAAACTGAAAAGTATGCAGTAAACGCAAATTTATGTAAAGCAGTAAACTGACATACTAATTTGTGTGTTGGTTTTCTACAAGTCAGGGACATTACGGGAGCCAAACGACCAAATCCAGCTGCAGTCAGGGCAGTTGTAGGCCTCCGACAGATCAGATCCTAACTACAGGGTCACGGGGGTCTGCTGGAGCCAATCCCAGCCAACACAGGGCACAAGGCAGGAACCAATCCTGGGCAGGGTGCCAACCCACCGCAGGACACACACAAACACACCCACACACCAAACACACACTAGGGCTAATTTAGAATTGCCAATCCACCTAACCTGCATGTCTTTGGACTGTGGGAGGAAACCGGAGCGCCCGGAGGAAACCCACGCAGACACGGGAAGAACATGAAAAACTCCACGCAGGGAGGACCCGGGAAGCGAACCTGGGTCTCCTAACTGCAAGGCAGCCGCCCTATATATATATATATATATATATATATATATATATATATATATATATAGGGTGGCAGAGTGCACTGACCCTTTCTCTTTTTTCCCCGCTGACCAAATGTGGGAAATTCTGCTTGGACCCTTTAATGTTGCTTCCGGTTCCACCCCTGAAGATGTAATTTCCTCCTTACACCTTTAAAACTCACCCTGTCTGTATCAAATATATATGGCATTTGTAGTCTGAATCACAATCTGATTGTATGGGTGGTTACCTACCATGAATGTAATTACCCCGATCTACATGCTGTCAAATAAACGAACCACATGCCATGGCGCAACGTAAAGAGGCTTATATATAATATGGAAGTGACGGTCTGTGATACGGTTTGCATATTTGTAGTTGGAGATCCACAATAAAGGAATAAAGCTCAGAAATAGAAAGTACTTTATGATACATGATTCATTCTCTCCCTTTGTGGATTCCAACTACAAATATATATATATTCAAAGCCCTCTCATATCTCATTCATGTGAATGCTTTTGATAGACACAGTTCCTGCTCTCTCAGCTCATATAAATTTTAACATTTTCCTCACTTTAAGTTCCCAATTAAAGAAGACGTATTATGTCCAAATCTTATTGATGATTTTCATCAAGGAAGGATTATCATCATCAGAAATAAATACACAGGCAATCCTAGCACCAAAAAATGATGAAGTCAAACGAATTAACGAGAAAATTGTCGATCAGTTACACATCAAATTAGTTAAATGTGTATCAATAGACTATGCTGAAAAAGTAGGTGGTGTTGGTGTGGGAGATGAAAACATCAACTTACAATATCCCAAAGAATATCTACATCTGTTAACACCGTACGGTCTTCCACTGGCCAAATTACTGTTGAAAGAAGGATGTATCCAAGAAAGGTAATGCAGTACCTGGATAACATTAGACAACAAAGGAGATCTTGATATGCCTTTCGTATTAAAACGTTAACCGTTTCCCATTAGAATAGCTTTTGCAAAGACAAATCACAGAGACAAGCATTTGAAAAAGTCTGTTTATTTATTAGAGAGAAAGAAACGAAATTCTCTCACGGGCAGTTATACGTTGCATTGTCACGATGTAACTCCACACAGAGTCAAAATTCAATGCGATATTGACAAAAATTTAATTCAAAAAATTGTTTTTACTGAAGTTTTATAGTAAAAGTATAAGTTTAAATAATATTTGCCTGTTAATTTCAAAGCCAAACAGAATGAAAGTGTATAATACAAGTAAAAAATAGAATGCAACATAAAACATAATTTATTTTCAAATTATTACATTTTACTATTTTTTAATATGGTTAATTACTCACTGTAATGTAAAATAGTTAGGTCTATTATACATATGTAACAATTCCCATGAAAATAACAATCTGTTTAAATTGTACATCTGCATCCCCATATGCGAGTGGCAGAAACACAAAGTGGCTTGCGTGTAGCACCAGCCTGGGGGTTGGTGAGTGAAGCGAGTAGGGGGCAAGCCCCCTATTATATATATATATAGTGAGCAGGGGGCTGAATGCACCCCTAGAAGACACGGACACTTCTCAAAAAACCTCTCCTAAAAACGCTGACAGACTACCTTCACATTGCTTCTTTACTTGCTGGACTTACTTGCGGCTGCTTTGTCACGCGATATGCTTTCCGTGCAGTACTCCGCATACTTAAAAGCCTGAACAGCACCTGTCGGTTAGTTTTTGGTTGATTGCTTTGTTTTCTCTCTCTCCTTCCCCGGTCATCCTCTGCTCCTGTTGCGGGCTCCACCCCCGTTGTGCTCCCCTATGATGTCTATTCTTTAATTGAGAGCTAACTGCATACTGAGCTTCTGAAAGAGACATGTTTTGTTTGCAGTGTTTGAATAAAGTTCCTGTCTCTACAATATCCTGAGTTTTCTGTGCAATTCTGTGACCCAAGCGTGACAATATACATAAACGTCTACACATGGAAGTTTATGTGTCTGTTGGCCCAGAAGTGAGTGTTGGAGTCTGGGTAAGGGCTCCACCTCAGAGGAAACAGAAAACTCGCTTAGCCGCTAATAACACAAGCAAGGCCAGGATGTCAGCAAAACGAAACCTCCGAAGAAAGAAAAAGTCGCTTAGCCACTAACATCGGCGAAACAGTATGCCTTTTACTTTTCCTCCCGCCGCTAATGCACAAGCAATGTGAGCATGTCTGCAAAACAAATCCTCCAAGGAGAGAGATACCCAGAAGAGTTCCTTTCAATTACCTGACATCTCTATATTTCAATTTTTTTTTGTGACGATTTCAATAGTTTCTCGGACCCTGGGCTTTTTACAGGACTTACACAGCTAGTAAATATATATATATATATATACACCGGACACTGGACTGTTAGGTCTTTCAATAGACTGGACTAAAACCAAACTCTTTTAAAAGCAGCTTGATGACAATTTTTGTGCTCATACTTGCCTATAACTTTGCCACTAAACAAATCAAGAATTCATTAGAAGTTCCATGTGCATTTTGTTACTTTCCCCTGTAAAGAGAGTATCGTAGATACAAAAGACTCCATCAAGTTTTATGCTGTACACCAACCAGCAACCAAATTTTTCAAACCAACTGATTTGGACCACTCTGTTACATCTACCAAGACAGATTGTTTTGCTGGTTTGTCATGGTTTCTCAGTACCATCCGACACATTGCATTCTTTGGTTGACATCCACTGCCTGGTGATTTTGTGGTCTGGATATAAAGTCGTAAATCACTGACCATTTCCTCACTTTCATTTGGTTTGGATAGGTTTGGTGGTGCATACATCTGCCAAAGAGTTATTAGATGAGTGGACAAGTGCATCGTTTGTGCTAACAGTTACATATATGATACAGAAGCAATCAACTCCAACAGGAGGTTACTTTCCACCATTATCTGTATAAGCCCCAGACAGCAAGCCAGTTTGGGCCAGGAGGAATTTGAGATGCCCCTGGCTGATTATTCAGATTCATTTACCTTAATCACAATCCTGTGCTATTCTCGTTTGTAACAGTATTGTTGCAGCATAACTGTTAGCTCACATAATATATTTTACTCTCTACAACATTGACGTCAGTATTCAACTGTGTCAAGAACTTTGCTTTGCAATCCTGGTGAGATGCCTATAGCACAGCTGAGAATCTCTGCTAAAATGGAGTGCCATTTAAGCTAAAATCAAATAAAAAAAACGATTATGAAATATATAATTATATAGACATTTGAATCATCAACTTTGGAAAAACGGCAACATATCATGCAAAAGATGTAAATTGTGCGGCGAAAGTTATAGTTATAGTTGTCATGAAATGCTACCTTAGTGTTATATTCAGTTTCATTGATGTACTTTTTAAATTTCACTTTTGCGCGTTTTATTTCACAAATGGGTAAACCAGGTGATTCACGGCGGCGACGCATTCCTTTTCGTCATTTCCGATTTGAGTAGCGGTTTAAATTTACGAATTAATTTATTTTTCTTTTAAAAAACGTAAGGGGTACTTTTAAGACCAAACTAAGAACGTTTATTATGGTCTGTCATTTGGACCGCATCATCTTGCTACACCCCTGCCAACAACAATCCTTTTATACGTAGTAACCCATTATTATTTTACAAGTCTATTAACATCATTTCATGGCTATTTATTGAACCTGATTAAATAAGTTTCATTCTGGAACCTTCATGCGGATAGTTCTTTAATGGCATGGCTCTGAAGAGCCATTTTGACACATTTATTATTTTTTTTTACGCTGAAGAAGCAGTACCGCTAACCACTGAGCCACCATGACACCAATTTTCTGCAACAGATCCTTCATTGTTTTTTCTTTGGAACTCCCAATAAAGCCATTGCTATCTTAATAGTGTTGTAGTATTACTACGCTAATATTAAAGACACATCGCCTCCAAGTCAAACTTTCCGCTCAGTTTAGCAGAAACCTGTTGATAGTCACATGTAACTGCATTACTTTAATCATACCGCACTAATTGTTTAATTGTCAACTGTTTCCATTGCTCTTTATCACATCCAATAACGCTTATAATCTGAACAGTGAGTAAAATTATTGCGATGAGTGTATTGTAGCGTTTTTAACTGAGCAAAACGAGTCATGCATTTTTAATTAAAGCCGTCGCATTACGATTGGGACTGTATTACGTTGGTGCTTAATAAAAGAAAGCAATGGGATTCTTTCATTACGACATAAAACCCAAAGTGAAAATCGGAAGGGGTAATGAACGCGCCTTCTCCAGCGCTCGTGAGGTGCGTGGTGCAGGTACGCGCCGCCGCGCTCGTCCTCGGCGCTCGTCCACGGCTCTGCACACCATCCAGTCGACCGCGGGGCCCCATTTGGCGACATCGAGATGTCATTAGCCTAACATTGCGCCAAACATGGAAGGAAGAATACATCTGCTTGACCTATAGCATCTTAAACACACATCTGTCTTTGCTGCACTTCAGGGAAAATATCTTCAGGAAACACGGACTTGCTCTGTTAAAGACAAGATGACCGGGGGAGGCATTACACTGAATATTAACTACTGTGTTATTCTTATTCTTACAATATTTTAGTTAAATGAGTTATGGGTATTGCAGCTAAAGTATAATGTTATGGTAGTCGACACAACGTGCAACGTTTACAGGGTGATCACGACACGAGCACATCGTTAGGCATTAGCGAGAGTTCCTTCAGGAATATTAAATGTACTGCGTTTCAAATATTCAAAATGTATTGCAATTGTGTTGCAGTGGTTAAGGCTTTGGAATTCAAAACATCAGGCTGTGGGTTTAAATCCCACCACTGACACTGTGTGACCCTGAGCAAGTCACTTCACCCGCCTGTGCTCCAACTGGGGAGAAAAATGTATCTCAAATGTTGCAAGTCGCTTTGGATAAAAAACAGTCAGCCAAATAAATGTAAATGTCTTCCTGACTGAAGAATACAAAAAGGGAAAAGCAATTTCCATCTCCATTGCACATAATCAGATAGTGCAGTCTCCGGAATCATCTTGTATCCTAGTTCAGATTAACGGATGGACTTTATAGCTTATCAGGCAAATACGATCCAATACTGAAAATGAACGCACTTCAAAGACACTGTATACACGCTATTCCAGTATAGACAAACAGACTAGGCGAGTGCTGAACAAACAGCTTACTTAATCACCTCTTTTGGAAGTCGCTTTGGAGAAAAGCGCCTGTCAAGCAAACAAACGTAAATGTATTTTTTTAATTGATTAAGACAATAAAAAGTTGCTCGTGCGCAAATCTGAGGACCTCGCAGTAATTAGAGTATGGTTTAGAGTCCAGGGTCATCCCTGCTTGGAGAGCACTTTGAGTAGTGAGAAAAGCGCTATATAAATGTAAAGAATTATTATTACTGTTATTATTATTTTTAGACTAATAAATATATTAAGAATGGGCTTAAAAGCAATTTAAAGAACGAATCCATACTGTACACACATATAATAATGCATTCACTTACAGTATTTGGCTGACGCCTTTATCCATACAATGTAAAAAAAAGAAAAAAAAAAGAAGTTACATTTACAGCAGTAAACAAAAAACAAAAAACTAGCGCCTGTGGTTGCCAGAATTTTACCGTAAAAAATAAGGACAATATTTTTAGGTCTACAGTAAAACTTTATAGTAAGTAACTTTTTTCATTACAACATATTACAACAAAAGTGAATGTTTAACCATAACCTGAAATGTGCACTGTAATAAATATGCCAATCATCAAACCGTCACAAAATGTTGTCAGGATCAAATCAGTACAATAACGACAACCAATTACAAATATTTTATATCATTTAATTTTATACACCGAAAAGAATTTAGTGTTTAATTAAGTTATGGCACTTTGTCTGGTGGAGAAGTAAAGTTTGCGTTTGTGGTGTATGGTGTCCTAATGGTGTGCCAGCTTATAGAATACAACCCACCATAAATCAGCTTCCATAACCTCAAAAATCCTTCAGCACGCAGGGAAAAATAAGTCAGCTAACTCCCCTTCTGTGCAAAGGTATGCGGTTCACCGGGAACAACACGGTAAAAGGGGGCGTGTCCTTATGCAAATAGCGTAACTTCGGTGTGGCAGCGCTTTACCATTTTACAGTTGTTTACCTTCGCTATTTAACTGCTTTACACTGTTTTTCAGTGTAACCGCAGTAAACGGTGTCTAGCAAATTTTGAAAGTAAAAAAATATAGTTTTGCAGAACTTGGCTTTAAAAAAATTTTATGTATTGTTTACGATATACAGGTAATTTTCTGTAGAACATAAAGTAACTTTTCTTTTTTTCAGAAAAGGTACTTTACTTTCACTATTCACAGTATTTTACTGTTCACCACATGTACCTCACTAAGGAACTATATGTAATATCTTCACTTTTCTAAAGGAACGGGAGCAACAAGAACAGTTGTAAAATACTTTCTTTAGTATTTGGGGTAAAAAAAGGGACCAAAGCACCACCCACCACATATTTAATCAAAACAACAGGTGGGACCAGACAACACCAATAGAAGACAATCTGTATGCGTCATATATGCAGTATGTAAAACAACTGGGAGAATACATTTAAGAGTGTACATAGCATAAAATTCTGAGTAAATCTTTTCAGGGTTGTGGGGAGTTGGAGCCAGTGCCCACATCATTCCATGCAATTTGGCTACGTGGCTTAGAACATCTAAGATACAACTGGTTACATTTATTTTGTTTTTCCAATTGCAGCAGAGCAGGTGAGGTGTAGTGACTTGCTCATGGTCACACAGTGACTTCAGAGTTTAAAGCTCCAACCCCTAACCACTACACCACACTGCTCGCCAGTTTAATCGCTGGGGGAAACTGCCTAACGTGAAATCCACAAGACCTTGGAGAAAATCCAAAAAGACACGGAGAGAACGAGTGTATTCCATTTCGTACTGTCCCTGTAGTTTTGTTTTCTCCCAGATGCCAGTAACGTTTGCAGGCCTTTTGGCTGAAGTAGCGGATCTAAACTGGCCCATTCACTCAAAGTCTGCATGAGGGTGGCCAGCGACGGACTGGCACTGCGTCCCCAAGGGATTCCTGTTTGTTCCCAGTGCATGTTGGAATAGACGTGGACCCCTCAGCCATTTCAAAGTGGATTATTAGTGTACACTAATACTAATAATAATAATAATAATAATAATAATAATAATAATAATAATAATA
>JANRMT010062822.1:39140214-39167537 GCA_026402145.1 Polypterus bichir lapradei
TATCTATCTATCTATCTATCTATCTATCTATCTATCTATCTATCTATCTATCTATCTATCTATCTATCTATCTATTCCCCATTCTGTCTTCTAAAAGAGCTTCTCTGGCACAGAAGGGAAATGTTTATAGAAGCTCTGTGAGGAGTAGTATGTTCTGTAAGATGAAAAAAATGGTTGAAGAGAGCTGATCATGAAGCAAAACTGGAAAGAATAAAGATGAGAGTCATCAGGTGGATGTGGGGAGTGACAGGAAGATGAAAGTTAAGAGAAGCACATGGTATGCAGGTAACAGGTGTTATGAAAAGGTGACACAGACTAATGTGGTTTAGATGTGTGAAGCAAAAGGCAAATCCTAATTAAGTGAAGAGGTGCGCCAAGATGGAGATGTACCAAATGAAGCTTAGCGGAAGGAAGAAGATGTGTTTGGAAGTAATGTTATATGGCATGAAAAGAATAGATCTCACTCCAAAGGATGCCCTGGACTGTGGAAGGTGGAGGAAAAATATTTTGGGAGCAACCTAAACCAGGTATACCCAGAAAATGACCATTAAACTGGCGATGCTGGTGATTGTGACTGGGGAACGTGAACTATAATTTTCTACAGTACATCCTATTTTTTTTAGACATCTGCATTAGTAATGTCACTAGTAGACAGATGAAATATGTCCACAGTTCATCAATAAGGCTTTTGCATCATCCAAACACCAAGTCACTTACACAGTCAATAGAGAAGAGTTTATTACAGCTTAGCTCTTGTTTGTCAGTCATTATTTGCATGGTAAGCATTCCCTTTTTGCATCTTGCACTTGTCTCTGCTAGGGCAGAATCTGTTCTTCTTATCAGGCTAAAAGTGAAATGACAATAACCTACAGATGCCTTGCAACAAGGAGGCATGGTGGCAAATGTCAGGTTCTCCCTGTGTGGAGTTTGTGTGTTAACCCCGTGTCCATTTAGGTGCCATCTGGGTGCTCTCACTTCCTCCCACTTTCCAAAGACATGCAGGTTAGGAGGACTTGTGGGATGAAAGTAATAACATTCTGAAACTAGCTTAGTCCAAATAAGGGGCACAGAGTGAGGAGACTAACCTGGCGGGATCGGACAGAAGGCACGAACAGGGTGCCAATCCATCACAGGACTCACTTAAGCACAAACTAAAACTGGGCTGGATTAGAATCAGTTTGCCCTGTGACAGACTCACACTCCATCCACTGTTAGTTCCTGTTTTAATGCTGATTCTCCAGCCTTTACAACCCTGAAATTAGATAAAGTGAGTACAATAATGGATGGATGGTTGTTTCAGTATTTAAAATATGAAATGTTTTGAGCATTGAAGGTCTTATGCCTCTTTGTTAAGGGTGAAAAATTTCACTTCTTTCAAAAAAACAAGAAATCATATTTTTTGCTTTATAATCCACCAGACATCTTCTATAGGATTCTTATAATAACTCATAATCCAGTAAGCCTGTTATTTTGTGAATTGGATCTCTTCACCTTCATTATAAACGCCCAGTGTCCAAGCAGGCTCTCTCTGAGTACATGAGATGATCCAGACCTTGTTTTACACATGCACCCCCCTTAATGGGTCCCCCACTTGTGGACACCTGGAGTCGAGCAGCTGAGTGTACCATTTGGTTTGCAGGTCTCTCATGATTGTGATCTGCATGCATACCTTATTTTTATTGAAATACTCCTCTTGGTGTTCTTCCACAGAGTCATTTGAAACTGTTTCCCCTCTAAGCCATATTTCTTTGGGCTACCGTGTGTTACACTGGCCCATACTTTATTGGATTAGTAATATCTGCCAGATTCCCATATGCTTAATCATGCAGTGTGTTTATAATTCATCCTCCAAACTCATACTTGCTGGACTTATGCTTTGAACTGTAGCTGGTATAGACTCAAATCTCAACCAAGGTGGCCAAAAGTACCACACAAGGAGGGGTTTTATTAGAGGAAAGGGTTAAATAAAGGTGTATGTTACAAAAAGCTGTTCCGAAGTACCACATAAAGGAAAAAAAAGAAAATAAAACAGCTTTTGACTAGAATCCTAGAAGAGACTTTAAAAACCGACCCTGGGAACACTTTTGGGGTCACGCCCTAGATCACTTTTGCAGTCTGGAATGCTCTCTGGACCCCCAGGAGTGTTTGAAGTCTCTCACTACCCATCATGGGTGTCCCTGCAGCCCTGACCCTCACCTTTTATTTATATTGCCAGGCGACCCATAGAAATCTGTCCATTTTATTTTTTTACCAGTACATGCCTATATATATGTATTGTGACAGATAGAGGGCACTATCGTCCTCTTGAGCCCACAGACAATACGTCAGACAACAGGTAAAAGTCCAATAAGTTGACTTTTCATTAATAACTAGTGCAACAAAGCACCCTCCTCTCCAAAATACTCATACAATTCTCAGTTCTCCAATACAATAAGCCAATCCTCCACCACTCCCAGACGCGTTGCCACCCTTCCACCCAGCTCAGCTCGACGTCTGGGATTTCCCATAGTCCTTTTATATTCCCTGACCCGGAAGTGTTTCGATCCTTCAGTCCACGTGACCTCCTATCACTTCTGGGTCAGATAAAAAGTCCTCATCTTCATCCCGGAAGTATGTCATTTCCCCTGTCGCTTTGCCTAAGACGTACTTCCGGGTTATAGGGCACATACGACTCTCTGGGCCTCCCTGCAGCGTCCTCTTTTGGCCCCTGTGGTATCCAGCAGGGCTGTAAAGGAAAGCTCCACTGTCCATGATTCCCTGCTGGTATTCGGGGCACCTCCATGCTGCAGGGAGAGCTCCACCTGGTGGCCTGGGGGTATTGGCCGGGATGACAAGTCGGCCATAGTCCACAGTATGTATATGTATGTCTGTCCACTTTCCACAAGAGAACTACTTAACTGATTTAGATCAGGTTTTCTTCTATAATTTGCTTGAACATTGATTTTGCCACGTCTCTCATCGCGCTAAGTACAGTATCATAGTTTGCTAGCAGGAGCGATATATTCGTGCTAATCTGAAACAGAGGCTGCGGATTGAGGGGGGGGATGTGTGACATCAGGAGTGGGGATGTGGGCGGGGCCCTCCTCATTCATGCGCCAGTTTTGGAGTGAAACTTCCCTCTGCTTAGCTAGCGAACGAGAGAAAAACTTAACGGATTTAGATCGGGTTTTTTTCTAGCATTTGCTTGAGAACTCCAGTTGTGGCAAGTATCATAGTTTGTTAGCAGGAGTGCTAATCTGAGACGGAGGCTGTGGGCTGAGAGGAGGGGAAGACGTGATGACAGGAGTGGGGAGCCGGGTGGGGTCCTCCTCGCTCACATGCCAGCCTCTGTTCGAATCGGTCTACCCTCTGGCCACGTTTTGGAGTGTACCTTGCCTCTGCTTAGCTAGTGATACCTGTTTGTTTATTGGTTTTTAAAGTTTGTCCTGTTTCACTACTACTTGGGTAGAGCCATGGGGAACAGATAGTTTTTACTAAAATTGCATCATTTTCACCCATGGAGCCATTTTATTTGTGTATGGGTGCCTGAAATTCTGAAAAATTTGTAAATTTCACAACACAACATCACCAGATTAAAGGTGTATACTTCCAGACTGTCCAAATTTACGGCTAAGACTTTGAAGGCCTAATGATATTTTCTTCTTCTAAAACTGATTTCTGGTTACAGACTCTTCTTCTTCTTTGGCCATGATCTTCAACTTAAGCTTTGGCTCAATTTGCCCATATATTCTTGCTTACAGTATGTCTCACTTGTTTCATATCTTGATTGTGATTATTGTTTTACTCTCCTGGTTTTGACCTTGTCTAGTTTTATACAAACCCCAGAGGCGTGACGACAGGGGGGCTGGGGTGGGCACTGCCCCCCCAGAGACAAGCTGTGCCCACCCTGCGAAATGCTCTGTCTGTCCATTCTTCTTTTATTTTCTGGTTGGTAACACCAAAGGCTATGCATAGGTGGCTTATTAAAAAGCAGACATCTTCAGCCTCTGTCTCTCCGCAAGCTGCTGGCTCCACGGTTGAGCCCAGCACCACTGCTACCATCACGGAGCACAGCGCACCCACGTCGGGAACTGAAACTCCAAAAGATGTAGATAAGCCTACACAATCCTCCAGCTCTGCGCCCGTGTCGGGTACTCCAAACCTCTGCCTTCAACAAAATATACAGTCCGGTCTGCCTGACTTAAATATGGATAGCCCATCCCAGCCCATTTTAATTCATTATACCAAGCGCGCATTCGGAAAGACACTCAGATGTTTTAGTGCAAGCTGGTATCAGTCTCGACCATGGCTTGAATATTCTGTTGTCCGTGATGCTTTGCCCGCCGCAAATTTAGTGTTTCCAATTCTGACCGCGAGGACATATTCACCAAACACGGCTACACTAATTGGAAAAAAGCTCTAGAAAAAGACGGTGGCGGCTTCCACAAACACGCGTCTAGTATCCCGCACGTCAGAGCCATGTCTGCATAGCAAGAGTGTCGGCGCCGGGCAGGGACGGGTGAAAGCATAGTTCAACTACTGGGTCCAACCCAGATAGAAAAGAATAGATATTATGTGAAAAGAATTGTGGAGGCTGTTCAGTTCCTTGCAGTCAATGAACTGGCTCTGCGTGGTTACAATCACGAAAGTGGGGAGGAGGGACTTTTCCTTAAGTTCCTTGATTACACTATCAAAAAAGATGCCAAACTTGCAGAAATTGTAAAATACATCCCAGACAACGTAAAATACACATCCAAAGTAATTCAGAATGAAATAATTGAGACTCTTGCCAAAATGGTGGTAAAAGGTATCAGGACCAAATATGAAAAAGCTGACTCTCCAGGATTTTGCATTAAAAGTGATGGTACCGGGGATCGCTGTAACACTGAGAATTTGTCTGTAGTGATTAGATTTGTCCAGGACTCCATCCTTGAAGAACACCTGATTGGCTTAATTGAACTGAATCAGCTTGATGCTGAATATATTTATAACCAAATTCTGTCACATCTCTCTGAGCTAGGTTACAGCCCAGACAATTTAGCGTGCCAATGTTTTGATTGTGCTTCTGTCATATCTGGGGCAAGGGGTGATGTCCAAGCTTAGTTACAAAACAAAGTTGGTAAGTACATTCCATATGTACACTGCTACAACCACCAGCTCCAATTAGCAGTGATACATGCAATGGAATCAGAACCTCTGGTAAGAAGTTCTTTGACTGGTCAAATTCATTGAACACATTTTGTCACAGACATTATGTTTCACACACATACAATACACCCACACTGGAAAGACTTCTTGAAATACGATGGACCAGTCATTATGATGTCACAAAGTCCATTGTCAACAATGAGGACGCTATAAGGGGGCTTCTCTCAGAGGTAGCAGAGGCTGACACTGCCTATTTTGACATTTGCATAGAGGCATGTGGTCTTTTGACCCATTTAAAAAAGCAGAATTTCTTCAGTACAGGAAAATTCCTCCTTCATGTGCTTGGTGTGCTGAAACCAGCCAATGCAATTCTACAGGTACATGCAGTGCACTGTAAAAAATACTGCGTTAAAATTACTTAAAAACCATAAGGTAACAAATTACAAGCAATATTTTTGAGTAGATTTAATATACTGCACTATTGAGTAAACTTAATTTATTAATTAACTCAAATTTACCTAAAATAAATGAGTTTGATTAAATATAAGTAGTGGCAAAAATGGTTTCATTTTACTCCGATTTTCATTTGAATTAAAGTACTCAAAAAAAGTGAATATGCAACGCTGGACAGTAATGACTTAACAAATACATGCTAAAAATCCATATCTCTTTATTTATTTGAACATACAGAGATAGTCACAACGGAGTTATATTTTCAAAGGAAAATTAAATCAAATGTCTGAGGATAATTTTTACTTAATTACTGACATTCAAATGTCAATGAAAATTTTCTTTTCTTTTTTTAAACTTTCTTCAAAAAGTATATCTCAATCAAATAATGTCCCAGGAATGAGTGGTAAACGGTAAGGAAACAGAGAGTGAAAGGGTGAAATCCGCTCTTCAAACACTTCCTGCATTTACGCCAACATGTCCTCTTAAATGAATGGCCGCCTTTTCACTACTTTTCAGTATGCGATAGCGAAAATCCTGAAATAAAATAGGAAATAGGAAATCAAACATCGCTAAATAAATCAGTGTTACAAAATTAACCGGAAAATACATGGCCTATGTAGAACACTAATTAAATAAGAGGTTAAATAATACCGCGACGGTTAGGCAAACATCTTTATATGTTGTTTACAGGTCGTAGTTTAGGACAAACGCCATATCGTTCTCAAATTTATCTCAAAGTGTCATTTTCTTTTTCTGTGTAAAATAAAAGTTTTAAACGATAAAAAAAACCCCATATGAACATACGTAACTATCCGAGAAATGTGCTTGCTTTTTACAGCAAACCAACGAGGTAAGTTGTTAGAAAGACGCTACCTTGCCCGCCATGTTTCCCACATGAAGGGAAAGGTTTCGTGAAAACAACAAATGCTTACATCTGTAACTATATGAAATGAAATACTAGTTATTCATTACGGAATTAATATGCTTTATACTTACACATTCGTAGTAAAATAGCTCTTATTATGGATAAGCATTACAGCTGAATGCGTTGTTGTAAAGACCAAGAAATCGATGTTAGAGGAAGTGCCATGTCATTACATTTCGATGTGAGAGGAAGTGCCCTGTCATTAAATTTAACTTAACTTAAATGTGTTCAATTTACAGTATATTTTTTTTACTTAGAATAAGTTATAAAAAATGTTTACATTTTAAGAAAAATAATAAGTTAACATTATTTTTAATTTTTTTATTGAATTAGAATTAAAATAATCAAGAAAAAGGGTAAAATCCATTTTTATTAATTAAGGTAATGATTATTTTGCGTATAGTTAGCTATTTTTTATTATTATTTTTCACACATGCAAGATTTATTTTTTACAGTGTGGATTTGTGGACTGCTGGGGAGGTGGCCACACTGAAGGAGATGAGATGCGACTCATTCTGGGAGGAGCATTTCTCTCATTGTGAAAGTAGGCCTACCAATTCGCTGAAAAAGAAACGGAAAGTTAATTCACAGCTTGATGATAGTATTGTCATGTCTACACTTGGGCATGGTGACTCTGATGAACAAATTGCTCCTAGTCAGACTTTTAAAAGGGCTGTGTTCAGCATTCTTGATAGAGCTATTGTGGAAATGGAGACAAGATTCTCTCAGGGAAATGTTGAATTATTGAGGGCCACATCACTTCTCCTGCCAAAATCAGAATTATTTCTTGATCATTCTCTCCTGAAACCTCTTCAGGCACTTGCAGGGACAGATCAAAACAGCATGAGCTTGCAAAATGAAATTGCTGTGGCAAAAGCAATGTTGATCAATAAACTGCCAGCTGATACTAATCTCTCTGAAGCATGCAAATGCATTCAGCAGTACAAAGAGGCCTTCCCTATGTTGCATTCGCTACATGTCACAGCACTCATCATTGATGTGTCTTCAGCTGCATGCAAAAGCTCTTTCTCTACTTTGAACCACATTCTCCCTCCACTCCGCCAAACAATGCTGCATTCAAGGAAGAGAAATTTAGTCATTCTGGCACATGAGAAAAACATTACAGAAAATCTAGACATGAATGAATTTATTTCAGAATTTGCCAAGAGTAACCGCAGACTGGTCCTGTAGATAATATCCAGGTTAAACACTTGAAACTGATATCCTATAGCCTCCCTAATGACTACAATGAGCAACGTTTCTGTTCTTGATCTCATATGTTGTATACATTTGACTTTATTGATATTTACCTTGTAGATGTAGTTCTATATTTGTTCACAAAAAATAATAATACAAGTTCCATTGCCTCTGTTAATTTTATTGAACAATAGGTTGATTTATGCCACAATTTTTGCTTTTATATGTTATATAAAACTATGTTGTTATTCTTATTTGACCCCCCTACAAAAATGTGGATGGATGTATGGATGGATATTTTTTGCCCCCCCAGACAAGCCAAATGCCCACCCACACATGATGTTCTGGTCACACCTCTGACAAACCCAGTTGGCTTTAGATTCCATTTCCCTTTCCAAACTGCTTAGGGTTCAGCTTCTGTTCTGCACCTTATGAAACTGCCCAAACCATGCCTGGGTCCTCTTCCACATCACCAATGAGGACCGCGTACTGGAAGGCCACAAGTAACAGAATGGAGCGTAACTGGTGTAATGGACTAGGATGAATTTTCTTTTCAGCTCCCTTCTGTGTGTAGAAATTTCAAAATCATATTTGGCCATTAATACGAGAAGACAAGCCAAAAAGAAGAAAAAGACATCAATAGCAGAAGACAAGCATGAAGTGAAGATGAGTCTGGTATAGTAATGAAAATGAAACACTTTGAAAATATTTGAACTTTACTTGAGCATACAATTTTCAGCCTACTTTTAACTTTTACTTTACTACATTTTCAAAGGCAAGTGGCTATTTTTACTCTGATGAATTTTACTAAACACATTAATTACTGGATATAAAACAAGAAAAGAAACAGACTAAGCAAATACACACATTTTACTATTTTAGAATCAGAATTATAATTAAAATTCACTTTATTGGCCAGGTACACTAATGTGTACTAGGAATTTCTCTTGATAGTGCCGGTAGAAAGTCTGTGAAAATCTATACCTTTTGTCACATTACAACCTCAGGTTAAGTCACTTTTGGGAGCATGCATTGGTACAGTGCATTGCTGCACCCACCATATTATGAAACAGCTTGAGATCCTCGTTGGCAACCCTGAGGCAGACATGCGGTCCAGTCCCACCTTCCAGAAATGACTACCTATCCAGTACAGCCATGTGTTACGTGGGCATTACCTTTGCCTGGTCCAGCCATTCAAGTCCTCAACAATGAGGATTCTGCAAGCCAGATCACCCTCTGGGAATCGTGGCACATGGTCGTAGTGCTGTAACTGACACTCCCTCACAGTGCAGGTAATGTGCCTGATTCAGGACTCCATGAGCAACTTCTCATTCGACAGAAAGTCTAACCAGCAGTACACAAGGATTTTTCAAAGAGACACAGTACCAAAGGAGTCTAGTCTTCATCTCAGGTCACTAGATAGCATCCATGTCTCGTAACCATATACCAAAACAGGAAGAACCAGGACTCTACAGACTTGGACCTTTGTACTTTTGTAGAGATATCAGGAGAACCACAAACTCTTTTCCAGTGACCTCATGGACCATCCATGCTCTCCCAATCCATCTACTGACTTCATTGGAACAATCTCCAGTGACATGAATAAACCTCTCGACATGGTTGACATTCCATCCCTATGGTGAAGCATGGCGGTGACGGCATCATGTAATGGGAGACTGGTGAGAATTGAGGGAGGGATAAATGCAGCTAAATACAGAGAATTCCTTGTAGAAAACCTACTCCAGAGTGCACATAACCTCAGACTGAGCGACATTTCACTTTTCAGCATAACAATGACCTGAAGTAAACAGATAAGGCAACACTGCAGTAGCTTCAAGACAAATGTCTGACTGTCCTTGAGTGGCCCAACTGAATCCCAGACTTAAACCCAAAACAAATGTGTGGAGAGACCTGAAGATGGCAATTTACAGACAGTGGCAGACCTACAGTTGTGGGGGCCCCTTCACAACAAGCAGTGAGGTCTAGGTAGCCACTATTATTTTGTTCAATGGGTTGTTCCATGACAGATCGCTATAATTTTTTTAAAAATGTTACCACTACCTCTCAGATTTTCATTATAATCACTATACAGGATTATCTCACAAGTCAAAGTCACTGGTGTGAATAAAAATTTCCTATCTACATATATAAAATTCTTTTCACTTTTGAAACGGAAATTACGTATGACTACACAAAACGGAAATTACATATGACCACAGAACATATAATACAGTAACTAATTACTTCATTTGAGGAAGCCATTTTTATATTGCCTTTATGAATTGTTATTATTTGTGTGAAAGTTACTTTACTGATAGTGAAAAGAAGTAAACACAAACACGCCGATCTTTCCCATTGAAGTGCGCCCCATGTCGCCCTCTCCCAGCCCTCCTCTCTGGGTTCCAGTGCTGAGCCGTCTGCCGCCAGGCGCGTTCTGACAGAGAAGTTTTATTTATTTATCCACGTGGCTGTCGCGGAAACTGCCACATTATAACTTTTTTTTAATTGGCAGTACTTGATAGTAGAAGAGATGAGGAAAACAGCTTTGCATCTTTCTACTTTTTAACTACGCCGAGCTGTAAACAATGTGAAGACGACACCACCTTCAGCGGCGAGGGGTCGTGAGAACAAAGTGGACGCTTGGAGGCGCGGAATGTTGAGCTGCTCTGCCGGATCGAGAGCTTCGCAGTTTCGGGTGGCGTCCTCTCTTCTCGCACTGTTTGTGACACTTCGAGTGCCCCGTCGGCTCCTGGGAGAATGGAAATCATTGCGAATGAGTGTGATCGGCGCCATCGAAGCAAAACTCTCTTTGTAAATTGCACTTCATGACTACTTACTGTACCTTAAGGTGAGTTCAGGTCACTAAAACCCTGCAACATTCAAGCTTGCTTTTCTGATGAATTCTTTTAAGAAGATGGAGGGTTTACATCTAAGAAGATGTACCGACCTCTTCATGTTAAGTTTTGGACTTGGGAATTGTTTGGACCTTCTGCCCATTAAGCACGGAAGGGCAGCATCCACATTTTTCAGAAAAATTTTCCTCTTAAATCACAGGCACGTAGTGCAAGGTTGTCTGGCAGAAATTTGCAGGATCGCATAGAAAATGTAATTTCTATACCACAGTGGTCTTGTAGCGCCTTTCACAAGGGATCTGCTACCGAGAGATGATCCAAATACATTTAAGTTGCTGTTAGTGCTACTTACCTGTTGTGTTATAGCGCCTTTAAAATGTACTTTACCCAAAAGCACTCCAGTACTGCTCAATGTATCTTTACTTCTTACATGTTAATGTTTTAGTGTTTTAATAATTTATATACTACATTGTATTTTTTTCTCTTGCACTCAGTGAGCGAAGCCACTGGGTAATCAGCTAGTATCTTATAGTTTTTAAATTATCAGGGGATGAAAATTAAAGTTACTTCTGGGGACCCTCCTGGATTAGGGGCCCTGAAGCTTTAAACTTAATTTGTTTCATAGCAGATATGCCCCTGTTTACAGACACTTCCCATAGAATTGAGGTAAACTGTCCAAAGCCTCATGTGCCAAGTTTATAGAGACGTATTCAAGAAGGTTAAAAGCTGTAATTGCTGCCAAAGGGGCCTCTATCAAGTACTGAATTAAACATCAGAATATTTCTTTGAGTTTTTGATTTTGAATACATTTGCTAACCTTTCTGAAAACGTGTTTTCATTTTGTCATTATGGGTTATTAAATGTAGATTGATGGGCAAAAATGGCAAATATGTCCATTTAAAGTTAAATCTTACAACTCTGACAAGTGGTCCGTGATGTTGTGCCAGTTTTAGATAAATAACTGTGTCCGAGAGTGTGCAAGTTTAGAATGGGTGCAGATGTGCATATGACGACGCTGATCCAGTCTTAACTGCGGTGCTTGGCTCACATGCAAATGAGACTCCATTGATCAGGTGCCACATTCACACCTCAGAGTGAGCGGAGGGTCACATCTGCACCTGATCCTGTCATGTAAAGAGAGCCTGCAAGGAAGGGAAAAGAAAAAAAGGGATCGGGAGCAATAACAATAAAGAAAGATCACAAGGAAAAGGCAAAGGAGAGAATGGAGGTTAAAGAAGAAAGAAAGAGCGAGAGGTAGAAGAAGGAGTTAAAGTAGGATGGAGGCAGGTGGTTGTGGTTGGAGCTGAAGAAGGGGCGTTCCTATGGAACAATTGGAGACCCGTTATGCAGTTTTTCCCTGTGGATGCCGGGGGACTGGCGAAAGGAGAAGGATGTGCAGCTTGGTGCGGCACCCCATGGATGCTGCAGGCCTAGCAATGGGGACCCGAGCCAGGAATTAAAGGTTGACTGCACCTGTCAGTGGGTATCTCTTTGTACTGCAAAGTCTGGACAGGATAGTGGAGGAGACACCAGATTTTAGAGGGAAGCACTGGAGCTCATATTCTAAGGAGGAACTGTCTCTGGATTTTAATCTCATTTTATCAGATTATTTATTGACTTACTTTAATATCCACATGTACTGAATTTTATTGAAGATTATTTATTTATTGGTTTAATGCACCGCACTATTGGCACTTTGATATTTTCATTGGATTTTTTAATAAAAGCACTTGTCAACTTTACACCTACCCATTGCTATAAGTGAGTGTCCTCATTTGCCCGGCTCAGCTTGGTTCATGACTGTAGTAATAGGTTTGAAGTGTAATTTGTGAATTGAAAGTTGAAGCCATACACACCAGATGATAGGGTGAAACTGGCCAGGAAGAGGGACAGAAACATGTGAAGGACTCACAGGCAGGCTATTTTAAAAGAGCTGATGTCTGCTGACCAATATTTGGTCAAGGCCACGGTCTGTACAAGCCATGAATGATTGCGAACAGGTGCCAATGGTGTTATTTTGGTCGAAAAGAGAACAGCTTAGGTGACAGTCACCCATACTTGGCAAGGTTTGTAAAAAAGTTCACTAATTATGCAAAGCATGAGAGTATTTATACTGTGAAGAAACCACCGAGAAATCAGAAGCTCTCTCTATGCTGCTGAACATTCTGCTGGATCTGGGCATACAGTCGTCATCATTCTCCACTGAAGAACTGGATGTGATGACTGTACTGTTCCGTTGGCTTCTCTCTGGCCAGTATATGCATGTATAAATAATGCCTTGTATTTTTGGAGAAGGGAAGTTATCTTTAAAAGCAAGTTAAATACATACAGATATATCTCTTTTTGTATCATATTGCTCTTGCGATGGTTACTAAAGGGATATGTTTGGCACAAGTCTGTTGTGCATCAACAAAGAACACGATCCCAGGGAACTAGTGCTCCCTGCTGGATACAACGAAAGTTTGGGTTTAAGGGGCTTCCAAATGCAAAAGGGAGCATGGAGTGACTTGGACCGTTAGAGCAACACAATAAAGTGCAGAAAGTGAAGACATCCAAAATCTTACTGTATCCACTTTATATACAGTATACAACAGAGAGAGAGAGATCCCATATTTACTTGTGTTTTTCATACTTAAGCACACTTAACCATTAACATATTCTTTAAAACCTCCAGTTGAGTAGTTGGCTCATGGGTAATTTTCATTTTATTTACTTAAGTCACTTTCCAGACAGGTAGTGCTACTTTTAGTCTAGTATGGGCTGTTAGGCAGTGGTCCATCAATGCATCCAGTCATGAACAGACCCTCAGTCAGGCCTGTCACTGGTCGCCACTGGTGTTTGCTCCCATAGGGTGTTGCACTTTACTCCTTTCTTTTTGTACATTAATAAAATTGAATTCTGAAATTCTCTCACAAAATCCCAAGGGATACACTGTAGCATTTTTCTTCCCATGACCCCATGTGAAAGAACATTTCAAGCATCCATCATCAGTAGCATGATGTTAACGGGGCTGTCCCAATGAGTCTGCTGGCTCCTGTATTTTCATTTTTCTTTTACAGCAAAAATGCCGCTTGAGTCCTTGACCTTAAAGCTGAATCCATTTAAAGCGGCAAGAACAGGCACGTCATTAAAAACATGCATGAAGTAAGTTCAATTTACTTGAAATCCACATTAAGTTTTTAAGAGGGACGCCATGAAGTGGTGTTTCTGCTGTTCTTCTTCTTCATTGTCACATGTTCTGTTTATCTGATTTATGAGGAGGATGAAGTTATTTATTTAAAGTTTATTCGGAACAGGTCAATATCTATATCTATATCTTATCACAAATGTGTGAGTAGGAGGAAGCTGTATGGAGCAAGTGAGGGTAATTCCATGCCATGCCAGGGGATGGCAGGGTGCGCTAAACCTTCTTCTGTTATCTCTGCAAATAACTCTGCCATGTCAGGTCATTCTTATATTGCAGATTTTTTTTTTCTTTTCCAAGGACATCATCCGAATGGTTCATAGCCTGATTGAGTAATTCTCTTCACTTTAAAGAGGACCTCAAGTCAGACAGAGAATTGCTGGTTTCCTTGTCATTGGCATCTTCTGGGTAGTAAGGAGCAGTGAATGCAGCTCTTTAATGCTAAAATAAGCAATTAAGGGAAGGGAATCTTAACAAGGGAGACCACCAAATTGAAGGGGAATAATGCTGCTTGACCAATAACTGTTTCAACAGCAATTTTTGACTGGTTGAATTGCCTCAGTTGTTGGGGAGGTAGGAGAAAAACCCAGTATAATACAGAACAAGCGTAAACTATTGGGGATCTCCTAGAGAATACTGTTTAAGTGCAACAATGCTAAAGAAATAACTAAGGAAAGTATACATTTTTGAAGGAGTCATTTCAGTTCAGGAGAAGTCTCCCTATTAATGCTGCAGTGGGCTAAGGTGGGTCCAGCAATTGCAAGTCTTAAAATGAATACCGACGTCTGGCTGAGTTTGTTTTTTATAAGACTGACAAAATAAAGGATTTCTGGGGTAATACGGAAGTGAAGTCACCAGACTACTGCAAGATCCTACTGTGCGCTGGGGTAGGAAACAGAAGAGAGGTTAGTGACTGCGTGTCACCCAGATCCATTCTTCACTTGCTCTGTTGTGCAAAGCACCAGACAGACATGGGGAGAATATACAAACGCATCACAGGTGCTGAGCAATCTCAGGATGCCACTGATCTGTCCAGAATATCCAAAAAGACTAAATTAAATGGCATATTAGCAGTAATCTTCAAAACATTTAATACTGTACTTTCTTGTAGGAGGTGGCCAGCAGTGAACTGTGAAAATGGGGGAAGTGAAGCACAATAGTGGATGTCCTGAAAGTCTTGAGGAGCTGATATTTGCTTCCTTGAATTGTCATTTGGGAGTCATACTCTTAAATATATTATATTGGTCATTTAAAGCAATCATCTCTGCATTATTTTTGAGGCATGATACATTTGTTACAGAAGACACTGTGAGCTCTTCTTTTGCCATGTCTGCCTCAATGTCCAGGTTGCTGGGTTCAGTTCCAAAGCAGGACATGGTCTTTGTGCCATTTTTACATTCAGAGATGTATTCTTTGGGTACTCCAAACACGAGCATGAACAAGTATTTTCTGACTATAGCTGGATGTATGTGGATGGTGTAGAACTGGTTCCTGCTATGTGCTATAAGAGGCCCATCTAAAATTCAGCTCTCCATGATCCTGTAATGGAAAATGGTTGTACTGGCTTAGTCAATTGTTAAGCAACTTAGATATTGTTTAAATTCTACTTGTTCATCTAGCATAGAAACTAACTGTTTTTGTGCTAAACATTAAATTTTACTCTATGACTATTTTTGTGACCAAATATTTATTCAAGTTTAAATAATATTAATGAGCAGCAGAAATAACAATCAAAATAAAACAATTAGTGCTTTTAGATGTGCTTTAGCTACCCAGTTATACACAGAAACCTGGTTTCTAAAAAGCCATTGTATATAATCACAGAAGAGTTTTTAAATAAATATAATTACTGGTAAGGCTAAGAAAAAATAATAGTAGCATCCAAGAGGTAGCATCTTTTCAGATGTTGGTCAAGGACCGACTGCCATTCTGGAGCTAGTTTTCAGGCTGGTGAACAGGAAGAGGTGCGCTCAGAGTGTCCAGAAATGCAAATGACATCATTGGTGGTGTGATTGTCAATCATTTGTTCTTCAGAGGGAGAAAAGAAAAAGCATTAGGCAACAGTGCCAACCTCTGACTCGGAGTGTAATTACCTTTAGACGAGCCCTGATGTTGTCTCCCATGTGCGCGTGTGTGACACGATGTAAACCCATATTCCAGCTAGAATACAGTGAAGATTGGTCTCTGAGAAACTTGGTTAACCAATGTAGGAGATTTGAAAGACAATGATAAAGAGTTGGGGCAACACACGGTGTCCCCATATAATTGAAAAGCAGACAACAAGCAATAAATGCAAGAAATCAAAATGGCTAAACTCCTGGTTATATGTCCATCTGGTAGGAAGAGGCGGGTCCAGTCACCGTAAGTGATGTGAGAGATGTTACAGCTGTCAATCATCCAGAGGGAGGAAGAGAACAGGCATTAGAACACAGTGCCAACCCTTGCAGCAGCAGGTAATTACAATCACCAGAGCCCATAAGCTGTCCCCTATGCGCAAACATGTGACACAGGGTGACAGTTAAGGACTTCATAGTCTGCACATGTCTGTTGTACTCCATTTGCCAGCGCATGAGTTTTAGTAGCCATGGGTAGAAGCATCCATAAGATAAATGTCCTGTGGCAGATGCTCAGGGTGATTACATTATTCCTTTTCTTTGTCAAACTATCATGTCTCAATATTTTAGAAATCACGAAATTTATGTTGATGAGCTGAACGTACAGAGATAAACTCAGCAGCAAAATCTCAGGAGCAGTGTTGAGAGTAACGTGTTAAAAGTAACGTGAGTTACGTAGTCAGAAAACAGGCATTAGAACACAGTGCCAAACTCTGGAGCAGCAGGTAATTACAATCACCAGAGCCTTTAAGCTGTCCCCTATGTGCACACATGTGCCACCAGGCTACAGTTACAGTAGTGCTTGAAAGTTTGTGAACCCTTTAGAATTTTCTAGATTTCTGCATAAATATGACCTATAACATCATCAGATTTTCACTCAAGTCCTAAAAGTAGTTAAAGAGAAACCAGTTAAACAAATGAGACAAAAATATTATACTTGGTCATTTATTTATTAAGGAAAATGATCAAATATTACATATTTGTGAATGGCAAAAGTATGTGAACCTTTGCTTTCAGTATCTGGTGTGACCCCCCCTTTGCAGCAATAACTGCAACTAAATGTTTCCAGTAACTTTTGATCATTCCTGCACACCGGCTTGGAAGAATTTTAGCCCATTCCTCCGTACAGAACAGCTTCAACTCTGGGATGTTGGTGGGTTTCCTCACATTAACTGCTCGCTTCAGGTCCTTCCACAACATTTTATTTGGATTAAGGTCAGGACTTTGACTTGGCCATTCCAAAACATTAACTTTATTCTTTTTTAACCATTCTTTGGTAGAACGACTTGTGCGCTTAGGGTCGTTGTCTTGCTGCATGACCCACCTTCTCTTGAGATTCAGTTCATGGACAGATGTCCTGACATTTTTCTTTAGAATTCTCTGATATAACTCAGAATTCATTGTTCCATCAATGAAGGCAAGCCATCCTGGCCCAGATGCAGCAAAACATGATACTACCACCATTATTCACAGATGTGATAAGGTTCTTATGCTGGAAAGCAGTGTTTTCCTTTCTCCAAACATAACGCTTTTCATTTAAACCAAAAAGTTCTATTTTGGTCTCATCCGTCCACAAAACATTCTTCCAATAGCCTTCTGGTTTGTCCACGTGATCTTTAGCAAACTGCAGACGAGCAGCATTTTTTTTTTTGGAGAGCAGTGGCTTTCTCCTTGCAACCCTGCCATGCACACCATTGTTGTTCAGTGTTCTCCTGATAGTGGACTCATAAACATGAACATTAGCCAATGTGAGAGAGGCCTTCAGTTGCTTAGAAGTTACCCTGGGGTCCTTTGTGACCTCGCCGACTATTACACACCTTGCTCTTGGAGTGATCTTTGTTGGTTGACCACCCCTGGGGTGGGTAACAATGGTCTTGAATTTCCTCCATTTGTACACAGTCTGTCTGACTGTGGATTGGTGGAGTCCAAACTCTTTAGAGATGGTTTTGTACCCTTTTCCAGCCTGATGAGCATCAACAACTGTTTTTCTGAGGTCCTCAGAAATCTCCTTTGTTCGTGCCATGATACACTTCCACAAACATGTGTTGTGAAGAGCAGACTTTGATAGATCCCTGTTCTTTAAATAACACAGGGTGCCCACTCACACCTGATTGTCATCCCATTGATTGAAAACACCAGACTCTAATTTCACCTTCAAACTAACTGCTAATCCTAGAGGTTCACATACTTTTGCCACTCACAAATATGTAATCAATTATTTTCCTTAATAAATAAATGACCAAGTATAATATTTTTGTCTTATTTGTTTAACTGGTTTCTCTTTAACTACTTTTAGGACTTGAGTGAAAATCTGATGATGTTTTAGGTCATATTTATGCAGAAATATAGAAAATTTTAAAGGGTTCACAAACTTTCAAGCACCACTGTAAATCCCGTAATAAAGTAAAAATAGCTGTGTTAATATTATCTCATAAGCACTCGGTGTAAGGCAAGAAGCAACCGTACTGATATGCCACTGCTTTGCAAATACAGAGGAACACCACCATGGGAAGAATGATGGGTTGAATGGGAGGTGACAAAGAACTTACTGCCCTCCAAGACGCACCTGGTAAAGTCTGGGACCGTAAGACATAAACTCCCTGAGGTGAGAGCGAAGAGGATTCACTGTCCATTGGGAATTTTCTGTTTGACTCATCACCACCCTTATCTGGGCTTCAACTTGTGTAGACGTTTATTGGGTTATTTTTCAGTGATGATTTCTACTTTGACCTGATTATGATACAGGTAATGATGCTATTCAGACTCACTTCTATGGCACATCACTACAATAGTATCATGCTGTGGGGCTCCATTATCTCTCAAAGCTGGTTTCCCCTACTTATTACTACTGATAATCTAATTTCGAGTTGTTACACAGTGCAGCACCCATCCATCACCCATAATTCACTCAATGTAGACACTGAGCTCAAATATGGATGTAGACAAGGATTTTAAAGTTTTTCTTAATCAAGGTTTTATGACCTAAAATATTTAATGTTTTACGCAATTAAATTTCATTTAAAAATTTCTGAGAGTGAAACAACTATATAAAATTCAAAGACTAAACGATATGCCTGAGGTGGGCTAGGCGCCCTTCCCAAGGATTTGTTCCTGCCTTGAGCCTTGTGTTGGCTGGGATTGGCTCCAGCAGACCCTGTGTTAGGATATAGCGGGTTGGATAATGGCTGTCTGGCTAAATGATATGCATGCAATATATTTGTTTCTAAAGAAAAATAAAATAGTTTTGTTATTTTGCTACCATATATTTTCACATAAAATGAAACAACTTGTTATGTGTTTTAATATATTTTTCTTTCTCGTGGAATTTGGGAGTGGCAACGAGCAGCATGTTGGTTAAACATCAATGCAAAAATGTCACAGTACTACTATGGCCTTTTATTGCAAGCGTGCCAGGTGTAATATTCCAAAATGACAATGAATAAATTAAAGGATATTGCTGAGAAGAGAACTGAGAGGCAGGGATTTGGAACTACTAAATCAGAGAATCAGAAATGTTAAATAGGCAAAAGTCAAGTTGACTGGGCAAACCCGAGTGGAAAAGGGATGTCAAAGCTTTTATAAGACAAGTATTATGAGAGCCCAGTACATTTTTACTGGTGATGGCGGTAAATCCTGATCTGTTGCCAGAAGTACTCCATCTTCTATTCAGTCCAAGTCAAGAAAAAAGAAAAATAAACCAGGAAAGAAACAACACTATAAATGAGTACAAGAGAATAAAAAACCACGAGGGAATAGCTGAAGCAAATAAATACACTCAAAACAAATTTAAGAATCAAGATAGAGAAAAGGCATTGTGATTTTAGTAAAATACTAAAATGATCATCAAAAGGAAGGTAAAGGGTCAAAGCACATCAAATTAAGGAATCTGGTAACCAAAACCAAGACGTAAGACAAACTCAAAGTCAAGAATCTTTAACCAAACAAAGCTACGTTTTTCTTTTATTATGAAGACTTGACTTGACAGTCACCAGCCTGGGTAAATGTCTGTGAATGTTATACAATACAACACAACTTATTTTACTGATTGCTGGCGCAGAGCACTGTAAACAATTCTCAGTTAAAATATCTCTCATGAGTCAGTATATTTTTTATGTATCACATTATCATTATCATTTAAATTGTTGTTATTTTTTAACCATAATTTTATGCCATTTTGTTCTTTGCTCTGATGTGAACGCTGCCATTGTTATTGACTGTTGTGGTGAAACGGTAGTGAGGCGTCCAAAAGTCTTTATTGGCCTGCGTGGAAAAGGCCTCATCCTAATGGGCTTAATTCCACCTTCACTGGTCTGTTTCAGGCTTTGTAGGCCCAAAAAGGAAATTAAGCCTAAAAAATAACCTTAAATGTGCCAAAAATATAACAAAAGCCCCAAATGAGGAGGACAGCTATAAACTCTTAAATTATATGAAATAGGGCAAACAAGAATCTTTATAGATTAAGGTTTTATTAACAAAAATGACAAATAAGGCAAACATGCTAAACAGAGCAAAAGTAAAAACTCAATAAGGATCTGTCTAGAAGGCAATCCTAATACACTGTCCAGGATGTCAGACTCCTTAAAACAGAACAAGAAGATAACAGAAACCAGAGAAATCCAGAGACATTTAGCCAGAGGGAGGGCTCAGGAGTTGTGATGTCAGGGTGACCACTCCTCCTGGGGCTCCACCCACAAGGAAGAAGGAACATAAGAACATTCAAAGGGACAGTACACCATTACAGAATTACAAATGAAACAAACAGAGATGATAGGCATACAAAATAATAACTTAAAATGAATGAGAATAACAATTAGGGCCGATTTATACTTCACGCTCAAAACGCGTACGTGCCCGCATCATGGCTGCCACGCGTTCCCAGCGTTCATTTCACGCGTCCTCTGAGCAGGTCCTCAGAAATTAATGCAACGCGTGCGCGAGTTGCAGTACCAGCAAAAAGTCGGGGGGTGCAGTGTGCTAAAAGTTGGAACGTGACGTCAGTGTCTCTGTTTACTATCTACATGTGACAGCAAGCCTCTATGCAGATCCTACGAGATCGATGTGCGTGCTTCGCTGTTTGATGAATGGTTCGATGTGGTGAAGCAAAATGCCGGCATACAGATGCATTCGTGGTGCTTTTATATTCAAGCGTCGCATATTCCCGAACTTAATTACACGATACATTTTAAAAGTCTCACATACCATCTTTTGTGCCGTCTTTTTTATTTTTGCAACTTAACAACAGCAACATAATGTATAGTGTTATATTTGAGCCACTGAGAAAAAAATAAAGGACACGGTGAAAATTGTGTATTTTGTGATTAAAGTGGAAATTTCGGCTTTAATCTCGAAATGTCCACTTTAACCTCGTAGTTTACTTTATCATTAAAGCAGACCATCGTAAACGTCATCCCAGTTTTTAATCTCTGCGAGCTTCTTGGACCTGACAGCAGCAGAAAGCAGCAATAGATCGCCACACAGAACAAATTAAATGTATGATATTCCAACTCTCTGCACATTTAGAATCGTTAGATTTATACTTGATATCACTTTCATGATGAAATGCATTAAAGTGTGTATGTTACATTTTACATATAATTTCATTTAAATAATGAATACTGTTAATAATTACACACATGGAGGAATAATTACACACATGGGGGTGTCACGGTGGTGGAGCGATAGCACTGCTGTCTCGCAGGGAGTTATGTTGCTGGTATTCCCTGCTTGTATTCCACACTGTGCTCCGGTTTCCTTCCAAAGATATGCAGATTTGGGGATTTGGTGCCGCTAAAATGACGCTAGTGTATGTGTGTGTTTGTATTCACCTTGCGATGAGCTGAGGCCTTGTCAAGGGACTGTTTCTCACTCGTGCCCAATGCTTGCTGGAATGGACACATCCCTGGATTGATGGATTTAATCAATAAACATACTTTTCAGAGATATTGCGGTAAGGTGTCATCGGAATTTAATGAGTGTTCTAGGCAATTCACAACACAGAGAAGCCGAACATGTTCTCACCGTGATAATATCTCGCACTGCCACCTGGTGGATTCCTTCAGATTTACGTAAAGTACGCGCGCAAGTATGAACACTACAACGCTTGCGTAGCAGGAGCATCTGCTGCAGCATGCGTCGCGTGAAGTATAACTCCGGCCTTAAACATAAAATATTCATACAATCACACATCTTTTGCTTTGCTTAATATGCATCCCTAATTCTTTTATTTTCTCAACATTTAATTCCAGATTATTTAGATTACACTCCCAGATGAGCTTTGTTGCTTCCTTTTTGTGTGCAGACTCATTGTAATGTGTGATGAGTCCAACAGAAGGTCTATCATCTGCAGACATGACCATTCTAACGGAATCCTCATGTGAAATGCAGTTGTTTCGCAGGATGAGGGGCTTAGAGAAGACCTTCAGCTTGCCTCCTTTCAGAAGGAAAATCCAGTAGTTAAGGATTGACTGATGCACGTCTTTTTGCTTGTTAGAAAGCTTGTGAGGGATAAGCGAACAGTAGAACAGATCCATTGTCACACACGTGCACATAGGGGGCAGCTAAAGGGCTCGAAAGAGGTTAATTCCATGCTGGACCAGGGGTTGGCAGAGTGCACTGACCCTTTCTTTCACCTGCAGACCAACCACAGGAAACTCCTCCTGGGCTTTATGACATCACTTCTGGTTCCGGGCCCGATGACATCACTTCCTCCACCAAGCTTTAAAAACGCCATTTTGTTTGTTACACATCAGTTCTGTTCTGGACTTAACTCTGTAAAGAAATATTGTTGCTTTTTTTCTTTGATTTTGAACCCAGTCTTTAAGTAAATGGGGTGGCTACCCCAAAACATTTTTGCAGTGTTTTTCATTTTATTTGACACCATGCATATGTTAAAATCTTCTAACTTAGGCTATGCTAAAATGTTATTCTAATTTTCTTCACAAGCAAAAACTTTTTAAAGAAATTTTAGTTCATAGCTGAGTAATAATGATTCCACTTATTGAGCCAATACTGCAGTTTCAGTATTTCATGTGCATTTCCTCCCGTCACTCTTGTGTTTTTGCACTGCATGCAGTACCTTATTTTATATCTGATGTACCAGGTGTTAGACTGTCATAAAAAATAAACATTAAACACTCACAAAAAAATGAACATCTGGCCCCCTTAGAAGCTTGTCATTTAAATGTTATACCCATACTTGAGCGACAATGGATTAAAAGCCAGATGAGGCAGGCATAATGGTGACCACGCACAGAAATGACAAATGATGTTAGAGAGCTGTATGACTTGACAGGAAAGACATAACAGGACTGAAAAATATAAATTGCTCTGCGTGTCTCTCAGGTAAGGTCTTGTAGCCTGTTTTTATTCACAATGCAGTACATAAGTTGAATGTTTCTTCTCTTACTTAGTGAGGTCTCTTTAAACTAAAATGATCTTAAAATAATATGTATCTATTACAATGTTTTCATTGAAATAAGATTAAAATTGATTTTTATTCACCAAATATATAATTGTTACTGTTCAAAAAATATTAATCTTCTTCCTCTTCATCTTTCCCTCTTCTGTATGGGGTCAATGTGCATGACCAGCATTCTCCATACAGCTTGGTCCTGCACCCCCTCCTCAGTCAGACCCTTTCCCTACAAATCTTCTTTTACTTTATCCATCCACCTCTGTTTTGGTCTCCCTCACCTTCTCTCCCCCTGTACTTCCATCATTTTGGCCACATATTCATTGTCTCTCTTCATGACATGTCCATACCACTTCAACCTCCTTTCCTGTACCTTCTTAGATGTTTCTCCCACTTTTGTTGTACCTCTGATGGTCTAATTCCTTATTCTGTCCTCTTTTGTAACTCTACACTTCCATCTCAACATTCTCATTTTTGCCATATAAATCTTAATATTTTTCATTTTCACTACTTACACCTGTAAGGGATACACTGTGTCTTAGACATACCTGACAATTACCCATAATTAGAATTTTCTATGCTGTGGTGTGCTGGGCTGGTAAAATCGCTTCAGGAGAGGCCCAGTGGGACACATCTCTGGACTCCTTGGGGGTCGAAGCAAAGGAGAGAACTAAAACAAAACTGAGTGCCATTAAAAAACAATGCTGCACATCCTGACTGTGACACACTAACACTGAGGACTTTCAGCCAATGTATTATTCAATAGATGTGTGTCAAGAAACGCAACTGGGGCTCCTTTAAATCAATGACGACACCTCTCATAATGTCTCACTGGGGCAGTGACAGCCAAGTCAGAGGTTTCCTTTCTTTTGAATTTTCTTGCTTTATAGCCAATCCAGTGTGTGTTCAGACCAAAGCATGCAAGTATATTTGTTTATTTATTTACCTATCTATCTAGTTATGTATTTACAGTGGCTTGGAAAAGTATTCGGCCCCCTTGAACTTTTCCATATTTTGTCACATTACAGCCACAAACATGAATCAATTTCATTGGAATTCCACGTGAAAGACCAATACAAAGTGGTGTACAAGTGAGAAGTGGAGCGAAAATCATACATGATTCCAAACATTTTTTACAAATAAATAAATGAAAAGTGGGGTGTGTGTAATTATTCAGCCCCCTGAGTCAATACTTTGTAGAACCACCTTTTGCTGCAATTACAGCTGCCAGTCTTTTAGGGTATGTCTCTACCAGCTTTGGACATCTAGAGACTGAAATCCTTGCCCATTCTTCTTTGCAAAACAGCTCCAGCTCAGTCAGATTAGATGGACAGCGTTTGTGAACAGCAGTTTTCAGATCTTGCCACAGATTCTCGATTGGATTTAGATCTGGACTTTGACTGGGCCATTCTAACACATGGATATGTTTTGTTTTAAACCATTCCATTGTTGCCCTGGCTTTATGTTTAGGGTCGTTGTCCTGCTGGAAGGTGAACCTCCGCCCCAGTCTCAAGTCTTTTGCAGACTCCAAGAGGTTTTCTTCCAAGATTGCCCTGTATTTGGCTCCATCCATCTTCCCATCAACTCTGACCAGCTTCCCTGTCCCTGCTGAAGAGAAGCACCCCCAGAGCATGATGCTGCCACCACCATATTTGACAGTGGGGATGGTGTGTTCAGAGTGATGTGCAGTGTTAGTTTTCCGCCACACATAGCGTTTTGCATTTTGGCCAAAAAGTTCCATTTTGGTCTCATCTGACCAGAGCACCTTCTTCCACGTGTTTGCTGTGTCCCCCACGTCGCTTGTGGCAAACTGCAAACGGGACTTCTTATGGTTTTCTGTTAACAATGGCTTTCTTCTTGCCACTCTTCCACAAAGGCCAACTTTGTGCAGTGCACGACTAATAGTTGTCCTGTGGACAGATTCCCCCACCTGAGCTGTAGATCTCTGCAGCTCGTCCAGAGTCACCATGGGCCTCTTGGCTGCATTTCTGATCAGCGCTCTCCTTGTTCGGCCTGTGAGTTTAGGTGGACGGCCTTGTCTTGGTAGGTTTACAGTTGTGCCATACTCCTTCCATTTCTGAATGATCGCTTGAACAGTGCTCCATGGGATGTTCAAGGCTTTGGAAATCTTTTTGTAGCCTAAGCCTGCTTTAAATTTCTCAATAACTTTATCCCTGACCTGTCTGGTGTTTTCTTTGGACTTCATGGTGTTGTTGCTCCCAATATTCTCTTTCCCCTTGGGATTAATAAAGTATCTATCTATCTATCTAGACAACCTCTGAGGCCGTCACAGAGCAGCTGTATTTGTACTGACATTAGATTACACACAGGTGCACTCTATTTAGTCATTAGCACTCATCAGGCAATGTCTATGGGCAACTGACTGCACTCAGACCAAAGGGGGCTGAATAATTACGCACACCCCACTTTGCAGTTATTTATTTGTAAAAAATGTTTGGAATCATGTATGATTTTCGTTCCACTTCTTAAGTGTACACCACTTTGTATTGGTCTTTCACGTGAAATTCCAATGAAATTGATTCATGTTTGTGGCTGTAATGTGACAAAATGTGGAAATGTTCAAGGGGGCCGAATACTTTTGCAAGCCACTGTATTTAAAGAGGTTCTGTAAAAAAGCCAAATTTCCCCTGGGGACAAATAAAATTCTATCTATCTATCTATCCATCTAATATAAAACATAAATTAGCTTCCACCCATGTAAAATTAAATTAAATCCAATTAAAACAGGATCAATATCAATTAGATATATCAAGCATGTCAGCTGCATAAAAGGTCAATAGTCATAATCGAGGTTTACAGGGTTGTGAAATGATAACACCATTAATGTAATGCAAGTAAATAAGCATACTAATCTAACTAGATAAAAGTGAAATTCTCTGTTTTTTGAAAATTTTCAGCTTTATTAGATTTTATTTATCTGCTACTTGCTAGTCATGCAAAAGCAGCTGTTTTGCAAGTACAGTAGATTGCTGTTGGTTTGACTTAATATATGGGCTTTATGGCGTTTCAAACCTTTTATCAGGCAGGTGGTTTCAATGAGGGGGAACCTAAAAACTGTACATTATTCCAGATGTCGAAATTCACTAAATTTTACATGGAATACCATCCATCCTGGCTGGGACAGCAGTTCAGCTCTGCCCTCCATTACAGTGTATGTATGTAGTGGTCATGCAAAGAATGACAATTAACCCAGGTGAAATATTGGGGCATCAACTTGGCCGTCCCCATTTACTTCTAAGTCTCAAAGTTGATAAACAAACAAAAAGGGCGCTCATTAGCACAATTAATAAATGTTAAACAAAATCAGCCTCTCTGGGGCTCTCAGATTTGATTTACCATCTTGGCTCCACCTCGCGGACTGCTCGATCAACAAAAGGCACCCCTTCCTAACCTGGCACTGAATTTATGGTCCAGCGAATGGAAAGGGCGGAGTCAGTTGCCCTCAGTGGGCATCTTTTCAGTACGGTGCAGGGAAAGGGAGAGAAAATGATTAGCACCAGTGACCCTTCTCATCCTAGAAGGTATTATATACCTCAGACGAGCCCTGAAGATGATTCTCAGAAGCACATTTGTGACAATATGTATGTATGTAACACACACACACACACACAAATATACAGTATTCTTTACATTCAGATGAAAGCCTTCTTCAGATTTCCCCAAGATGGTGTTAGTCATCTGCAAACCAGAAGTGACAGGCTTAGGAGGGCGGAAACTGGAAGTGACATCAAAGATGGAAGGCTGTCAATCATTCTTTCTACAGAGGGTGAAAGAGAAAAGGCATTAGACAATAGTGCCACCATTTCGCTCAGAGTGTAACAGTCATTAAATGAACCTTGAACTTGTTTTCTCGACGCAGATGTGTGACTATATATATATATATATACAGTAATCCCTCCTCCATCGCGGGGGTTGCCTTCCAGACCCCCCCGCGATAGGTGAAAATCCGCGAAGTAGAAACCATATGTTTGTATGGTTATTTTTATATATTTTAAGCCCTTATAAACTCTCCCGCACTGTTTATAAATATTCCCCGCAG
>JANRMT010062822.1:39177537-39244185 GCA_026402145.1 Polypterus bichir lapradei
AGATACATGCACTTGCACTCATGATAAGCCAATTTAGACTTACAAGTCAAGCTATCTTTGGACTGTGAGATGAAATTGAAATACCCAGCTGAAACCTATAAACAAAACTTGCACACTCTTCACAGATGTCAGCCATGTTCTCTGGTTAGGTGAGCGGATTGGGGGTTCCATCATCATCCAATTTGTGCCAGTAATAATTACTAATACAGTGGAACCTCAGTTCACGACCATAATTCGTTCCAAAACTCTGGTCGTAAACCGAGTTGGTCGTGAACCGAAGCAATTTCCTCCATAGGATTGTATGTAAATACAATTAATCCATTCCAGACCATACGAACTGTATGTAAATATATTTTTTTTAAAGATTAAGCACAAATATAGTTAATTACACCATAGAATGCACAGTGTAATAGTAAACTAATGTAAAAACATTGAATAACACTGACACAAAACACCCAGGCTCCCTGCTCATCTGCACGAGCAGGCTCTCTCTCTCTCTCTCTCTCCCTCTCTCTCTCAGCAGCATGCGCTCACTCGCTCTCTCTCAGCAGCACGCGCTTCCTCTCTCTCTCTCTTTCAGAACAGAGAGGAACATTTGAACAAATCCGAACTTTAATTTATAAACCAACCACAAGTAATGAAAAAAGTAACATTGCAGGAATTCATGCTAATAGCCTTACAGCCCGATCGTTGTACAGTAAACACTTTTTTTAAAATGAGTTTTAAGCAGAGGGAAAAAAGGAACATTTGAAAAATATGTAATTTAATAAACCACCAAGAAAAGTAACATCGCAACAAATCACGCTACGAACCACTCCATGTAAACACTTTTTTTAATGAGTTTTAAGCACAGGAAAAAAAACAAACATTTAAAAAAAAGAAAAGTAACATTGCAACAATTCACGCTACGAACTGAAAATTTAACTTTTGAAAAATCCGTAATATAAAAACCATAAACCACCAAGAAAACTAACCTTGCATGAGTCAAGTTCTGGCATGAAGTGAGGAGGAACTGGGCTGAGAGGAGGTTACAGTTTTGAGGGAGAGTCCGGCTCTGCGATGGAGGGATGTTTTCTTTCAGGTGTTTTCTCTGTTGTGATTTCATGGGTTTCTGGTGTTTTTAGCTGTTTAGCTGGTGGATCAGACTTAGTGAAATAGCGGTCTAATGTAACTTGCCTTTTCCTACGCATTAAAATTTTTCGGAAATGCGAGACGACATTGTCGTTCATCATGTTTATCACTCTGTTCATAACCACTTTGTCAGGGTGGTTCTTTTCGAAAAAATCCTGGCACTTGTTCCATTTTTCCATGATGGCTTTTATCGCATCACTTTTTTTAACTGTCCTTTCCTCTTCTTCCCCGGAGGACTGCTCCTCGGTGAGCAACTTAAGCCATGGTTAACTGCAAAAGCACACGAAATACTGTAGAGCCGAAAGAGATCACAGGTAAAACACGCACGTCTGACCGAGAACAATGCAACACGTGCAGAAATCATTTTATGTTTATTTTGCATATCTCTAACATGTTAGAATCTGGCTGTATGTACTGCTTGTACAACTTTACTATGCAGTGTTCAGGTAGGGGAGACACAAGTTTTGAGTAATTCTAGTCATGAATCGTGGTGCTAGAGAGTGGAGATGTTAGTTAGCACATGCAGGTAAGACTTTTACTGTTCTCCCGGTACATGTGACAATAACAACACTATAAACCTACAAAACTTAAACTTGAGCTACACAAAACTTTGTATCTCTTAATAGCACTTGTGGTCCCCAAGAGGCACTGCAGCTCCCCAAATACAGACTTAGACACAAGTTCCAAAGTAAACAAAAAGCTTTTATTGTGTGAAAGCCTTACAAGGAAGTGTTTACACAGCACAACTATAATTCTGTCGTCTCCCTTCTGCTCCTCCATTTTGGCCTTCCCCTATCCGACTCTAGTTCCCTGTGTTGCGGCAGGCGGCTCCTTTTATGTAAGACCTGGGATTACTTCCAGTGTCCCAAAAGTGTGGCTCGGCAGCACCTCCGGGTGTGGTTGAAGACTGACAAAGTAAGGCTCACTAGGCCCTTCAGCGTCTCCTGTCTGCACCCAAATAACCCTAGAGGACTGAACCGAAGATCTACAGTTCCCCATGTCCCCTCAGGGAATCTGTGGTAGTAGTTTAACTCAAGGGGACTGCCATTTAGTGTGCTGGAGAAGCCAATACACTGAATAAATGGTCTTCTTCTGTCCTTCCATGCCACTAGTGTCCTGCCTGGATAAAGATCTCAGTATAGCTACGGAGGGATGCCAGTTCCTGCATGGCATCTCTCACACAGTATAAAGAGATTGTTAAAACTTTCTGGAATAATTTAAATTCTAACCTGATTTGGAACATGTTGGTTTGATAATGTATGAGGTGTGACAATTTAATTCCTAGAATGACCACATAGTGTCAAGCATGATGTAATTGTATTGAAATCACATAAGCATTCGTGTTTGAACATGTTTGAGCTAATACGTGTGTAAATTGCAAGCTGATAGAGCCAGTTGTTACTTAGCTATTGGGAAGGTAATAGATAATCTGCATTTACACTAAATTTAGAGCAACATTAATATTAAATTTTGTGTGAAAATCGGCAAATGTGCTACTGAAACATTACAACAGTTGCAAGTGACATAAGGTGAAGATGCTATGAAAACGATGAGTGTGTTTGAATGGCATGAGAGGTTCAAAGATGGGCGAAATGATGTGACGGAGCATGCAATGAAAATCCCAGGGTTCACCGCATCCCTAAAAAAGCATGCATGTCACGTTCACAATTTAAGACCAAGCTGGTGTGTTTTTTCAATTACAAGGAAATAGTCCACCAAGAATTTATTGAACAGGGACAAACAATCCACCAACAATGCTATTTAGAGGTACTGAAGAGATTACGAGATTCTGCTCGAAGAAAAAGACCCGAATTGTGGACTGACAAGTGGATCATTCATCATGACAATGCGCCAAGTCACACTGTGCTCACTGTGAGAGACTTTCTTGCCAAAAAAGCGATTACCCAATTAGATCATCGTGCCTATTCTCCTGACTTAGCTCCCGGTGATTTCTGGCTATTTCCAAAATTAAAAGCTGCGCTGAAAGGACGAAGATTTTCTAATATAACTGATATCCAACAGAATGTGAGACAGCTGCTCAACAGTACTTTCTGGAAAATGAGTTCCAGGCTTGCTTCCAATGATGGGAACGCCGTTTAATTCAGTGTATAGATGCACAAGGGGAGTACTTTGAAAGCGACAGTAGCCACTAGTGTACAGTTCCACATGTATATGTTTTAAAGGTATATTCTGGGAATTAAATTGTCACACTTCATATGTTTACAAATTTTACAGGGCAATTATTGTCTCCTGTACAACCAACATACAAAATGTCACCACTCTTCTATGTATGTATTAAAACTTAAGCTGACTTTAACAAAGAGATACCTGTGTGCTCCTGCCATTACCTTAAATTCATGAGTGGCCAATGTGGGGTTAAACATTTCATAATTAATTTTTTCTGTCACCAAATGAGGATTCCTCCCTTAAAAGAAGGCTTCTGCATATAAGGGGTGTTCTACTACAAGGCTTTTTTCATTTTGTTTCCTTCCATTTTGTGGTGGGAGGAAGAGTTTTCACATAAATGTCACACTTAATTAAAAAAACGACAACTCTGCCTTTAATGAAGTGAATAGACGCATTCACCAGCTATGCCTCCAACTGAGAGAACACAGGTGCTTTTATTATCTTTCTGGTTTAATCTTATTTAATTAGTTAGATAAATAGTTAATCAATTCCTACTTCCTCTAGCCCCTTTCGTATGTATAGACCATCCCTAGAATTTAAATTACCGTGCTGAAGGCGTGCGCGAACCAGTATCCCTGGAGTCGTCTAGCAGACTCTGAGGTTAAGACTTAGTTTAGCTCCCAGAAATGTAGTCCCCTCTTATAAAAATAAATAGAACAACAAATTGTTGTAAATTAAACTCCTTGCTCTAACACAACCTACTGTCCCTTAGAACCAACCTTAACAAAACTACTGAAAAACTCAGTCATTGTTCTGTCAACAAACATTCTGAACTTTATCAATAGACTAGCTGGTCGCTTATTAGTGAAACAGGACAATGAGAAGGGCCCTGCCCAGCTCCCCACTCCTGACGTCACACTTCTCCTTCCCTTCGACCCGCAGCCTCTGTCTCTGATTAATGCAAGTGTATATCGATCCAGCAAGCAAACTATGAAACTTAGCGCGATGAGAGAAGTCGTAAAATCAACCGGAATGTTCAAGCAAATTACAGAAAAAAACCCCGATTTATCCATCAGTAGTTCTCTCATTCGCTAGCTAAGTCAAGGTAAGGTACACTCCCCGAGGCTAGCGCCTCCCCACCCCGTCCCCCTCCCCTCGGTCTGCTGCGTCTCACTCAAATTTGGATTCGCAAATAAATCACAGCCACAAACGAACTATGATACTTAGTGCGATGAAAGAAGTTGCAAAATCAACCAGAATGTTCAAACAAATTATAGAAAAAAAACCGATCTAAATCAGTTAAGTAGTTCTCTCGTGAAAAATGGACAGACAGACAGACAGATTTTATACATATAGAGATTATTATTGGCAGCCACAGTTCTGATGGTGTCAGTTATCAAGCCATTCTTGAAAAAAATGAGCTTCTGCTCTGGGCACTTCCTGCTTTTCAACACATTCATCATCTCAACCCTCAACAATAATTACTTCAATATTGTGTAGAAAGATCTGACTTACCTGACCGCAGTGCAAAATGTCCCCTTCAACCATTCAGAAGATATTCAAATTACTAAGGAAGCCTATGAAACCTCTCATGGATGACAGAGAGTCAGACATCTCATACTGGGAGATGATGAAGGATCTCCTTATAGAGCATACAGACACAGCAAAGGCTAGTGTATTGCAAGCTCAGTCAGAATAATCACAGGTCAAAAAGAAAGGGCTTAACTCTCTTCACTTCTCTGTCTCCCAACATGATGATGGAAGTGAAGCATCAAGTGGAGTGATTGATACATTAAAGAAAGAAACGTCATGGGCGCCACAAGATTCTATAAATTATAGAACTACCTAAAAATTCCAAGAAAGACAATATATAGTTAGGTCCATAAGTAGTTGGACAGTGATACAATTTATTTAATTTTGGCTCTGTACGCCATTATGATGGCTTTGAAATTAAGATATGACAATGTGACTTAAGTATAGACTTGCAACTTTCATTTAAGGCATTAAAAAAAAAATCGGGAGTGGTCCCCCCTAGTCTTTCTCGTATACTCAGATATAGGGATGGATATTTGAGAAGTAAACTGCAAGACTGATTATTATTTTATATTATGTACATTAAAGAACCATCAACAACAAATCAAATCAAATGAATAAGATATTGAACAATTATTATAAAAGTAAAGTTGAATAATTTAGACTCTGCAGCTGCATGAATAAAAAATTTGCCATGATAATTTTATTTTGGCAAACAATTGAGGTAAATTACCACTTTCAGTAAGCAGAAGTGGGTCAAAAGTTGCAAGAGACTTTCGTAATGTGTGTAATGTAATACTTGTACACAAAATTTAATTTACATAAAGCAAAAACATTCTCAACTATGTGTGTATTATCATTTGAACATCAAACGGAAAGTTGCGATTATCTCGAAAACCAGTCATTTTTCGAAAAAATGCAGAGACAAAAAATGCTTAGAATGTGGTGCTTTAGTATAATATGATGTGAAATTATCAAATTTTTAATATTTTTGGGGAAACATTTCAGATAAAATGTTTTTCAGGTAAAACTCAAAAGTTGATAGAAATCTATGTTTTGTACCTAATACTTGTATGCAAAATTTGGTTGACCTAAGTCAAAGCGTACTCAAGTTATTGTGTTTACACACATACGCACATACACACATATAATTTCAAAAATGGCATTTTTGGACTCAGAGTGGTCTAAAATGATTCATCAAAATGAATGCAAATAAAAACAGGCCATCATTAAGCTGAGAAAACAAAACAAACCCAACTGGGGGATAGCAGAAACACTCATGCATAACGCAGTGTGTAGAATTCACACAAAAACATGGTGTACGGACAAAAGTGGAAATGTGTGTACACACAAAAAAATCCAGATGCATTAATCTGTGCGTAAGCAAACTTCCATGTTCTTCCGCTCCATAAATTCTGGTCAGTGTGAAAAGTAATGCACGTGCACGCGTTTGCCGACACTCCCCAACTCCTCCCAGAATTACACCTCTTTAAATATGCAAATCAATATAAATAGCCCTTAAGCTCAGCATTCTGTGAAAAGGCAATGGCAAAAACACAGGGGAAAATAGAAGAATTTCAGCGACTACCAAGAGGAGGCAAGGAAAATGTACTATTTGTTGGTTTAAACAATGGTATAAACAACAGAAGGAAGTTGATTGAGTGACATAGAGCATCAGAGAAACTCGAAAGATCAAGTTCACATAGTTGCACTATTCCTGAAATATCCTCGTAGTACATGTTTAATTACACTATCCATCTATTCTTCCAGTGTCGTGCCAGCCCCAGCAAGAATACATCGTGAGGCACGAACAATCTCTGAGCATGGCACAGTGGGTTGCGCTGCTGCCTCGCAGTAAGGAGACCTGGGTTCACTTCCCGGGTCCTCCCTGCATGGAGTTTAAATGTTCTCCCTATGTCTGCGTGGGTTTCCTCCGGTCTGCTCCCACAGTCCAAAGACATGCAGGATAGTTGCATTGACGATTCTAAATTGTCCCTAGCGTGTGCTTGGTGTGTGGGTGTGTGTGTGCCCTGCGGTGGGCTGGTGCCCTGCCCGGGGTTTGTTTCCTGCCTTGCGCCCTTGGTTGGCTGGGATTGGCTCCAGCAGACCCCCGTGACCCTGTAGCTAGGATATAGCAGGTTGGATAATGCATGGATGGATGTTAACATTTTATCTGTATAATGTAATAAACATATTTTGCTGCATTTCATCTTAAAAATGATATCATCATCATATGTAAATACACACTTTATAAAGTGGCTCAGGTTGTGCAATATTATAACTGTATCGGAAGTTTACAGTGAGGTTATTGTACTTATAAGTACAAACAGTTCTACAAGGAGCACTTAATGGACTGATTGAGTGCGTTTATAGTTCTTGGGATGCAACTGTTTCTGAACCGTGATGTCCCTACAGGAAAGGCTGTGAAGCATTTCCCGTATGAGAACAGTTCAAGTAGGCAGCAAGGCTGAGGCAGCGTCTGCTTGATGCTGTATACCGATAATTCTCTTTCCTATCAGCTGCTGTAGAGCTGTGATTCCACACTCAGATACAGTGATATAAATACTCCGAGTGGTACAGTGAGGGTAATATGGAAAAAGATAATCCACTGTGGCAACCCCTAATGGAAGCAGCAGAAAGAAGAATAAGAAGGTGCAGTGAGAGTAACAATGGTATTTGGAATAGTTTGGCCATTCCGTGGACCATTATATTGTTACGGTTTAATTACAATCAGATGCCTTAAACTAATAAACAATATGCGGTTAATTTCAGTGTATTTGATAAAGCGACGTCAGGGATGTGGGTCTAAAAAAGAAAGGGAAACCACACTAGAACAAAGGCACTGCTTTGACGCTGGGTGTGCCAGTTTGCAAAACCGAGCGGAGAACTTGCGTACTCCAAGCATTTAGCTGCCGTGGAAATGTACGTGGCTTTACGCGAAGTTTAGGTTTTATACATCGCGATTTGAGCATGGAAACAGGCATATGCAACATTTTTGTGCGTACGCACCATTTATACATGAGGCCCCAGGAGTGGTCAAATTATCCATTTGGTACGTTCTTTAAAAGAAGTAACACATGGATGAACTCAACAACATCAGAAGGTCTGGATACCATGGAAGACAACTGTGCTGGATGATTGCAAAATTCTGGTAAACGCTTCTCTTTAATTTATTGTAGGTCTAAAGGGAGGGCATGTCTACTGGATTTGGAGCTGGATTATTAAGGCATTTATACTTCATATGATCTAGATATGCCTGCTTGGCTTTCCATTGAAATATAAGATTCTAGAGTAAAGTCAGGATTAATATTTGGCTTTACTGTTTCATACACTTACTCTTATACCCTTATTTTCTACAATTTGAGCTTACCTGCTGGTGACAATCCCATCTCTTTCCTGCCAGGATATTCTTATTCTCAGGAATGTTTATGAATATTCAAAGCTCCAGCGTTTCTAGTAATTGCATTCCGGTTACAACATTCTCTACAGCTACCTTCTCATCTTCTCCAAAACTTCTTCTTTTGCTCTCTTTCCCCTGCTCTGATGTTGGTGGCAGTTTTTGCAATGCAATGTTACAGGATCTGGCTGCATGAAGCAACAAAAGGATACAATCAGAGTGGAGTGGGGGACGACATCTAACACTGCAAAGATAATTACAATGTTTATAACTGATCACAACTTATCAAACCCCTAGAGGTTTTTAAACCCAAACTCAAGAACATATTCTTTCTACTCACAAGTACATCATTGCTACTCAAGAATTGATTATTTCTTTAAAGATAATAATTTCTTGCCTATGATTAAATGCAATGCTATTGTTATTTCTGACCATGCACCTCTGATCTTGGAGCTAAAGTCACTATGCCCTACACACTCACCTCGCAGATGGCGTCTCAACCCGCTTCTATTAGCAGACGAGAATTGTACAGAATTTATATCCAAACAAATCAGTTTCTTCCTAGAGACAAATACATCCTCAGAGATTTCTGCAGGAAAACTCTGGGAAACTCTTAAGGCCTTCTTAAGAGGACAGATTATCTCATATCTTTCCCACTGAAATAAATTAGAAACCAAGAAAGTAACAGAGCTAAAAAGCGAAATTACTAGAATAGATGAAGAACATGCCAGGCTTCCAAGCGAGGCTCTACATAGGAAAAGGCAAGCTCTGCATTTAGAACTAAACCTCTTGACAACTAAAGAAACTGAACAACTAATTTATAAATCCAGACATCATTACTATGAACACGGAGAGAAAGCTAATAAGCTTTTAGCTCAACAAATACACAAGCAAGAAGTCCGCAACGCAATCCCAGTAATCACCAACACGAACGGAGACAAAATCATCGACCACAAAAATATAATGCACACATTTAGTGACTACTGTAAATCCTTATATTCTACTGATTTTAAAGAAGACAACACACAATCTAATTCATTTCTGGATACATTACAGATACCACAAATAGATACTCTTAGTGCGGAGGAACTGGATAAAGCTCTGGCATTATCAGAATTACTAGATGCTATAAAGTCACTTCAAGGCGGGAAAGCAGCAGGCCCTGATGGCTACCCTGCAGAATTTTATAAGAAATTATCCGCTCAGCTAGCTCCCCTCCTATTAGCAACATTTACAGAAGCCAGAGACAATCAAACAATTTGAGTGCCATTTAAGGAAAGAAATGAAGCAATAAAAAGGAACGATGAAGAAATTCAGGGGAACAACTCTTAAAAAAGCAATTCAATTAAAATTAATTCACAAGAAGTTAATTAGCAGAACAAACAGGGCACTTATTCAAAAAAACGGTCAGAATGAAAACCTGCAGCCACAGTGGTCCTCCAGGACTGGATGGCGACCCCTGGTGTGGAGTACAAGTCCAAGGGGTTTCTGCTCAAGCTTTATAACTTACTGGTGAGGCCTCATCTGGAGTACTGTGTTTTGATCTCCAGACTACAAAAAGGACATAGCAGTGCTAGAAAAGGTCCAGAGAAGAGCGACTAGGCTGATTCCAGGGCTACAGGGGATGAATTATGAGGAAAGATTAAAAGAGCTGAGTCTAAACAGTTTAAGCAAAAGAAGATTAAGAGGTTACATGATTGAAGTGTTTAAAATTATGAAGGGAATTAGTCTAGTGGATCAAGACTGTGACTTTAAAATGAGTTCATCAAGAACACAGGGAACACAGCTGGAAACTTGTTAAGGGTAAATTTCGCACAAACACATAAAACCATAGACACATGGAATAAGCTAATAAGTACTATGGCAGGACTCCTGGGACTTTCAAAACTCTACTTGATGTTTTTTTACAAGAATTATGTGGATAGGACTGGTGAGCTTTGTTAGGCTGAATGGCCTGTTCTCATTTAGATGTTCTAATGTTTAAATGTCTGGTTACATTGGGCAAAAACTAAAATCCCAGCCCTGGACAAGCAGCCATGTCAATGCACAGCAGACAGTTAAGTGCACATCATATCAATCCATCCATTTTCTGTACTCTTTCCATACTAAAATTAAAAAAACAAGACTCATATTCCAATACAAACCATTCATTTTTAGTCAAACAGAAATTATATATTACAAAGGTTCCACAGTTGCCATGGAAACTGATATTATAGTATGCATTACAATGCAGAAGGAAAAAGTTTAATTTTCCTCCGGGGGTTAAAGCAAATTCATCCATGAAAGGTGTCTTACAATTTTTCATTCATTGTGGAATCCAAGCTGTGACGAATGGTTTAATTTCTGTCGCTCTGTATTGTTAATAGGCCTAATTATGAAAAGGTCAACAGCAAAATTAGATTCACTTGAAAATGTGTCAAATGCTGCCACTGTCAGAGTGACTCATTTGAAAATAAATAGATGTAAAATTCTGCAGAGCTGCATTTAAATAAAAACAGAGAGCATGCTTAGATTTAGAATTTTAAAAGCTTTTCCCCAAGAGCTTATTGTCTAAATATTAATAATCTGTTTCTAAACTTGTAGCAACTGTTTGTCCTATTTCACTCATTCAATAATGTTGGATCCAGTGTACAATATAAACTGGAAGCACAAGTTGTGATAAAGTAATAAGGGACTGGGCGGTCTGCCCAGAAAGGGCTGGGTGGTCTTTTGCCTTTGAACCCCTGCAGGGTTGTTTTCTTCAGCTGGAGTTTTTGTTTTCCAGCCCTCCCTGACCATAGAATCACAATCATCATTGTAACTTTGCAAAAGTTTTAATTTTGCAGACCTTTGAAATAAAAAACAATAAAATATAAAAAAAAACCAAACAGATAAAATGACAATAAAATTTTACACTTTAGATGAGGTACTGCACAAATGCATGTATTACTCATTGATGTGTATGCACCAAGACCTTAACAAAGGGGTTCTTTAGGTCTTCATAACATAACATAAATCTCTGCAATGTGACCTGCTAGCAAAACTTCACTTTGGAGTGAACATCAGTAGGTCAGTTATTCATCTCTGTGCTGTGCGGAATATTGACATGCTGGTATAATGATTTGTTAATATGAGGAGTCCACAAGTCTTATACTAAACACGTAACCTCAAGAGACACGTGTCCCAGTTAAGCCGCCTTAGACTTCACTTTAAAAGTGAAGCTTGTCAATCGGTCACATTGCAGAGAACAATGAACACTTTACTGATGCCTTGTAAGTGTTATGAAGACACTGAGAAGCTCAGCAGCACCGAGAAGGCTAACAATGAGGGCAACTGACTCCGCCCCTTCTGGTCACCCGCCTTTAAAACCCACCACTGGTGGAAGAAGGCTGTCACTATTGAAATGACTGGAACAGAGAGCAGAGCTAAGTAAGGAAAGAAACGGTGTACTTGCTGTGCCTCTTTTATTGCTTTTCTAGAGGAGCACCTACCGGCCCCTTTCTGTTACATTATGACTGTATTAAACAAAAACTCGGTTGCCTCCCCCTCCATTTTCCCATAGAAACCTCCAGTACCTTATTCAATCACACCACTTTCGCATTATGTTTACCCCCAGAAAAATTAGTCAAAAACTTTTAATTTTTTTCAACAATAAAAAATGTCATTGTGTATAAGTAGGAAAATTCCAACATACGTAAATGAAGAGTCCACTGATAAATTGATGCAGATTTAGTGCACGTTCGTGACACAGACCGACGTCTAATTGGGACAGGAGATTCTTTACGCGCTTATTCTGTTTCTTACTCGTGAAAGGGTAGAATGTCAGTACCTGATCCACATACTCAACATGCCCCCTGTGTGATTGTAGGGTGGAACACTGCTAGGCTTAGTGACTTCCACATTTTCCTGACACAATTGACAGTTGCTGCAATGGGAATAGTAGGGGGCTGATGTCTTTTTTCTCATTCTAACTGATTGCAATCATTTTCCTTTTTTGCCATGCTGCTTTCACAACGGAGAATTTTCAGATGACCAAATTCATCAGGCATAACATGGCGGTTAGGTCATACAGTGTCATCGTTATCAGTTTCACTATCAATGTCTGATGACCAATTCACATTCAGCAAATGTTTAATTTCAGTTTGTTCTAAAACTGGTTTTACAGCTTCTCATTAATATGATTTGTGTTCTGGTTGAAGCCTCCACCCCACTCATGAATATTGATGAGTTAACTTAGAATGGTGATATGCATTAAAATATTCGTGATTTTTTGAAACATGATGTTATTTCATCTCATAGATCAGGGGTGGGCAAAGTCAGTCCTGGAGGGCAGCAGTGGCTACAGGTTTTGGATACAACCCATTTGCTTAATTAGAAAACAATCCTTGACAATAATTAAATTTCATGGCTTGCTAGTGCTTTAACTCTGCCATGTCAGGTCTTTCTTATATCCTAGATTTTTTTTTTCCGTTCTAAGGATATCATAAAACTGATCTGAAGTCTACAACAAATGAGGAATTCTCAGTCCTTCTCTTTTTTTCTCTTCACTTTCCTCCCAAGTAGTTAATTAAATAGTGCACAATAAATATACACAAGTGTAAATGGAAAAAAGCTAAATGGAGAACTTCTGCTTTCCTTTGTCATTTGCATCTTATTTTTAATAAGGAACAATTAAAAACTGTGAATACAGCTGTTTAAGATGAAAATAAGCAATAAGGGTTCAAAATCTTAACGAGCAAGACAACTAAAGTAAAGCAGAAGTGTTACTTGAGCAATAAGTGTTCCTTATTAGGCCATTGGGTTGAAATAAAAACCTTCAGCCACTGCGGCCCTCCAGGAATGACTTTGCCCACCCATGCACTAGATAGCAGAAGAATACTGTTCTAAGAGTTATTCAGACTTAGCATTGTAAAGTAGATCACTACATGTCTTGGCAGCTCTGACTCGGGTTTAACTGTAAGTACGTAGAATTCTGAACCATTCTGAGTCATTCAAGGAAGTTAATTAATTATTGGGCAAAAACAATAAAAAAAAATTCTAACTGAATGCTAAAAATGTTTTTGTGAGGAAACATTACATGATGGACAAAATTGGTTTTAATTTTTTAATTCAGTGTTCTAAACATATCGAAAAATCACATTAAATAATAAAATCTTTTTTTTCAATTTATACCTGTTGTCACACACGTGCGACTAGGAGCGAGCTGAGTGGACCAAGTGGAGGTGATTACCCGCTGGGACAGGGAGTGGCAGGGTGCTCTAAACCTGTTTCTGTTAATTCTGCAGATCAAATACGGGAAAACCTGGCTGATTCGACGTCACTTCCGGTTCCAGGGCCCAGACTGACATCACTTCCAGTTCCGGCTCCCAGGCTGAAGTCACTTCCGGGTTACAGACTATAAATCCTCCATCTTGCCAAACCAAGTTCAGTTCATTTTGGGAACTCAAACCAGCAACATCAATTGTGCTCTCTAAATCCTTTTGCAGCTAGGAACAATATACGGGTGGCTGCCCCAAACCTTCTTTTAGTGTGTTGAGACTCGTTATTTCACACTGTATTATTTATCCTTTGTTATTGTCAATTGTAATTTTTTTGTAATTTGAGCTACATGCAAATGTGATATGGAAGTAATGTTATTGAAATAACAGATCAGGCAAGTGACACAAAATTGACAAAAACATCTGAAAATGTGCATTTTCTGTCAGTGTAGAGCACTAGGAAAGGAGAAAAACCATGCAGGCAACACAAAAGGTCCAAAATAATTTGCCCATTGATTTCACATCTGTTCCATTGAACTTTCTTTGAATTTCCTCGCTGTATAATTCAATAAAAACACAGCCACACACACAAGCACAGAGAATGTCTCATGGATCGTTGTTAGGGGAAACAAAGGGAGAAGTTTAATAAGGTGACACCAATGCTAACGTTTCTTTTGGTTCCTGATTTACAGTGGAGGAGGTCCCACAGGAAGAAGTCTGACATCACGTCCGGTAGCCCCACCCCCTGCCCTATTTAAAGAGCACACTGACCAGAAGTTGGCAGTCACTTTGGAGCCAGCAGCAGATGAGGTCAGACCTACAGAAGGCAGCTAACCTTTGGGCTGCAAAGCCACACTCAGAAATTGTGTTGTTTTCATCTTTTGTCTTTAAATTTTCATTAGATAATAAACTGGGTGCCCCATGGGACCCCACCCCTTTATGATCTCTCACTTTCTTTATTTTATCTATACATATATACGTTTCTAATTTGAGTGGCTTTTCCCTTTTATCTTTGCATATTGTAAGTAGTGGTGTGGAGGAGGATCCATCAGGATCAGGTAAATAAACATTCACACCAGAAACAGGGTGAGAGTTTGGCTTTACAATGTCTGGAGAACAAAATTATTTGGATGGCCATTATAATGTAACTGGGTGGTTTCCACAAGGAGTGTCATTTTCCTTAATTATGAAGAAAGCCCAGGAGTTGGACATTCTTAAGATGTCAGTGGATCAGAAGAATTGTGTCAGTAGAGTCTTTCATCGCAAGAAATGTTCCATTTAAAATGTACTTATAGTAGTTAATATTGTCTTCATAGGAATTACTTATGGATGCTTTGAAATCACTTCAGTATTTTAACCACCACCTCCTGAACCACCAGCATGAGCAAACCACCACATATGATGTAATGTCCAACTCGTCTTGATGTCGAGTTATGCAAAACGTCAAACCTTTTGAGCTCACCCCCATTTTTGATCCTTTAGACCCCAAAACCTTCAGTTTTAGGACTTTTGGACCACATATTATGCCAGAAATTACACCCTTATGATAAGAGTAAACTAAGCATGTGCATTTAACAAACCACAAAGGTTCACCCCCAAATGGGACAGAAGAGGGGTCAAGGTTAGTCATTTTCACAAAACTTCAAAAAAAATGAAGGCGCATGGAATGTTGTTTTATGCTATTGCGAGGCTGACGATCTCGATTATGATACTATTTTTGATATTTGATAATTAACCAGGTGGTCCTAGCCCTCTAAGACCCACTCCTAGAAAATTATAAATGACAAATTTCAAAAATAAGCATGTAGGGTGTTGTTTCAGACTATTTCAAGGTCAGTGATTATGAATGTGATGTTAGTTTTGATTTTTGATCCTTTACTAGTGATTTCGCCCTTGATGGACGTCAATTAGTGTGTGAAAAATGCCAGATTTCTACTACAATTAAGAATATTTACACCATAAACATTTAAATTGATGCACACATTTTAATATTTTAAATACTTGAGGCAACTCTTCTGGTTTAGTATATAACTTCTACCTCATAAAGTAGATTTCTTATGAACACTACAAATGATGCTAATTCAGACTTTTTAAAACATGAAACAAATAATTCTGTAATATTTGTACTTAATATTTAATTTTAATAATTTACTAGATTAGCGAGGGCTGATGACTTGAAATATATTGTTAAAAAGGTATCTTGAGTGGCATATTTTTTGTCAGAAACTGATTTTGTGGGCTCCATTATTTATTCTGTACCATTCTGGGAATTCTTCTGCTGTGTGTTGTGTGTGATGTGACTATTTTAATGATCATCACAGATTGTTTTTCAAATTTTGTTTCTGTTTTCTGCTTGGTCGCCATTTAGTGTTTTATCCTGATGTCGCTAGCCATTGTTATACTTGTTGCTGTTCACATGATGAGAATGTCATGTGACATGTTTTGTCATCACACTCCTGTAAAAGATGATGGTGCCCTATAGTCAGTATTCAAACATTTTTTTTATTAAAAATAAAGATATATGTAACAATAATGAGGGGCAATCAATACAATTTTTGAACTTTTGAATTTGGTTTTTGAATAGCTGTTGCAGTGTTGGTGGTGTGTTTCTGGTTTGTACAATTGTAAGCTTATAAAAAGAGAATGGGAAGTCATCACACCAGCACATGCTCAGATTTTACCATGTAAATCTGAAAAGCTGTCTGGTTATGAGCTGCCCCAAAGAATATGGTCTAGCATCAACAGAATGAGAACTGACTATGTTCGATGTGCACACTTACTCAACAAACAGGGGAGAAAACTCATCTCCACAATGTAAATGCGGTGCTGCTACAACAACAACATTTATTTGTATAGCACATTTTCATACAAATAATGTAGTTCAAAGTGCTTTACATTATGAAGAATGAGGAAAAAAGACAAAGTAAGAATTAAAATAAGAGAACACTAATTAACATAGAATAAAAGTAAGGTCCGATGGCCAGGGAGGACAGAAAAAAAAAAAAAACTTCAGATGGTTGCAGAAAAAAATAAAATCTGCAGGGGTTCCAGACCATGAGACCGCCCAGTCCTCTCTAGGCATTCTACCTAGCATAAATGGTCAGTCCTCATTGTATTCAATGTTCTCATGGAAGGACTTGATGATGATGGTCACATGGATTTCTGGCCTTTAAGCCATCAATATAAGGACATCACGGTGCTTTGATTAGGTGGTGGTGGTGCATATTGCCACCACAGAAAACCGGAAAAAGAACAGAAGAGAAAGTAGGGGATTTTGGAACCACCGTGAATAGTAATGATAATTAATTGAATATACAGAGTATCAGGATTAAACTAAAATGAAGTTATGATAAAGCCATGTTAAAGTAATGTGTTTTCAGCAGTGTTTTAAAGTGCTCCACCGCATCAGCCTGGCGAATTCCTATTGTCAGGCTATTCCAGATTTTAGGTGCATAACAGAAGAAGGCCACCTCACCACATGTTTTAAGTTTAGTTCTTGGAATTCTAAGCAGACACTCATTTGAAGATCTAAGGTTACGATTTGGAGTGTAAGGTGTTAGACATTCCAACATATAAGATGGAGCGAGATTATTTAAGGCTTTGTAAACCATAAGCAGTATTTTAAAGTCAATTCTGAATGACACAGGTAACCAGTGTAGTGACATCAAAACTGGATAGGTGTGCTTGAATGTTCTTTTTCTAGTTTGGTTTCTAGCAGCTGCATTCTGCACTAGTTGCAAACAATTTATGTCTTTTTTGGGTAGTCCTGAGAGAAGTGCGTTATAGTAATCTAGTCGACTGAAAACAAAAGCGTGAACTAATTTCTCAGCATCTTTCAATGATATAAGAAGTCTAACTTTTGCTGTATTTCTTAAGTGAAAAAATGCTGTCCTAGTGATCTGATTAATATGCGATTTAAAATTCAGGTCACAGTCAACAGTTACCCCTAAATTCTTTACCTCTGTCTTGACTTTTAATCCTAATGCATCGAGTTTATTACTAATAACCTCATTATATCCATTATTGCCAATCACTAAAATTTCAGTTTTCTCTTTATTTAGTTTGAGAAAATTACTACTCATCCATTCGGAAACACAAGTGAGACATTGTGTCAGTGAATCAAGAGAGTCTGGGTCATCAGGTGCAATTGATAAATACAGCTGCGTGTCATCAGCATAGCTGTGGCAGCTCACGTTATGCCCCAAGATAATCTGACCTAACGGAAGCATGTACAGTAGATCGAAAAGAGCAGCAGACCCAGGATAGAGCCTTGTGGAACACCATATAGAATATCATGTGTCTTTGAGTTGTGATTACCACAACTAACAAAGAATTTTCTACCTGCCATGTAGGATTCAAACCAATTTAAGACACTGCCAGAGAGGCCCACCCATTGACTAAGGCGATTTCTGAGAATATTGTGATCAATGGTGTCAAATGCGGCACTCAGATCTAATAGGATGAGAACAAATAAACAGCCTCTGTCTGCATTTACCTGAAGTCATTTACTACTTTAACGAGTGCAGTTTCTGCACTTTGATTTGTTCTGAAACCCAACTGAAACTTATCAAGAATAGCATGTTTATTGAAGTGGTCATTTAGCTGCATAATGACTGCCATCTTAGAATTTTACTTAAGAAAGGCAGGTTAGAAATGGGTCTAAAATTTTCAAAAACAGAGGAGTCGAGATTATTTTTCTTGAGTAGGTGTTTAACTACAGCAGTTTTAAGACAGTCTGGGAAGACCCCCGTATCTAATGATGAGTTTACTATGTCAAGAATACTATCAATTAGCACGCCCGATACTTCTTTGAAAAAACTTATTGGTATTGGGTCAAGGACACAGGTGGAGGGTCTCAGTTGAGAAATTATTTTATATAAATCAGGTAAATCTATCCTGGTGAAAGAATTTAATTTGTTTATAACGGAGTATTGGGGCTTAGGAGGATCATTGTTGGGGAAATATACTATATTATTTCTAATATTAATTTTTTGATTGAAAAATACAGCAATAGGCTCACAAGTGTCACTGGAAGTATTCTGGAGGCATTCCTTTCAGTTACCTGGGTTTAGAAGACGATCAATCATAGAGAATAAGACTCTGGGATTACTAGCATTGTTATTTATAATTCTAGAGAAATAGCAGCGCCTCTCAAGATGGACTTTGTTATTGTACAGTATTTTGTTATTTTAACCTTCAATATCTCATAGTGGATAGTTAGTTTAGTTTTTCTCCATTTACGCTCAGCTGTCCGGCATGTTCTCTTTAAATCAGACACTCTTTTTTAACTGTCTTTTCAGGTGTGACCATGTCAGCAGCAGCTCTCACCTTAGTATTCAAATTTTCCACCTTGACTGCTAGGCAGACAATCCACCACATCAGAGAAGAACACCCCCTAAGAGCCTTTCCTGGTCAATCTAGTGATTTCCTGACGCACAGTGAAACTGAATATATAAAAAAATGTGGATATATGTTTGTGATATGTTAATGTAATTTAATGTAACTGTATTTTAATGTTCCTGCAGTAATTACAGCCCGTTTTATATTATCATTCGTATGGGTATATTTTATGTATGTATGTATGTATGTGATTTGCATGCCTCGCAGTTGGGAGACCTGGGTTCGCTTCCCAGGTCCTCGCTGCGTGGAGTTTCCATGTTCTCCCCGTGTCTGCGTGGGTTTCCTCCGGGTGCTCCGGTTTTCTCCCACAGTCCAAAGACAAGTAGGTTAGGTGCATTGGGGATTCCAAATTGTCCCTAGTGTGTGCTTGGTGTGTGAGTGTGTGTGTGTGTGTGCCCTGCGGTGGGCTGGCGCCCTGCCCCGGGGTTTGTTCCCTGCCTTGCGCCTGGTGTTGGCTGGGATTGGCTCCAGCAGACCCCCGTGACCCTGTAGTTAGGATATAGTGGGTTGGTTTTCACGTTGACAAGACTTTAAAAGTTATTATTAAAAATAACTTAATATTAAATTTAATTTTAAATATTAATTTTATTTTTTAAATATTAATTGTATTAATTAATATTAATTTCATTTTAAATTTAATATTAAAATTAAAATAGATTTTATTGTCTTCATGAACTTGGAGAAATCCTTTCTGCAGTATAAATGCATTTCCTTCTTTCTTATTACTCACTAAAGTATATGCATAATTGAGCAGCCTACCTGGTTGGCAGAGTTTGGCAAGGGCAGAAAGGGCAGATTCTCAACTGGGTATTCGTGATTTCAAAGCAGGAGGTCACATGTACAGTATAACTAAAGAGTTGTCAATGTTTAAGTGATTATTTTTATTTTTTTTTATTTTTATTAATTACATGGCATTCATCATTGATGTTAGCACAAGCACCTTTTCAGAGCCCCACTGCCACAATGCCATTAGTTTCCAAAGTTATATGTGCACCCTTATGAGGCAGGTTGTGACATGGAAAATGGGGCTTTAAGGCTGGGCTATATTTTGTTTAGCATCTGCACTTTGTTTGAAATTAAGGCAAGACTCGTTGATGACAGAAGGCTGTTCTTCTTGAGCAATCTATTTTTATAATTTGTTGTTTTCTGATGTACTTCTTTTTCTCCAACACATTTATTTGCTTGCTTTGACTTATGTTCTGCCTTTAGTTGTATAGATCTTATATATGTTTAGGGAGTTGTTGTTTGTTTTATTAATTATCTATTTCTCTTTCTCTGTCTCGAGCTTCTGTAAAGATCCGATTTCCCCTTGGTAGCCAATAAAGCACATCTCATCCGTTATTGGAGATGGACATGTAGGGGGGAGTTCCATCAACAGCAGTGTTATTTTAACCCTTTTTTTATATAATTTCGAGTTATCCTGTATTTATTCATCTCAAGGGGATTTAATAATACTACATACAAGTACAAATAATTATGAGTAGCAAACAAAGGGGTCAGAAAGAAAGGATAAGGCAGCAAAAGCCCCATCAAAGTCTAAACCGGCTTCAAGTTCACGGTATGTATTGAAATAGTTAAACAATCAGCTTCTGCCACAGATAATAAAGCAACGGCTGCAAAATCAGAATGAAAAGTGCCTGCGGACAAACTGGCAAAAGTGAAAGACAGATATAGAAGGAACAACATCAGAATTGAAGGTGTTCCTGAAAAACGGGAAAGTCCAAACCCAGTGAAATTTATAGTTGCACTATTCTCTAAAATAACTGGAGAGGACTTTAAATCAGACATTTAGATCTCTGCAGCCTTATCGTATATATGGATCGAATGCCTCCAAACCGAAAAGCCTAATTTTCCATTTTGAGAAACTACAGGCCAAACAAAATCTCATGTGCCTTCTCAGAGAGAAAGATGAGATTATTTTTGAAAATACCTGTATTCATATTTTCCCAGATTTCTCACCTGCTACAGCTGCTAAACGCACAGCATTCAACAGCGTCTACACAGAGCTTAAATCAAATACAGCCTCTTGTACCCTGAAAGTGGTTATTGAAGATCTGTTTTACATTTTTAGTTCTCCTGACGAAGCAGATAAAGAGTTGAGATGACTTTCTTTTGAAATAGATGATCATGAGTCACACCGTGTTCTGTCAAGGCAAAGAAGATTCTACTTGAAGCTTGCATCTTCTACCATTTGTAAAGCGTAATTTGTAGTAACTATATATTATATTGTATTTTTTTACTTTATTTTATATTTTACTTCTTTTTTGGCCATCCTTTGATCTTTTTTGTTTTAATTAAGCTGAAATTATTATATTGATATTTCTTTCATTAATTATATGCACATTTAGGTCATTTATAGCTACATCTTGGCAAATTGTTAATTATTGTTTAAGCTTCAGTTATTATATTGAAATTTTTTTCATTAACTATTTGCACAATTTGGCTACCAAAAAAGTAACAAGCTATTGTCTTTTTGTTAAAGTTTATTTAAGTAAACAGCTTTTACAGCATTTTTTACAGTTTTTTTTTTCTTTAACATCATACCATTGGTCTATTATATTTGGACTGTTTAAGATTATATCATTAGTCTAATGTATTTGTCTATTTGTAATTAACCTTCTTCACACTGCTGCTGGGGGGGTTCATTTTGTTCTAGACGTGCTCATTCTCTTGGCTAGTCAGAGGACCGTGCGGCACTATTTGGTGGGGTGGAGCTAGTGGGTGAAGAGAAAGAGAGCAATGATATTCTATTTTATCCTTTATACCCCATAACTATTAGTGACTACATAATAATATGCCTCATAGCTGTATCACTTCGCAGTAATATGAAATCTGTGTAAAAGATATTGTATGCACAATGTACTACCTTAACCTAAGACTACAAAATGTCAACAAAAGTTCAGAAGAAATATTTCCATGACTAAATAGTGTGACTTTGTGAGCTGGAATGTCAAGGGTCTCAAAAATGAATTAAAGAGAAAGATAGTATTCTTGCACCTAACAAGTCTAATTGCCAAGATAGTATTTTTACAGAAGATTTACTTATTAAGCAAGGACCAGTTTCAGTTGCAAAGAGAGTGTGGTCTGGCCAAATCTTTCACTTTAGCTATACAAAGAAAACCAGGGGTGTGGGAATCTTAATACACAGAACAATCACATTTGTCAGATGCAATATCTGATTCTGATGGGCAGTATGTTATGGTGACGGGCAATTTATCTAATACTAAAATGATTTTTATTAATATCTATGCACCTAATGTGGATGGTAGAGCTTTCTTCCAAAATGTATTTGCATCTATCCCTAATGTGAACACACACAAAATTAGAATGGCTGGAGACTTCAATTGTGTTTTAAACCCAGACCTGGATAGATCCTCAGATTCAACAGAGATAAAATCTAATACTGCAAAGATAATTATACAGTTTGTAATGAATCATAACTTATCTGATTCATGGAGGTTCTTAAATCCTAACCTAAGAGCATATTCCTTTTTCTAACCCGTACATCATTGTTACTCAAGAATTGATTGTTTCCTCATAGCCAATAATTTTTTGCCCACTATCAAATCTTGTAAGTACGACACTATCATTATCCAAACAAATTGATTATTTTCTTGAGACAAATGCATCCTCAGAGGTCTCAGCAGGTATACTCTGGGAAACTCTGAAGGCATTTTAAGAGGGCAGATTATTTAATTTCTTTCTCACAAAAATAAACTGGAAACCAAGAAGGTATTGGCGAGTTAATCAGTGAAATTACAAGAATATATCTACAATATGCCAGGTCTCCAAATGAGGCACTCTATAGGAAAAGACAGTCTTTACCTTTAACCTTTTGACTGCTAAAGAAATGAAACAGCTTATCTTTAAATCGCGACATCATTAGTATGAACACAGAGAAAAGGCCAAAAAGAGCCTAGCTCAACAAATCCACAAGCAGGAAGTCCATAATGCAATCACAGCAATAAACAACACATGGAGATAAAAATATTGACCATAAAAATATAACTGACAGATTTAGAGAGTAATATAAATCCTTATGTTCTACTCAGTTTAAAGAAGATAAGATACAATCTAATGAGTTTCTTGATTCATGAGAGATACCACAGCTAGATACTCTTAGTTCAGCGGAACCAGATAAACCTCTGACACTTTCAGAATTACTAGTGCTATAAAGTCAATTCAAAGTGGGAAAGCTGCTGGCCCTGATGGCTACCCAGTGGAATTTTATAAAAAATTCTCAAATAAGTCAGCTCCATTCTTATTAGAAACATTTATATATTTTCTCCAAGCATTAATTACAATCTTTCCTAAGAAGAGCAAGGACTTACTACAATGTGCATCATACAGACCAATCTCTCTTCTGAATAATGATGTTAAGACACTCTTCTAAGTTCTAGCCAGAAGGACTGAGAAAGTGCTTCCTTCTGTAATATTACAAGACCAAACAAGATTTATTAATGGCAGACAGTTCTGACCTTTGAAGTTTGTTTAATCTATACTAATAAACGGCAAAGCCCTCACTCACTCACTCACTCACTCACTGACTGACTGACTCATCACTAATTCTCCAACTTCCCGTGTAGGTAGAAGGCTGAAATTTGGCAGGCTTATTCCTTACAGCTTCCTTACAAAAGTTGGGCAGGTTTCATTTCGAAATTCTACGCGTAATGGTCATAACTGGAAGGTTACGCCGCCCACGTAATCACGTGAACTGACTGTCAACGCACTATGTAGAAAACCAGGAAGAGCTCCAAAATACGCTGAACAAAACATGCATTATATAATTGAGAAGGCAGCGAAACATTAAGAAGCGAGCGAGTGACATACTACCATATTCATCAGTACAGCTACTTCGGAAACAAAGCGAGGTATAAACCTAAACTTTAAATTAACTTAATAGACAGGCTGCCGCTGGTGCTTTTCGTGCCCACGGGTAATGCGGGATACAAGTTTAATGAGAGGACGCAGGATATAAACGAGAGTTTTGATCACTTTGTAACTAAGTTAAAATTGCAGGTGAAGGGGTGTGCTTATGCAAATTCCGAGAGACTGTGTTTGTGGGGGATTGACAGTTAAGGCGGGTGGGGGAGTCACGTCATCATCTCCCCTCCCATTTACCTCATTTCGCTCTGAGCTGAGCTCCACGGCTAACGCCGTCTTCCGAAGCAACTTCGTCACACTGCCACCAAATACAGAGAAATCCACAAGTTAATACACACTCTGTCTCTAGACTTTCTCCACACTGAATCCTCCAGGCACTACTTACAAAAGGTTACATTGACAATCGTGTTACGTTATTTTTAAAATGTTTAATTTTCTTAGCACAAGCACAGCTGAGAAGCTTCGATGCATGTGCTCCATAACGCGTTAAAAAATAATGCATTTAATTACACTTTGCATTACAATCAAAGGGGAACTTTTGTCAATGCATGATTTCCTGGTACACCGATAACATTGATCAGCGCATCCCAATTCATTTTAGCCTCGCACCACCTTGGTTTGAGAAGAAGTATGAAAAGATATGAGGTTAACACACAAAAACAGATCACCAATTCAAGCTTTATGAAAAATCGATTCGCCATCAATAATTGTTTTGGTAAAGCCATACTCAGTGTAATCCACCTTCCATTTTATAATTTTTCCGCCACTAGCCATGATTAAATGAACGGTAAAAAAGTAAGAGCGAAGCGAGGGTGACTTATTTAGGCAGGCATGTATATGACAGCAACACTCATGACAATCATGTTACGTTATTATTAAAATGTTTCCTTTTCTTTTTCATTACTTCTTTAACCCATTACTTCTCCGCTGCGAGGCATGGGTATTTTGTATATGAATGACCTCCAAAGAGCGCGGAGACTTTTGATCATGTGAACGTGTCTGCAAAAACTGGCGTCTCCTGCCCAGCCAAAGTCGAGCAGCCGGCGCGCGCGCATAGCTGTGCCGGCCTTTCACACGCTGACTGCGCTTCTGCGGCAAAATAATATTAAGGCGCTTCGCACTTTATTTTGCACGTATACGATTATGAGGTCGTCAGCTCTTATGAAGACACGCACAGGAGTGAAGGACTGACAGTGCCATCACAGCCGATTAATAGCTGGGACGTCTCACCAGTCTGCACAAGACCCACCGCGACTGTCCCCAAAAGGCGCTCATATCGTCAGCGAACACATCTCTCTATACTATATAAAAGAAAAGAAAAAGGCAACTTTCCTTTCTTTACACCTTTTTTCCGTTTATCCCAAACCAAAGCCTTTCTCTCTTAACACTGCAGAGGACACAAAACTAATTTTCTTTAATTGCTGGTAAGGCACATTATTAGAGGCAGAAATTTGGACTTTCACATAGAAAATGTAATTTCTATACCACAGCCGTCGTGTAGCGCCTTTCAAAAGGGATCTACTACCAAGAGATGATCCATATACATTTTAGCTGCTGTTAGTACTACTTACCTCTTCTGTTATACCGTCTTTAAAATGTACTTTACCCGCAACCACTCCAGTAGTGCTCAATGTACCTTTACTTCTTAAAACGTTAATGTTTTACTGTTTAATAACTTATAGACTACATTTTATTATTTTTCCCTTGCACTCAGTGATCAAAGCTATACACACCCATATAGACACATACATATATATATATATATATACACATATATTTATATATACCTGTGTGTATGTTCGTATGTATGTGTATACACACACACACACACACACACACACACACACACACACACATACATACATACACACACACAAATTATATATATGTGTATGTCTGTGTATGTATGTATATGTGTGTGTATATATGATGTAGATAGGTATGCATATATATATATATATATATATATATGTATATGTAGATATGTATATAGATATGTATTTTGCTATATATATATATATATATATATATATATATACAACAATTACATTAACAATCGTTACGTTATTTTTTAAATTTTTCCTTTTCTTTTTCATACCTTCTTTAACACACTACTTCTCCGCTGCGAAGCGCGGGTATTCTGCTAGTATAATATATTCACCCATTACATCTAATACCCCAGAGATCTTATTATCTTTAGATGCAGAAAAAGCACTTGATACGGTTCGATAGGACTATCTATTCATCACATTGCACAAATATGTTCATGGATCAAACTACTTTATATTAGTCCAGAAAGTTAGTTCGTATTAACAACATTGTTTCAGATAACCTCAAACTAGAACGTATTACTTGACAAGGATACCCCTTATCACCTTTGTTCTTTGAAATCGCCATTGAACCTTTGGCAGTATACTTTTGAAACACATCACAGATAAAGGGGAACAAAAAAATATCATTATATGCAGATTATATGGTACTATATATATTGGACCCACAAAAGTTTGTGTCAGCAGTTCTAAAAGCATTAGCAGATTTTCAAAAGATATCTGAACTTAAAATCAATTTGAATAAAAGTGTGCTTTTTCCAGTGAATTCTTTAGCACGTAATATCAGACTGGACTCCTTCCCATTTATCTAGTTTAAATATCTAGGGGTAAATATTACAAGTAAATATAAAGCTCATTTTCAACAAAATGTTGCTGTCTGTATGGAAAATATTAAACAAGACATGACTAGATGGTCTACCCTCCACCTTACGTTAGCAGGGAGAATCAACCTTGTTAAGATGACCATTCTTCCCAAGCTGATCTTTCTATTTAAAAACATCCCAATGTACATTAACAAATATTTAAAAAAAACATTAGATTTAATCATAGCTTCATTTATTTATTATTTGAAACATCCATGTATCCAAAGGGCAGCTCTACAATGACCTAACACAGAAGGGGGTATGGCGCTACCCAACTTTCAATTTTATTACTGGGCAGCAAATATATAAGCTGGAAATCAACACAAATTTTCCCTGCTCTGTGCCCCAGTTAATACAAACTACTGTCATTACCCTGAAAATCTAATTACCCTTCATTCTCTTAGAATATGGAACCAATATAGGAAGCACTTTAAAACAGTAAAAATTTTATCTATTGCACCTCTACATAACAACCACCTCATTCCATCCTCTCAAACATATACACTGTTCAACGTCTGGAAAATGTCTGGGATTTAAACACTTAGAGACTTGTACATAGATAATGTCTTTGCATCCTATGAACAATTACACTTCAAATACAACTTCTCATCGACACAATTCCTATACTACTTTCATGCTAGAAAGTTTGCTAAACAGAACCTGCCCAATTTTCCTCACTTTCTGCCTTGTTCTATTCCAGAAGAATTATTGATCAGTTTTGAAGACTCAAATAGCATCTCTACAATTTATAAAAAAATATTTTAAAGTCTCTTCCTTTCAAAGACCCCAAAGTACATTGGGGAAGTTAATCTGTCACTTAATATTTCATAAAAGGAGTGGAAGGCAGCCATGCACAGAATACACTCAAGCTCTATATTTGAAAAGCATTGAGTCAATCAAGATTCAATTTGCAAATGTTGCAATCAATCTCCAGCCTCACTGGGCCACATGTACCGAGTGTGCAACAAATGAACATATTTGTGGACAAAAATCTTTGTATGCCTATCAGACAGGCTTGGCATCACAATCTTTCCTAACCCACTAACAACTGTGTTTGGTGGATTCCCAGATGGCCTTAAAGTGGAGAAGGGCAAACTGTAATTTCCTTTACTAGACTAATAGCATGAAGACTTATCTTGTTCAAATGGAAGAATCCCACCCCACCACTCTTAAGTCAGCAGGTAACTGTTCTATACTATTTGAAATTATAAAAAATCTAATTCTCATTTAGAGGATATGTTCAAAACTTTTTAACAATATGGCAATATCTATTCAATAACATTTTTGGGTAAGGTTTCATTTCAGGGAAAAGGGTACCCTTCATTTCTAGATCCTTTTAAAGTGTAGCTTCGGTTGCTAATTCCTCTCTCTTTCTCTTGGCTGGGGATTGAATTTTGCTTTGATTTGTTAAATTTGTCTTGACTTTATGGAATGTTATCTGTTTCTAATTAAAATCAATAAAAATACAAAAAGTACATGTATCTACCTTCACTCAATGATGGCCTGATACTGGAATATATGGAATGCAGGATGCCACACAAACATTGGACAAGAGCGACTCTGCACTTCTTAATTTTGTTATTTAAATAGGACATGTGTAACAGTCTTAATGGAACTGGTATGTCCTAACTGGTGCCCACTAGAAGTAATAATTAACAGATTCTTTGGTGAAACTACCAGACTACTGAAAATAAATCTTTTACTAACGGTCACCTCAACTTGGTGACATACTAGGAGATTATGATGCCATTTATTACACATTGCTTAATTTCACAATGTGCTTATTGCTTGTAAATTACACTGTTCAGTAGCTATCAGGATGAGTTATTCAACTGCCATTGGATTTACAATTTAAAGAGTAGGGAGCAGATGCCAAGTTCATGGAGCTGTAACATCTGAAAATATGTAATAAATTACAACTTGCTGCTTGGCCCCTTCACTTGAACAAAGCCTGGTGTTGATTTTGTTTCATGCATAGAATGTCTGTTTCTGCATTTTCTATTTAGTGGGATTGTTATTTCTGATGGGATGTTCCTCCTTTTGACAATAAATCTGATATTTCTTTCCTGGTGCTTGTCATTTGGAAAGAATTTAGTGAAGTTAGTTAGCTGCCTCACCAGGAAGAGGACAGACAGTGAAGGTGATGTGATTTATACTGTACACGCGTGTGTGCACGTATATACAGAAAGCAAATTGGAATTACTGGAATTTTTATTGTTTTATAGAACACACACATAAGCACACAATTGTGAGGTGTTAAGAAGTAAGCTGATAACATAAGTTAAACGTGTTAGCAGAACTTTTTAGTTTACAAATGTCACTTTCTCACTCAACTGGCCACGAGTCAACAGCGAACTCTAAACCGTGTTTACTGAGAGCAAGCTGTTATCTGCATGTTTTTCATTACGGCTTTGACACTGACATGTAGGCAATTTCTGTCAATGTGTCTATGTTTGTATTGTAAGGTGACATACCTCTCTAACCTCCTGCGTCACTACAGCTCAAAAGATTAGCCAGAAATTCTATGAGGATCAGTTACAAGGGACAAATGTAAATGATTCAAGAAAGTAATGGCACAGGGAGATCAAAGCACTTTAGTAGAAATTCGCTTTCTTATGATGTCCATTATAGACATGGTCTTCTCTGAACATTCCTTCAGTCCAAAAAAATAACGTGAATATGCCTTTAGTCTTTCGCTTAGTCCACTTCAGAATTGTCATTTTGGCCCTTATGCAGACCACTTTTTTTTTATTTGATTCATGGATTGTCCATTTGGTCTAAGTTAATAATACACACCCAATCCCTTTCCATCCGGTGGCCTTTTCCTCTTTGGGTTTTACCATTTCCTATCAACATCTCTTGAACTAACCACTCTTATGGTCAAAGTGTTTTGCTGGGAAAATATGGTGGTGGTCACTACCGTATTGGCCTGGTTTAGTGACTCTAGCTTGATCATGTTGGAGCTTTGGTTTCCTGATGTGCACTTTGATTTATTGTAATTTTTACTTACCCTTTGAACAACACGCAAAGTTGTCAGTCATTAGCATTACTGCTATAAACCTCATTCACAAGCAGTTTGAAGAAAGTTGCTACCATGCTACTGTTACCAGCAGCAAATTTTTTGATTGCAAATATGTCACATTGTAAAACAATAATAGAAGTAATCCAAACACAAAGCCATATGCCCATCTGAGGCTCACCATTCAAGCTCTTCCCATGTAATACCACCTTGGGCGAGAGGAGGCGCTACTGCTATAACAGCCTTGTTGGGTTTTTCTTCCACAGCCTAGAAAAAATGCCCAGTGAGGGGAATTAACTCTACCCCCTCTATCCCGGGGCTTTACAATGGACGACAGCCCAAATGGAGACGATCTGAGGACTGAATCTCCTTATACTCTGAGTTTACATCGCCGGCAGAAGCCTGATGATTGAGGCCACTTTGCTACATAGCAGCAATTCTATCATTGTTTTCACACCATTGTGTGTATATTTTGTTTATAAAAGAACTGGTACTAAATAAGGAGGGCTGCACTTGCACCCCAAACTGCTTTTGATTTACCAACTCTTCTTCCCTCCACCACATAATAATAAAAGTAATGCCATCTATCTCACCCCAGCCAATGCAAAAATGAAACAAATTATGAAAAGACCATATAAAGCAAATCTACCCACCACCCCCATGGCCCTGCAAGGGATGTGGAGAAGTACAAACCAATACCTATAGGCACCATAGATTTTTACCTAATTGAAGATGTATCTAATAACATCCATCCATCCATCCATCCATTTTCCAACCCGCTGAATCCGAACACAGGGTCACGGGGGTCTGCTGGAGCCAATCCCAGCCAACACAGGGCACAAGGCAGGAACCAATCCTGGGCAGGGTGCCAACCCACCGCAGATCTAATAACATAAATACCTTATTTTACATTCTAAATGCTGCTCAGTCCAGTTCAGGATGGTGGTGAGGTGGGGTGAAGGGGGGCATACCCTGGCCCAGAAGCATCAGCAAGCAACAACCTGCATGTTATAAAACATAAGCCTTTTTAACATAACATTAAACAAAGAAAAATGACTGTAGCATTATTTTTTAATAATTTATTATTGCTAGTAGCATAATTAATAAAATATTTATAGACAGTGAATACCTGCTTTATTATGGATACCTAAACTAAAGTGCTGGCAGCAACAGTGAACTTGGCATTAGCCAACTGTAGAACCCGCTCACACTCATATGAGGCCAGTTTAGAACTGGTACCTGATGTAATACAATTATCATTGAGTTTAGCAGCAGAACCCACATTCCTAGAGAAAAAAAGCCCAAGAAAACAGGTGGAGAAGGTGAAAACACACAAACATTGACTGTGATCAGGGTTCTAATAGCGCATGCCGGATCTGTGAGGTTTGCCGCACTAATCACTTCACCACTTTAGCGACCTAAAAGATAAAAAGAAAAACTTTTCCTTTTTTTTTTAAAAAAAAAACCCACATTCCCTAGACTAAGGGTAGCATTGTTGCTTTATACATATGATGCCCTCTTTGCCTCATCTGACTTTATGAATTTCTGCACACCCTCAAGTGATTCACTGACGAGTGTGAAGCTGCTGGAATGAGGATCAGCACCTTCAAGTCTGAGGTCCCCCCCTTGGCAAAGAGTGGATTGATCTCTTGTCGTGGCAAAGGCACGGCCCCCCAGTCTTCAAAAGAAGGCACACGGAGTCTCAAGAAGGCAGCCGAATCCAATGCACACACAGACTCAAATCAAGCAAAATGAGCACCCAATGATGGGCAAACCATACTTTTATTACAATTCTTATCTCCCAACACATTTGTCTCTTTCATCTGACTCCCAACATTCCATTCCCCACCATCCTGCATCCAACTGATTCTACTAATATTTCCCAGCTTAATGGGCTTAGCATCTTTCCCTATACAGCATTTACAGGGCCTACTCCTGCCTAGTACCGCTCCAGTGCTTGCCACCAATATTTCCAACCTCAAGTTCACATTCCTTATCTGGAAGAGAGGAATTTGCTCTCCCCACCTTTCTGTGCATACCTGACCTTTGACTTATAATACATTGGTGGTTTCTAGCTTATTCAGACACATAAAAATATATACTGTCCGTTCGTACGACAGTGATGTAACCTGAATTTTGGTGTAAGTCAAAACACACACTAGCCTGAGTCACTTACCTATCCTAACACAGCTGTAAAATAATGATCTAGAACATAAAAACACAACTAAGCCACAGAAAAAGGAAATAATGATATACTGTACTGTACACTGTACTGTAGTAACAGAAAAAAATGAGTATAAAAAAAATTCCTTTATTCCTGTGGTTGTCTTGCACACTGAAAGGGGCATTGCAAGGTGGGAGAGAGTGACCTATTGGAAGGAGCAAGCTAGAGCTGATTCTACCTGTACTAAAGGTGTTTCATCTCGAGAAGCAGCTGATGTAGAGGGTGCAGGACCTGTTGCAGGCCTCTCTACCTTCTTAAATAATTGTTCCAGGCTAGTCTGGAAGGTTGATGACTTCTTATCTTCCAAAATCTGCCTATAGCATTGCAAGGCATTCCATAACAACTCTGTTGACCTTACTGAATGTGTCATCGCTGGGGTCCTCAGCCTGAAATTTTGCCAACCCAACCTCTATCATAGAAAAACCTTCTGCTAAACCATCCATCCATTCATCATCCAACCCTGTATATCCTAACTACAGGGTAATGAGGGTCTGCTGCAGCCAATCCCAGCCAACACAGGGCTCAAGGCAGGAAACAAACCACGGGCAGGACGCCAGCCCACCGCAGGGCACACATGCACACCCACACACCAAGCACACACCAGGCACAATTTAGAATTGCCAATGCATCTAACCTGCATGTCCTGTGGGAGGAAACCGGAGTCCCCGGAGGAAACCCACGCAGACACAGGGAGAACATGCAAACTCCACGAAGGAAAAACCCGGGAAGCAAACCTTGGTCTCCTAACTGCGAGGCAGTAGTGCTACCCACCATGCCACCTTCTGCTAAACCCTTCGTGGTAAATCTCTTGGGTTCTGGGGTTTCTATCTCTTCCTTTTCAATCAGTTGCTTCTCCAGCTGAAAGAGGTCCTCAGCAGACAGCTCCTCTCCATGTGATGCCAGTAGCTCTGTGACATCCTCAGCCTCCACATCCAAATTAAGCTGTTTACCCATGGCAACAACTGTCTCTGTTACAGCCTCCACTGACTCCTCAAAGCCATGGAAGTCATACACAAATTGGGGACGCAGTTTTTTCAACACGCCATTTAAGTTTGTTTGCCTCACTACATCCCAGGCAAAAGCAATGGTTTGTACAGCATTGTAGATGTTATAAGACTTCCAAAAGTCTTTGAGTGTCAGGTTCTTGTCTTTCTCAGTTGTATTAAGGGCCATAGCAAATGTCATCCAGAGGTAGTAGGCAAAGAGGCAATGACACCTTGGTCCATGGGCTGTAAATGGACAGTGGTATTAGGTGGAAGGTAAACCACCTGGACATTAGGATTAAAGTCACTCAAGTGAGCAGGGTGACCTGGGGCATTGTCCAGCACTAGCAACACCTTAAAAGATAGTCCCTTGCTAACACAGTAGTCCTTCACTGCTGGCACAAAATGGCTGGAAAACCACTCCTCAAAAATCTGAAGTGTCACCCATGCCTTCTTGTTAGATCTCCAGATAACAGGCAGTCGGCCCTTCCAAATACCCTTAAGTGCCCTTGGATTCTCTGCCTGGTACACCAACAGAGGCTTGAGTTTGAAGTCACCTGCAGCATTCCCTCCAACAAGCAAAGTCAGTCTCTCCTTGCCAGCTTTATGGCCTGGTGCTGTCTTCTCCTCCTTGGCGATATAGGTCCTGTTAGGCACACACTTCCAAAAAAGGCCTGTTTCGTCAACATTAAACACTTGTTCAGCACAGTAGCCCCTCTCTTTAATTAATTCAGACAACCTATTAGGAAATTCGCTTACTGCATTCTCATCCCCACTAGCAGCTTCACCCTGTACCTTAAGGTTATGCAAGTTGGCATGAGCGTTGAAACGCATGGACCAACCCCTATTAGCCACAAACTCATCACTTTCAATCCCTTCCCCCTTTTCACATTTTATTGCCTGAAACAATTGTTTAGCCTTCTCCTGAATCAACATTAGACTTACTGGTATATGCTGCTGATGCTGGTCTTCCAGCCACAAAATTAGCAATCTTTCCATCTCAATCATTATGCCACTTCGCTGCTTAGTAATCACAGTCGATTTCATAGGGGCTGATCCCTTTACATGCTCTAGGATACGATCTTTATCCTTGATAATTGTTGTTACAGTAGAGCAGCTAAGGCTTAGCGCGTGGCCGATGTTTGTCGCTGATTCTGTTTTTTCTGATCTCTTTAAAATATCTAATTTCACATCCATCGTGAAGGCTTTTCTCTTCTTCAAAGCACTACCATCTGAAGACTCTGACTTTCATTTAGAAGCCATGATAAGGGCCAAAAAGGCGCCAGTATACACTTGTGCCGCACTCAACCAAACTACCTGTAGTTTGCCAACTCCCTCACTCATACGCCATGTACTACCACCACGTGCAACCAAACTACTGTACTGTAATTCGCCGACTCCCTCACTCATACACCGTGTACTTTCGCCGCACGCAACCAAACTACTGTAGTTCGCCAACTCCTTCACTCATACGCCACGCACTATTGCCGCCTGCAACCAAACTACTGTAGTTCGCCAACTCCCTCACTCATATGCCGCGCACTTTGCCGCCGCCTGCAACCAAACTAGTTCGCCCCTGTAAGTCTGTAAGTACGATACTAATGGCGTAATCCGAAATACTCATGTCCCAATTTTTTTTCCGTTTTTATGAGAGTGAACGTCATAAACTCGAAATGTCGTATGTCGCGACGTTGTAACCCGAGGACCCCCTGTATAGGCATAAGCCTTTTCCAGTTTAAATCCTACAGTGTTATAGCTCAATAAAGTATAATACTTATCTCTTTATGTGCTCATGATTCTTTTTGAAGACATTTTAATCATCAGTACTATAAATATATCCCTCTATACTCCCCAGGGGCCTCATGTATAAACGGAAATATTGCGTAAGAATGTTTCCACGCTCAAATCGCGATGTATAAAACCTAAACTTGGCGTAAAGCCACGCACATTTCCACGGTACCTCATACCCTGGCGTATGCAAGTTGTCCGCTCGGTTTTGCAGACTGGAGGCACCCAGCGTCAAAGCAGTGCTACTGTTCCTGTGTGTTTTATCTTTCTTTTTCAGATCCACATCCCTGATGCGGCTTTAATAATACACTGAAATTAACCACATATTATTTATTAGTTTAATGCATCTGATTGTAATTAACCAGTAAAAATATAATGGTCCATGGAATGGTCAAACTATTCCAAATAGTTACTCTCACTGCACCTTCTTTTACTTCTTTCAACTGCTCCCGTTAGGGGTTGCCACAGCGAATCATCTTTTTCCATATTACTTTCACTGCACCACTCGGAGCAGTTGATCGGAAAGAGAATTATCGGTATACAGCATCAAGCACACGCTGCCTCAGCCATGCTTCCTATTTGAACTGCTTCTCACACGGCAAACGCTTCAAAAGCTTTCCTGTACAGACCTCACGGTTCAGAAAGAGTTTCATCCCAAGAGCTCTAAAAGCAATCAATCAGTCCATTAATTGCTCCTTGCAGAACTGTCTGTACTTATAAGTACAATCAACTGACTGTAAACTTGCGATACAGTTATAATATTGCACAACCTGAGCCACTTTATAAAGTGCGTATTTACATATGATGATGACACCACTTTTAAGATGAAATGCAAAATATGTTTATTATATTATATAGATAAAACATTAACTTCATTTAAATAATCTATATTGTTAATAATTAAAGGACACGGTATGCTACGGTAGCAAGGATCTGGCGCTCCATTCACGGATTGTTCATGCCTCGCACTGTATGCTTCACTGGGACTGGCATGAAGGATAGAATAATTAAGTATGTACTACGAAGATATTTCAATGTTCCTTAAAAGTTTTGAGGAATCGGTGTTATAAGCTTACAGATGGCTTAACATCTATTAGAGAGCTGATTGTGTGGCAATTAGGTATTTGGAGAAAGAAAAGGAAGGACAGGAATTGGAGGTTAGTACGTTTGAAAGAGACAGGAATGCTGCAGTAAATTATTTCATCGAAGGTTGCGCACAATCACTGCGCCACCGTGTTCCCATGTTTAATAATATGCTTTAACTCCTATCATCATGAAAATTATATGAAGTATACATCTCAGTATTTTAATTATTCAGAGAGATGTAATATTACGAATGTAATGGATTCTGTGTCCTGTCGGAGGAAGAGAAAGCCTGGAAGTACATAGTGATTCACACACATAGAGCACATAGAAGATCAAATACAAAACAAAGCAGTTAACGTGCTACTTGAGTTACAATGGGATTTGAGAAACTTATAAATTAAATGATTTTAAGATGAAGTTTATGAAGTTCTACTTTAATGACAAAATAAACTACGTCATTAAAGTGGAAATTTCGAAATTAAAGTTGACATTTCATTCTTTTTCCCACTATGTGCCTATTTTTTTTTTCTCTGTACCCTAATAAGCTTTCATATGACACTCAGACGGTGGGCTACGACTCGACTTTTCACGGTGAATTTACTATCTGACAACTTCTTTTTTATTTCGGGCACTGTGCAACTTTGTGAACTTAAGCTTTCGAGTTTCTCCGACACGCTATGTCACTCGATCAACTTCCTTTTTTTGTTTATACCACTGTTTAAACCAACAAATAGTACGTTTTTCTCTGCCTCCACTTGGTATTCGCTGAAATTCTTATATTTTCCCCCTGTGCTTTTCCCATTGTCTTTTCACAAAAGGCTGAGCTTAAGAGCTATTTATATTGATTTGCATATTCAAAGAGGTGTAATTCTGGGAGGAGTTGGGTTGGGACAGCAGGCAGGAGTTGGGTCAGAATTTATGTAACAGAAGAACGTGGAAGTTTGCGTACGCACAGATTCCTGCATCTGGATTTTTCTGTGCATACGCACATTCCCGCTTTTGTGCTTACGCTATGTTATAGTGTGAGTTCTACGCACGGAATTATACATGAGGCCCCAGGTGAGGGGAAACAACTGCCCTTAGTAGAGGAATTCAAGTATCTCTGAATTATCTTTGCAAGTGATGGATAAAGGGAATGTGAGACTGACAAGCGGATTGGAGTGGCAGCAGCTATTCTACAGGTGCGGTACCAGTCTCTTAAGAGCTGCGTCTAAACACTAAACTTACTAGTCAGTCTACATCTCTGTCCCCACCTGTGGTCAAAATATAAAAAAAAGAGATTGCGAGTACAAATGGCAGAAATGAGGTTTCCTCGCAGTGTGGCTGGGTTGATAGGGTGAGAAGCCCATCAATTCAAGCCTCAAGGTAGAGTTGTTGCTCCTTCAGATTCAGTTGAAGTAGTATGGGCATGTCAATAAAGATGCCACTCAGGCGGCTCACCCTAGAGCTGCTCCAGGCATGTCTCACTAGGGAAGAGGGATTATACCTCTCGGGTAGTTTGGGAACACCTTGGAATTCCCCAGGAACAGTTGGAATCTATAGCTGGGGACAAGGAAATCTGGAATGACCCGCTTGTCCTGCTGCTACATGAACCTCACCAGGAAAAGCAGTTTCAAAAAATGACTTGAGATGAGACATTCTCTGTACTTGTCTTAATAGATAGATAGGTAGATAAAGCTTTATTTGCTCATATTCATCCTTTGTCACCCCGTACTGGATAAAAGGGGTTAAAAATGGATTGCTGGACAAAATTAATACTGCTTTTCCAGGTAGTATGAATCATAAGAAAGAGTGAGAATACTTATACCCAGGAATTACAATTACCCTTTAATTACTTCCAACAGTTAACTTCATAATATTCTGCCTGGCAGGCTTGAAATAAACTTTATTCCAGTAAGGCACTTGATTAACTGTGTGAAGCCTGCAGTTAAATAAAACACAGCGGTGAAATGAGAAGGCGGATTAAGCCGACAGTGAATGTTAAGTCTAGGTGCTGAAGAGTTAGGGGCCCTTGTTTTGGGAAGAAATGAACAGGAATGATGAGGGAGTAAATTTATCAGAAGAAGCCTTGAATTTGTACTTTCTTCTCAGCCTGCTTTCTTTCTGCTGTCAACTTTATTGTAGTACTGTGTGTCACAATTCAGTCGGCTGCCGTCCGCATAATGTGTGTGGCATGTGATGTCCTCAAAAGGATGTATAATATTTTATTTGATGTTTGTTAGAGCAACACTGGGGCAACACAAGAAACAGACCTGTCTGCTCTTCTCTTCACTCTGTACACCTCTGACTCTAACTATAACAGCAGGTCATGCCACTTGCAGAAATTCTCAGAGGTTTCTGCACTTATGGGGTGAGATAGAGGAATATAGGAGTCAGGTGGGGAACTTTGTTTCTTGGTGCAGAAAGAATTGTCTGAAACTTCAGTAAAATTAAGGAGTTGGTTACAGTGTTGTGCAAAATGTAAATAAATAAATACTTATGTCTGTCAGGATGGGCAAACACACATCCTCCACCCTTACCCTGACCACTGGTGTGCCGCAAGCATGTGTCCACTTCTCTAGGCACTCTTCACCCATGACTGTCAAGCCATCCACCAATCAAACATTATTATGATACGACTGTCATTGGGCTTCTAACAGAGAACAATGAAGCTGCATATAGGGAAGAGGTTCAGAAGCTGACAGCATGGTGCAACACCAACAACCTGGTCTTAAATGCCAAAAAGACCAAAGAAGTTATTCTGGACTTTAGGACCTCTAAAAAGACCAATCACAGTCCGATAACAATCAATGCAGATGACGTGGAGAGAGTTTCCAGCTTTAAGTTTCTAGGAGTCACCATCTCAGAGCACCTGTCCTAGGCTGACAACAACTTGGCTATAATAGGCAAAGCACAACAACGCCTCTATTTTCTCAGCAAGCTAAGGAGAGCTGACCTCCCCCAGAAGATGCTGGTTAATTTCTATAGATGCACTATAGAAAGCATCTTAACTAACTGCATGATGGCCCGGTACAACAGCTGCACCAAGACTGCTAAAGATGCCCTGCAGTGGGTCGTAAAAACAGCACAGGCTTTTATTGGGACTGAACTGCCATCACTCGAACTCTTGTATAAGACTTGCTGTGTGAGAAGGGCCAAAAACATTCTCAAGGACAAAACTCATCCCGGAAATTCTTTATTTGAGCTCCTCCTGTCAGGAAGATGCTTTAGGTCAATCCGTGTACACACAAACAAACTAAAAAATATTTTTTTCCCATCTGCCATAAACTTTCTGAACTCTGAATCTCCTCAGTCTGGGATCATTTTTAATTGAACATGTGCAATAAGCTATATTGGTAATGTGCAATATACTAATGTATTACAATATAGAATATGTAATGTACTATTCATTAACAGGTGCAATAACAATTTATGCTGCTGTACTTTGAGCAATAATAATTTGCTCTGGTTACTTGATCACTTAACACTGTATATGTCATATTTGGAATTATTTGACTTTTCTTTAACTGCACCTTGGGGCTGTCACAAAAAGTAATTTCGTTGCGTTACACAATGACAATAAAGTGCTTGAACTTGAACTACATACATAAATACATTTTTTTCAATCCTGTCAAAAATTTTAGATGTTCTTTATAAATTTGAGAGTGCTGAATCCAAATCTGACAACAGAGTTTCTCTACCACATCCAGTTTTGGAGAGATGAAGGGACTAAAATGAAATAATGCTATTTTAGGAAAAATAGTAATATATCTTTTAAAATGTTTTATTTAGACTTGAAAACATGATAAATTGCACATATAACTGTTTTTAATATAGTGTCACACACGTGCGCATGGCAGGCAGTTAGAAGGACCAAAAGAAGGTAATTCCAGGCCAGGGGGTGACAGGATGCAGTAACCCTTTCTCTGTTTTAAGTTATTTTTAATCTATTCTGTTTGTGTTTTTCATGCTGTTTATTTATTTATTTTTTTAATATTGCTTTCCAGTTTAAATATGGTGGAGATCAGTGGATAAAACTTTCCTGAAAAGAACTCTTAGTTGCAGTACGCACTTCTACAAGAATTTCTAATAGATTAGTGCCAGATTTCTTTGGTTTTGACTCCCCTTCCGTCAAAGACTATTCGCTTTTCTTTTGCTCGTATATTCTGAGATGTTTGGTGTTTTCACCCATGCTTTCCTTAGACTACTCTTTCTCTTTGCCCCTCAGCTTCATCTCCTGATCAGTTTTTCCCAGGTGCTCACAATCGTCCTCGAGCTACGCCATCACGTCCTTCACAGACGCCATCTCTTGAGGAGCACTCACACCCAAAACTGGGGTTATTTGTCCAAATGAGATGTTAGCTTGAACAAAAGCTGCATGCTTTGCACACTTTACATTTCTAACAAGCTATAAAGAAGCATATGTAACATTTTTGGCAAGCATGAGAGGAGAAATGACACACTGAGGATCCTAAACAGACCCACGGTTCATTTTTAGGTGGTTATTTACATGGAAACAATTTCTGATAATTAATCTTTCCAGTAAGAGGTACTGTAAATGGCAAAATTGTTAATCTGCACGTAAGCCCTTTCTCCTTATTATGTTAATAGGGACAAAAATAACTTGAATTGGTGCTTATTTTCAAAATTATTTTTTTTCCAACCCCATTAAATATTGAAAGTGCTTTAAATGCTTCCACTAGGTCTTTTAAAATAGATTTCAATGTACAGAAAGTAATTGACATTTTTGGCTTTTGAAGTCACCTCTAAAAGCAAAATTATGATCCGGCACACCACAGTTATCAAATGTCAAGTGCCTTTCTTATGCATAATGCCATCAAATGTTTGAGTTTTAAACAAAACAAGCTCTTTGGTTATTGAAGTAGTTTTTAATCATCGGGCTACTACGCAGACACAAAAGAAATATCATTAATTTTAATTTATGAGAGAACACTAGAGATAGAAGAACCTTTAATGGAGTTTGGTCCTCTCCACATTGAATTGTTGTTAATGTGTTTCACTTTGTATTCTGTTCAGTTTGTGTAATCTTTTTAAATAGGATGAAAAATTGGAAAAAAAAATCATAATTAATTTTCTGGATTGTGTTCTGGCAGAAACTATCCTTGAAAGGGACACCAGTGCATTGCAGGACACATTACAGTGTGCCACCAGACTTACATCTGCCTGAATAACATTGAAAGATAGTCTGGTTTGCACGTTCAGTAATTGGGATTTGGGCAGAAATTGTAATACAGTGAACCCCCGTTTATCACGGTTAAGCCGTTCTAGACTCTACCGTGATAAATGAATTTTCGCGAAGTAGGATTCTTTATTTATAAATCGAATATTTTTGCAGTTAGAGTATAGAAAACCTGTTTACGACCTTCTGGAGCCCTCTAGACATGAAATAACACACTTTAGTCACTATTACACTCGTATTACCCAATATATTAGACAAAATAAGAGAAAATAAGGCATATTAGACGTTACAAATATATTATTACTAGGCTCACCCGCCTTTTAAGGCGACCGACTTTTATCCTCAATTTGTGTGTGCTCCATGTGTACATCAGGCATGTAAGTGTAGGGAATGAAAACATTAAAGTGCTCATTCATAACATCTCCCGAAAACCTAAGTTTTTTTATCCCCTCGAGTGCCTGTCCAAAGTCGTACAATGTCAGCCCGAATCTGTACCGCTAAAGACGGAGTTTCATGCACTAAATAAGCTATAGATGAGAATAAGCAAGCACCATCTCCCCTGATATTTACTACGCGGTGAGGCATTTGTACTCCATCAACATTAATTATTTCCAGAGACATAATTTTGTCTATTTTTCCAGCGCATTACGCACAAAAGCAAGGGAACGATGGGAGCACCAGAACTCTGCTCACATCGCGTCTCTTCGTACCGCAAGCCACAAGTAGTAAGTCAGTGATAAGCAGAATACCGCTACGCTTTGCACTAACGGGACAGAAGGACAATCCCGACTGCTTTTATATAGCAGATTATTGTACTGTACATTTAATTACACACACACAGTTCTTACACACAACCACTAACCTATGAAGGCACAACATCAGTAGGAGAGTCTTCATGTGGTGCAGTATATTCAACAGGTGCATTGTTGTCTTCTTCTGCTGAAGGAGTACTAAGAGTAGGCAGTAGGTATCTGGGTGCGCGGCTGAAGAACATCTTGATAGGCAGTTGCTGGCGCAGTCTTTTCATATGCGTGAGGAGGCTTTTGTAGGGTATTGCCATCTTTGATCATATCCAAGAGTTTCACCTTCTCCTGGATAGCAAGCATCTTCCTCTGGCACTTAGTTTTATTGTCAGAAGGCTTAGAAAAAGCAACACGTTTAGGAGCCATCGTGGGGCTTAGATAAAAGTTCTCAGAAAGCGCATGCGTAGTGACGTATGCGTGTATGAGAAAAAATCGTGATAGAGTGAAGCCGCGAAAGTCGAAGCGTGATATGCGAGGGATCACTGTATTACTATAAGTTCTTGAATTTGCCCATCCTAAATTTCCTGACTCTCATTCCAAAGTTTAAAGAATCTGAAATTAAGCTATTCATGCGGCTTCATAATTCATTAATTCCACTCTGGTTAAATTCTAGTCTCTCGGGGCCAGACGTGATTCTCAAACAAGAATACACGTCAGGGGACAATCCGTTGTCACACATGTGTCTAATAACGCTCTCTCTTCTCCTTCTCCCTCTGCAGAAAGGAAGATTGACACCTCTCCCACTCTCATATCACTTCAGCGGTCAGACCACCTGGACCCGCCTCTTCCTCCCAGAATTCCACATAAAGGGAAACAACGCCATCTTAAGATAGACCAACCTTAGAATTGATGACATCTGAACATTGCGTACTACCACGCATTTTCTTTTATGCCTTTTGCGTACCTAAATATACAGGGTTTGCCTTCGGGTGCCCCAGACCCTTTATCTTGTGCCTTTTGTCTTTTTACACCATTAGAAAATGTGAAGTGAATATTATTGGTGTTGCGAAGGCTACACCCACAGGGCTTCTTCCTAAAACACCTGCCTTCCTAAATCCTTTCTGCACTAACCTAAACCACTGTGGTTCAGTGAGAGAATAAAAGAAGCTGCAAACAAAGACTTGACATTGAAAGAAATTGAAAAGCTAAAACCGCTGTTATCTATTCAGGAGCTCGGTAGCACAAGGCAACTGAAGCTTAATGATTAATTTATATATTGTAATGACAGAGGATACAGACAGACAGACAGACACGCACACATATGTAGACCACTGCAGCTACACACTTTAGAGAAGTGATTCTGCTTGCTACAGTATCTTTCAGTCATTCTAACTATTGGATCACTATATGGCATAACAACAGCAAACGGATCCAGATAAGCACTGTGGTCTATGGATATAAGATGTGTTAAAATGCTGTGGATATTCTGACATAACATATTTGCATTTCCAGTTAGACAGTAATATCAAGTTACTTGAGTTAATCATTTAGACGTGCAATCAGAAGGTGGGTGCTTTTCAGCCTTGTCCGTGCTTTACTTTTGTTGTTGTGTCAGGTGTTTTGAGTACTGAAATCTGCGCCTCCTGTGACTCTTTATTATCAGCTCTCTTAATAGCATTCCTTTTGACAGCATGTGACACACACTGTTTATTTCAAACTAGCAAAATACCCACGCTTCGCAGCGGCGAAGTACTGCATTAAAATTTTTATTAAGAAGAAAATTTAACCTTTTTAAAGTGAGGGAAAATATGGCAATAATTATTTGTTAAGGATCTCTTTGTATACCACGTTGTCAGTTCGGCCCTCCGGTTGTAACATGACCAAGCTGTGCGCTGAGCTTACTCTTGAGCATGCAACTTACAGTTGGCCTTGTGAACAGTAATCTTGTTTCAAATCTCACAGCATGGATTGCTGCTGTCATAATCGATTTCAGTTTCATGGTTTGTTTCAATTACGACAGTATTTGCAGGACTTGTGTTGAAGTGACATTCGGCATCTGTCAAGCGTTGTAAGCTTACAACCGGTTTCATCGATAACTTCACATCCAGCTTTTGAGAGTTTAAACATTCATAAACATCAAAGTGTCCACTACTGAAATTGTCACCTATGAATGTAAGATGTTTAAGAGGCATTGGCGGTTGTCGAAAGGTGTAAAATATTTGGCCATTTCGGTACACTTGAAAGCACCAACTGAACAATTCAGCGGCAGCCATCAACTCACATGCAGAACCATAGGTGAAGGGCTTAAGCATTTCACTCTTCTAGTGCTCCTGTGTAGTATAATTATCTCCTGTACCGTCATCAGTCCACACCTTGAACCTGCCCCAGTCATTCAATACATAAGACACAATGTTCTTCCAGATATCAAGAGTGAGCCTGATATGGCCGTGCAATATGTAACACAGAGAATGGAAAAGGTAGGTGCCATCTCCGGGCATGGAAACCACTCGGTAAGTGACAGTTCTTTGATCGATGGTGATTACCTCGATAGACATGGTAATGGGGATTGGAATGATGAAGGAAATGGGTACCTGAGTAATGTAAAGTAAGTGTAAAATACCTATACAATAACTATAATTGTAATAAACAAACAATAAAACAGCGGAGAAGCCGTGGATTAAACAAAAAGGCTGTAGTTATCAGCAGGGAGACGTGAATCCCGTGGCAAAGCAAGGAAGGGAATGTAGAGACTGGAGCGACGGACGGCCTTATATAGGCAGGCAGCCAACAACGTGGGAGGTGATGGGATGGGAGACCCAACGCCGCCTCACATGGTGACCAAGCTGCAGGCTATGGACGTATATATGTACGAAAATAGGATTCAGTTAGCGTTGGGAACCCGTGTACCAAATTTCTTGAAGATGGGCCCATAAGTAACAAAGACTGTTGAAAAGTTCAATATGGTGGCCGACAGTGGCATCATACCACCGAAATAAGTACGTACATTGGTTTCGGTTAGTGGAGGGAAGCCGCCTACCAAATTTCGAGAAGATGAGGCCATAAATAAGAAAGTTCAACATGGCGGACGTTGTTGACCGTTATGACCGTTATGCGTAGAATTTCGAAATGAAACCTGCTTAACTTTTGTAAGTAAGCTGTAAGGAATGGGCCTGCCAAATTTCAGCCTTCTACCTACATGGGAAGTTTGAGAATTAGTGACGTTGGAAAGTTCAATATGGCGGCTGACAGTGGCGTCATACCACCGAAATAAGCATGCACATTGGTTTCGGTTAGCGCAGGGAAGCTGCCTACCAAATTTCGTGAAGATGGGGCCATGAATAAGAAAGTTCAATATGGCGGACGTTGTTGATCGTTATGACCGTTACGCGTAGAAATTCGAAATGAAACCTGCTTAACTTTTGTAAGTAAGCTGTAAGGAATGGGCCTACCAAATTTCAGCCTTCTACCTACACGGGAAGTTGGAGAATTAGTGACGTTTGGAAAATTCAATATGGCGGCCGACAGTGGCGTCATACCATCGAAATAAGTACGTACATCGGTTTTGGTTAGCGCAGGGAAGTCACCTACCAAATTTCGTGAAGATGGGGTCAGCCTGCTACCTACACGGGAAGTTTGAAAATTGGTGACGTTGGAAAGTTCAATATGGCGGCCGACAGTGGCGTCATACCATCGAAATAAGTACATACATCGGTTTCAGTTAGCGCAGGGAAGCCGCCTACCAAATTTTGTGAAGATGGGGCCATAAATAAGAAAGTTCAACATGGCGGACGTTGTCGACCGTTATGACCGTTATGTGTAGAATTTCGAAATGAAACCTGCTTAACTTTTGTAAGTAAGCTGTAAGGAATGAGCCTGCCAAATTTCAGCTTTCTGCCTACATGGGAAGTTGGAGAATTAGTGATGAGTCAGTCAGTCAGTCAGTCAGTCAGTGAGTGAGGGCTTTGCCTTTTATTATTATAGATGCATATTTTGCAGTTTATATTTTCACAAGCATAGCTGCCGATTCTTTCAAGCTTACATTGACTTCTACCCTACCATTGTAATGGTGAGCAACAGTGAGCACACACAGCACCTGTGTTAGCATATTTTATTACTCGTCTATTGATGTCTTTGAATGCCAGTGTATAACCTGATGCTACAGGAAGAATTTTCACTTGTGACAGGTTATATTTATTTTTAACATGTGTGATGTGCTCTCTGCACTCATGACACACATTTATATGTTTAATATTGTGTTTTAAGAGACTTTTTTTCGACTGTAGATGGTTCATTGTTAACCAAAGCTTGCTGTCTGTCAGACCATGTTAATGAGATCACCTCAGACCTTTGCAGTTCAATATCACTGCCCTTACTTTGAGCACTGCCTTTAAGAGGCATTGGATTGGTTTAGAAATGTGACACTCAGTGAACCATCTAATTATTTCAAGCCACTTTTACGCAAAATCCCCTCATGGTTGCAAGAGTCACAGCAATGTCCCAAAAATCTGTACCCCTCTATTTTACACCAAGATTTGAGACATACTATAAACTTTACATCTTCTTAGTCTTATTTTGACTGGCATGTGGCACAGGCAGAACTTTAGAGGACTAGAAACATGTTATCGCCTTAATGTAAACAGCGACAACTACATATAGAGTAGGCAGAAAAATTAACACAATTATGTATACTGAACAATTAAAAATTATAAAGTATCTATCAATCACAGAGTAAAGAAGAACCAATCTATCAACAAAAAATATAATTCCATTATGTGCATTGTGAACAGTAGGGGCCGCCACCGAGCCCCCAAACCCCAGACACACATGACCAAACATGAGAGCAAATATAAGGATATTTAATCCAGACAGCTCAATATGATTAAACATACCGCCAATATACAGCCGTTTAAGTTCTCTCTACTTCTCTTTTCCAAGAATCCAGCCCACTGCCTCCTGACTCTGACTCACCCAAATAAGGTAGGGGGGCTTTCTTTTAAGCCTGATCCAGGAAATGCTTCTGGCCTTTTGTCCCTCTCCTTGGACAGGGTTGCGTTTCCAGATTTTATTTCCATGCAACCCTGATGGTGTCCTAATTGGGTTTAGCCCTGAGGAAAACTGCCTGCTGTGTGGGGAAATAACCTTTTCCTGGTGAGTCCATTTTCCCAGTCCTTTCCATTATGGCCTCCTGGCCGGGTCAAAGGAGGGTTTCATATGCCTGACCTTCCTGTGGGGGCATCCACAGGATATTATTTATTATAAAGGAGAAACACATTTTACCTAAGAAAAAAATATATTATACATAAGACAAAGAAACACATACCAAAAGCAGATTAACCAAGCAAATTGAATTACAATAAAAAACATGTAATAGTGATGTAAGTCGACAATCAACATACATTTATATAAGCTTCCTGAAAATTGGTAGAATGATACTCAGTTTTAATTTCCCCACATGTCTTTATAACAAAGAATTACAAATACTGCAAAAAACAGAAATAATTGAAAGATTACAAGTACCTATTAAACATCTTATATAACACGCTACCGTGGCTGTTCGTTTGTCCGTCCAGGATTTTAAATCACCTGTAGCTTGCAAACCGTTTCACCTATTGATTTGAAATTTAGAACACATATACTATGTGACATCTACTATCCACTTTCGGGGTGATGATTTTTTATTACTCTTTTTATGTTTATTTTATTTTATTGTAGAATCAAGTCTCGGCAGCGCGCAACACGGCAGCCGTGCGGCACATGCGTATGGGCTTTGTTCTCATTCCCTATCACCTTCACGGTCACTTCCCCTACCTCTTCATATCTTTAATTATTCTTGAGGCAGATTGAAGACTTAAGTGCCAGCTTAAGTGAAAAATTAAAGAAAATGTACTAAGTAATTGCAACACAAAAACTAACTTAATCAGTTTTAACGCGAAAAGATGCCGACGAAGGAAGAGAAACAGCAGGCTGCTAAGGTGGAGAAAAGAAGAGATATTAAGGAAGCAGCAAGCGCATCAACCTCTGAGCAAACAAATGCCAAACGTACAGAGAAAGAGTATGTATGCTCAAGTCAAGTGTGTTCACGTTATTGTGCAGTACACTGTTACTGGTACAGAATAATTACCTTCAAAAATGAAATTACAAAGGGGGGAAATGCAAAAAAACAAAAAAAAAACAAACAAGATGCACAAAACTAAATACAAAATAAATATAACAATTGAAAAACAGCATGAGCCCACTAAATGACCTAATCAGTACTAGGTTTATAGAAAAAATATCATGAAGGCCTAGACAAGCATGTAACATTACGCAATACTGGGAGTAGTTTCATATGTTGGCCTGGCTGACATGTTTCGATGAAGAACCTCTTCTTCATGGCACAGACATACCAATATTGAACTTAAAAAGAATAATAAAACAAACTGAATAAGTAAAAAAATAATACAATGCATAACTCAAACAACAAGAAACAGAAATGATCGAGCTACATACTATACAAAATCAGGCGCATTATAGTAGATCCAATCTTCTACCAAGTAATCAAATATGAAAGCTGTATAACCAACAATAAAAACAGTTGCCAATGATTGATTATGGCACAGTTAATAGTTATGACAGTCTCTCAGTCCTAACATTTCCTGGTTCTAACTCTACGTTCTGAATTTTTTACCACGATTTTCATTTCTTGTTTTGGCTTTTTTGATCTCCCAGTTTTGACCCTTTTTTAACTCTTCTATTCTCCTGATCATTTCTCAAAATTCACTGACTTTACACACCAGAGCCACAACATCCTGAAAAATGGTTGGACACCTTCAACTCTGGAGTTGATGACCCTAGACAGCATGCACCTCTTACCTTGTGCTTATTTATGTTCGACCATGACTCACCTGTTTGAAAAACTCTGAAATGTTGTCTTCTCGTCAACCATTCTAGCGGGGTGTACCATAACACCCTTAAAGACACCTGGCCTGGTTTGTCCAATTCTCATTTACAACACAGGCTATCCAGCTCGGCCTCAAGTGTAGTAAACGTGTACCCAGGGTCCTGGACTAACTAATGTTTGTTGTGTGCCTCCTAGAAGAAATGTTCAACATTATACAGGACTGTCATTATCTTGGATTCATTATGATATTTTTGGGTGAAATTATTTAGCCTTTTCTAATTCTTAATTTAAATATACAGTATTGTAAGTCTAAAGCAGCTATAGTTGCAGCTTTACTCCTGCTGACCTTCTCTAAGTAACTATGTCAACTGTTAATACGACTATCACACATATGAGACTTCTGTCTTATTGTTGCTCACTTAATTTTGCAGCTTGTCCTGTGATTCTAACCACAGTGAAATAAGCTTTCAGTGCTTCTAGACCTTTACCCACTTCACCACCTTTTCTCTTCTTCTATTTGCTTCCTTAAGTGTCTCTGTCTCTTAATGCTGAGCTGCTACTTTGCTCTCTAAAATACTTTGCTTTCTTTTTTACTTTCTTGCAAAAATGTTGCTGCCTACTCTGTATTTGATCAATTGTCCTTTTGCTGTTAGAGAGTGCGCTTTGCCCTCACTACTCCCCTATGATTTTGGCTTTTTCCTGCCAACTTGAGAGCAGTGTATCTAATTTATCTAGTATTTTTTTCCACTTTGTTTTCTTATTTCTGTAGATTTGCGCCTCATATTTTTGTTTTTTTAGATTAAGTGGTAAACACCCTTCAGCTACTTCCTGACCCCCCATACACACTTAACCTGTGAAGCTAAACAAATTAAAAAAAAAGTCTTCTGAAGTGAGGAAATTTATACTGCATCATTGTGGAATTTTCTATAATAGTTTTGTTATGTTTGCTAAGTTATTTTGTTCAGTTTAATTAAAATTATCCTTTTTTGATTTTATTTTTGTGATAATATCATGGTGCCATTTTGAGGTGGGTGTTCCCAACATTTAGCGTTATTTCTAATTATTTTTGAATTGGTGCCACCATGTTGCTGTTGGTGGTGAGGATTGTTCCTAGCCACATGACTAGGACATGTGATATCCTGGGTGTATTGGGCACCTTTTGTTTCTCAGGACTACTTCTTCTTCTTCTTTTGGCTCCTCCCATTAGGGGTGTGACAAGAAGAGACATGAGACATGGCAAAGGTGTAGGGCAGCCACCCATATAATCTGTATCCTGGCTGCAAAAAGTTGAAAGCAAGTAAAGTTTACAAGACAGATTCCAAAACAGAACTGAATTCCAGATGAAGGGAGTGAGGCTTTATAGGAAGTCTGGGGGAAGTGATGTCGTCCGCGGGGCTGGGGCCGGAAGTGATGTCGTCCTCGGGACCGGAAGTGATGTTGTCCTTGGGTCCGTGACCAGAAGTGGCATGTTCCAAATCGAGGCAGTGGCTCGTGGTAGGATTTCCTGGGAAAGGTCTGCAGGGAACTTAGAAAGAGCATTAGTGCACCCCGCCACCCCTAGACAGATGTATCACCATTATACTACAAGCCTTTCAGCTGCCTTCTATTCACATGTGTGTGACAGGGGTCATCACAGCGGATCATCGTTTTCCATATCTTCTTGTTATCATTATTTTGCTCTGTTACCTCCATCACCTGCTTGTCCTCTCTCAGCACATCCATAAACCTTCTCTTAATCCTTCCTCTTGTTCTCTTGCCTGGAAGCTCTATTCTTAGCATCCTTTTCCCAATATACACAGCATCTCTCCTCTGCACATTTCCAAACCAATGCAATCTCACCTCTCTGGGTGGAGAAAAGTGTCAGGGGTAATTTGTGGCAGACGGGTATCAGCAAGAGTGAAAGGGAAGGTCTACAGGACGGAATTGAGACCAGCTATGTTATAATGTTTGGGGACGGTGGCACTGACCAGAAAACAGGAGACGGAGCTGTAGGTGGCAGAGTTAAAGATGGTAAGATTTGCATTGCGTGTGACGAGTATGGATAGGATTAGAAATGAGGACATTAGAGGGTCAACTCAAGTTGGATGGTTGGGAGACAAAGACAATGCTCAGAGAGTGACTCCATCATCTTGCTGCTATTCCTTGCCATCTGCAGGTCTTCACAAGCACCTGATCTCTCTTACTTCTCAAGTCTGCAGGGTTGATCCCCCCGAGTGCTATTCCCCTCACTCCACCTCGTGGGGTATCTCGACTGCCTCACCTCCTCTCCTCGGCATTGGCTCTAGCCGAATCCTACTCGCTCTTGTTCCTTAGATTTACCTTCCAAATTCTTTCTTTCCTTTTCTTACTCCGACCTCCTCAAACTGTTTTGTAATCCTGTTAGTGCATGTGCACTAAACAGGCCATGAAGCCTCAATGAGTAATGGCTGTGCCTACTGCACTTGTGTACATAACGAGCAATTAGCCAGTTCCCGTGGCTGCACTGCTTTCCTCTTTATCAGCTTCACCTGCACCAGCCCAGACATGCCACTGACCCTGGACATGCTCCACCACAGGACACAAGCATCACAGTGTTTCCTGTTTAAAATGGCCAGTCTTTTGGATATCTAAATCAATAAAATTCTAAAGAGATACATATGGAGCCAGTTGTATTTGCTAGCACTAGTATCCTCTTGTGTTTTGTCCTACCCTGTTTGCCAGCCTTTTTCTTTTTGTGCCCATTTTGTGTTTGCCTCATTCTGTCCTTGTCCTGCTGCCAGTTTGGTACACTCTTTTTGGAAGTCTATAACTTACTACATACAGCTCTTTGGTCTCCAGCTGCTCATCCACCGATACTCATTGCCTTCTGTTCTCCATCCTTACAGCTCAGTCTCCGTAGCACAAGGCCAGTTGCCAGAGGGCCGTACTGAGATAGTGAGCACCTTTCAAGGAGTGGTCATGCAATGCACTGCTGGTAACAGGTTAGAACAAAAGAATTTAACAGTAAATTGAGTACACAGTTCACTCGTTGCTTTAGTCACTCTGCTACGTATGTCATTTGAAAATCCTTCACACCCGCTGATTTTGTTAGCCTTTGAAGAGCAGACGAGACTTGAATTTCATAAATTCAAATTTAGCAGATTCCAGCAAAAGGAAAAAAAATAAATGCCATTAAATCTAAGGCTAGAAGTGTTGGTGAGAAATATCTGCCTCCCAACTCTGACTCTTTTATGACTACTTTTAATGTCGGACCTTGGAACACTTCCGGTGTCATGCCATTGCACGCTGGAAACATTTCCAGATCATATGGAAACTTCCCAAAATAAGGAGGTCCATTCTTATCAGTGCACCCTGCGGCACCCAAATACCCTGATACAGTAGTGTTGCCCTCCCATACTACAATGCTCAGGCTATCCTGCAGGTACTGGGATCCAGTTGGGGAAGCACTGTTGTCTCTCATGCTGGAAGATACATTGTCTCCTTGTCCTTTATCCATCCATTATTTGACCATACCAACTGGGGTAAAAACCAAGGAGCATCCCAGCAGGGTTGTGTATCCATTCTTTTCCTCCATCCGTAACGGCAGGTGATTGTCCCTGATGCCAATCAGGATGCCATTCCATCCAGTCCAGCACTTACAGTACATAAAAAAAATTTGATGTTTTCATGGAAAAAGGACATATCAAAGTTTCTGACTGAAAGGGGCCCAACTATTGACAACAATAAACACTATCAATATCAACCATGAAAAAATCTCATGTTACTCGTGTTGTGCAATCCACACATCAAGTCATTAGTCATATGTTCACAGCGGGCAAAATGCATGCATTTTCTGCTAAGATAGCGTGGTGAAGGCACGCAATGTGGTGTAGCGGTTAAGGCTTTGGAGTTAAATAAGTGTTAAATGTGCCCTTCCTAAACATAGCATATTAAACGTCTAAACTAGAGTAACACGTTTATGGTTAAGGAGGTTCTATTTAATTAGTTTTACTGAAATGTATAGGTTAACATGTATTTCATCCATGAATTAATTTACTGAGCCAACATAATCCAATTTTAGGGTAGCTGCAACTGGCTACAATGTGGAAGTCTACAAAAACCCCTACATGTTTCAACATATTTGAACAGGCAAACATGAGATCTTCATGCAGACAGTGCCTACAGATAAAGGAGATATACTTGAACAAGTGACCCATCAAACTGACATGGAGTTTTCATTCTCATAGAGTCAATTAATACAATTTGGAAAAAGTAACTAAAGCCCTTGTGAAATGATCAGACTCGACACACTTAAAAAGGTTTGGGGCAGTCACCCATATATTATCCCTGGCTGCAATGGGTTTTGAGAATAAGACAGTAGTGTCTTTGATGGAGTCCAAACAAGAACTGATGAATAGTTGTTAAGATGGCAGCTTTAAATTCCAAGACCGGAAGTGATGTATGGGAACCAGAAGTGACCTCCTTCTGACGTCGTAACCAGAAGTGATGTTCTTCTAGGAGCCGGAACCAGAGGTGACATCTTTAGGGATGAGTCAGACAGCTTTTCCTGTGTTTGGTCTGTAGAGATACAGAAAAAGGTTTAGTGCACCCGCCACCCCTTGGCCTGGTCTGGAATTATCCTCACTTGGTCCATACAGCTTCCTCCTACTCACACGTGTGTGACACCCTACATTTCTCACAACTTCAAATCCATAAATCAGATATTCCAGATGAGGTGCCAAAGCTTAGAACCTCCTTATGGAGTATAGAAGTGGACCTGACTGTCTTATTTAAACCGCAGATATCTGGGGGTCTGGTGGTCTCTTTGCTATTGATGTGTGTGGTATCATTAAGTTCTCTAAGGCCCTAAGAAAGAAAGTTGTGCATGCTTATGAGTCTGGCAAGGGATTTAAGGGATTCTCTTTGATGTCTAGTGAAGCTAAGCTACATTGTTTGTATGAAAATGTGCTATAGAAATAAATGTTGTTGTTGTTCAAAGGATCACCAAATTATTTGAAAACAATCATTCCACCGTTTGGGAAATCTTCTACATTGGTGTCGATTTCAAACAACTGCTAATATGTCCCTGACCTGCTGGAACAGAAACTTCAGCCCAAGAGCTGATCATTTCATACTACAATAAGAATCCAAGAACCCCAAAATCTCATTGTGGGATCTGCAAATGTTGGTGTAAATGTACAAACATCTACGATCAGAAAGAGACTGTACAAATTTGACCTGAATGTGAGGTGTGCAAGGAAAAAGCCATAAAGAATATTAGAGCAAGACTGCAGTTTGACATTGAACTACGCTAACATCGGTCTTCTTGAACAACGTGCTCTGGACAGATGAATCACAGATGGAGTTGTGTGGTCGCGGTAACAGTGGACATGTTTAGCATGTTTAGCACAAACCGAAGACAACATTTAAGAAGAAGAATCTCATACCGACTGCAAAGCCTGGTGGTGTAAATGTTACAGTTTGGGGTTGATTTGTTGCCTCAGGGCCTGGGCAGCTTGCAGTTATTGAACCAGTTATGAATTCTGCACCATATCAAAGAGTGCTTGTGGAGAATGTGAGGCTACCTGTGCAAAAGTTTAAGTTGAACCGTAACATTTACCTTTCAACATGACAATGGTAAGCACGCTAGCGAATCCACCAAGGAATGGCTGAAAAACAAGAAATGGAGGGATATGAACTGACCTAGTCAAAGCCCTGATTTGAAACCCACTGAAATGTTGCGGGGGGGATTTGAAAAGGCCAGTACATGCAGGAAAATCCTGGGACATGTTGCATATAAAAGAATTTAGTATGGAGGAGTGAAAAAATAACTGATGGATTATGCAAAACTCCTAAAATAAGTTATTTCTCCTAACAGGGCAATCAAATCTTATGAGGCCAAGGATGGGCTACCTTTTTCTCCAGCTCTTAATATTGTTTTGAATAAATAATTGAATAAACACATTTTCCTTGTGATTTTATTCAAGTGTATCATTTTTATCTGTAGGCTCTGGTTACATGAATGAACGACTGCTTTGCCTGTGCAAAAATGTTGAAAGAGGCAACAATTGCCATCAGCCATATTTACTTTCCGCATGACTATATTATCACTGTTGTAGACATGTTTAAAATGGAATGTCATTAAGCCAAGCAGTAGACATGTACAAGATTATAGGGAAACCTTTTACCAAATCCACAACTTTATAGTAAATTCTTACTCAAAGTCCAGTTAAAGTCATGACCAAACGATAGCTCCTATGTTATTATTTAATTTGTTGTAGAGCTGCTCTATTATTAAACAGGTACAGTTTTTCTTTGGTGATCCAAAGTTCGGATGCAAGCTGATGTGAACCACCATCTTTAATAGTGGTGATGCAGTGACAGCAATTGTGTTGTTGGCCCATGTGTCCTGCAACAGGCGTTATTACCATCAACAACAGGTGAATAGATGACACAATGGCGACACCTCTCAGGAACACCTCAAACAAAACATCACCATAATGATGTAACCAAAATAAAGCGATGATTCTAATAATGGACTAGAATGAATCAGAATATTTTAAATGAACTCCCGTCAAATACCAGCAGTACTAATGAAATAATTAAACTGTGCCAGAAGACACACAATCAGATCCTGACATGCAGTAGCCTAAAATCCTTAAAACTGAATGTTTTCATCTAGTTAAATAACACACCTTTCCACTCTTTCTCAAAGTTGTTTACCGTTAATTGAAAAATTTAATTAAATGATGCCTCATTTCTACAGTAGCATAACTGACTCACTGGTTTTTCAAATTTTCATTACAACAATGAATGAATATTTGTCTTGACTTGCTCACAAGGACAGGTTTTATTGTTGACCTAATTATATGCATATTGAACTATAAATCCTTGAGATTTTTGTTAGTTCTTTTTTAACATTTTTTTCTGAGTATTTATTTGTTTTCCATATAGATATAAAAGGTTGTCAGAATGAAATTATATTTTTAATCACAGCAACTGTGACTCTATTTTCTTCAAGGTCTTTGTTTATAAGTTACATAAAACCTTGTAAATGTGCTAACAGTTGTGACTGTCCTCAATAATCCCATCTCTTTTAAATAAGCGGTTACTACACTTGAACTCAGTTTATCCTGAGAGGGCCATAGTGGCCATCCTAGACAGGCCGTCCTCTTCCAACCTCCCCCCAAAGAAATTCACAGCCTCTCTTAGACCATTCAAGAAATAAAACTCCTTCCTCATCTTGTAGGTCTGCCTTATCATCTTCTCCCACTGCCTGCGAAAGACAATAGACAATAGGCTATTAGGCCCAAAGCACTGCAACCAATTTTTGTTTGTCCATCATAGCAGCTGTTTTCTTCCGAAGTCCTCTAATACTATTGAGATCCTCACCTAGTCAACACCTGTGCAATATCCTCACTTTGGTCTCTCATTATTTCAGTTACCAACCACAGCTCACAAACAACAACTATTATTTCTGTAGTACATTTTCATGCAAATAATGTAGTTGAAAGTGCTTTACAACCAAATAAGATTAGGTAAGAATCCGACCCGGACACAGACAGGCGGACATGTTGTTACTCAACCACCACACGTTTATTATTTACAATATTTACAATATGTACCTGTGGCCCCCAAAGCAACCAGGAAGGCAGCCCCCACGTGGTCCCAGATGGGTGCACGCCCACTTCCGGTCTTCCAAGGCATCCCAGCCGGGCCATCGCCCCTGGCATCTACGACACTGCCCCACAGCCAGCGAAGACCACTCGGGAGGAGCGGCCCGTCCCGCAAGGGCAGCACATCCCCGAAGCGGGTCCTACTCCTGGGTCACCAAGGTCTGGCCCTGTTCTCCTAACAGGAATAGGGGCGAAGATGCCACCTGGACACCACCAGTTGGTGTCCCCCTGTGCCTCGCACAAGTTGCGCTCCCCCCTCTTACCGGCACCCCGGCGCCCACTCGTTCGGCACCCCCTCCGAGGACTCCGCGTCCCTTTGGTAGGAGCCACTCGCGCCTCCGTGGCCTCCGGCAACCATGGCGGCACCCCCTTGCCAGCGGAGAGTCCTTCCCACAGGCGGCCCGTCTCCTGAGGGCAGGTTCCCGACGAAGTGGGTCCTACTGCCAGTCCGGGGTCCAATCCTACAACAGATAGGAAACAAGGGGCAGAACCGCTGCCTAGACACCCTTTCCCGGCGTCCCCAAGTGCCATGCACTGGCAGCGTTCTCCCCTCCATCTGACACCCCGGCACTTGCCTGTTCGGCACCCTCTCCGTGGGTTCCGTGTCCCTCTTCTTGCTGGATCCACAGACGGGACCGCCTTCAGTATGTTCATCCCCGCTGACTTCAGGGTTTCCCTCTGCCCCTGTAGAGGGCGGCCAGCTCTCTGGCGGGTGCACCCAGCACCACGTCCCTTCCTGTCGGAGGAATCTGCACACAGCCTCTCATTCCCCCTTCCACTCTGGGACGCCATGACGGTTTGAGTCTCCTTATTAAGAAAAAAAAAGAGCCTCTTTCCCGTCTGCGTCCCTACAGTGCGGCGCGAGACTGCAGCCAACTCGGGGCGGAGTGCGCTAGGACCCAGGGCACTTAGCAGCCCGTGTCCATTCAGCGTCCTCACGGACTCCCCCCTCGCCGCGCATACAGCCCGTGGCGCCGCACCTCCTGTCGAAGGGCTGCTTACTTGAACCTGATCTTTGGCATCACAGCCATGTTCAGCAGACCCTCCTGCATGCTGTACGGAGTCGGCTGTACTCACCGTCTCCGCCGTACCCCTCCGGCTGGAGATTCCAGCGTCGCACCGTCCCGTTGTCGATCGAAACGGCAGTAGCGCCGCGAGCGCCTTCCTCTCCAGTACCCACACTTCAGCCCGGATGGCACGTAGCATCTGCAATAAAGACTGCTCTGCGGGCCGAAGGCAAGCCTCCAGCTTCGTCAGAGCAGCTGGCAAAGACAGGCATTCAGCCGGCGCGGAGCTTACCTGTTCGTCAGTCTCCGACGCCGACAAGTTCCTGTGGGCCTCCTTCTTTGGCCCAATCAGGACTCCCCCCTGCCCGTGAGGGACATTCCTTGGGCCCGCCTCTCTACGGTCATTGGCGGGCACACAAGACACACCGTCCAATCGCGTGCCTGTCAGGGGGAGGGACTTCTGGTCCGCGGCCATCTTGCGTCCCCTTCTGCGGCGGCGACGTGGTTGCCGGCAGCCGTGTTGTTGCCAGCGCCTTTCGAGCCGCAGCGTCTCCTCCTCCGCAGGCCTCGCGGCTGCCGCAGTGCTGTCGAAGCCCCGCAGACCGGCATGCGCCCGCCACTGACGCGGATCCGGGAAGTCCCTGCCTGCAAAGAAGAAAACACGCCCCGCCCCCACGGGCCGGCTGCCCCTAGGCAGGGAACTCACCTCCCCGGACTCATCAAACCGAGGACCCCTCCTCGGCGTAGCCTTTCTCGACGCCATGCTGTCCCGGGCTCCTCCCGCAATGGCGCGGTCCTCGGAGCCCGCTGCACTCCTGGTGGGCACGCCGCCCACCTGCATCAGGGGAATATGGCCTTCTTGCAGACTCCTGGCAGTCCATGGGGTTCCTTTACCCCGCGGGGCTGTGTGCACGCAGCACCCGCGGTACGTGGGTGGGGTCCCCTGCTGCACCGGGCCGTCCACAACAAATTTGTTGATTACAGGTCCCCGCCTTGTAACAGGCGGAGCATCCTGCCGACTACGCCAGATGTGGAGCTGACCCGGACACAGACAGGCAGACATGTTGTTACTCAACCACCACACGTTTATTATTTACAATATTTACAAATTACACAGGTCACACAGACCCCAGTCAATGGTCACTCAGACATAGTCACGTGCACGAAACACCCCAAAACAAAGTCCTGGCCACAAATGCCTTTCTTCGGGCCGCCTCCACACCTCCTCTGTGCTTCGTCCTTCCTCCTCCCGACTCCAGCCTCGAATAAATGGAGACGGCCCCTTTTATAGAGTCCCCGGATGAGCACCAGGTGTTCCCGGCATTCCTTGCTTGGCCACGCCCCAGCGTGGCGGAAGTGCCGGCTGTCCTCCCGGCAGCTCTCCGGGTGTCTCCCAAAGTCTTCCCCCCAGCACTTCCGCCACACCAGGCACTGGGGCGCCTCCTGGCGGTGACCACGGGCCCCTACAGGGTGGGGCTTCCATGCCCTGTACCTGTGGCCCCCAAAGCAACCAGGAAGGCAGCACCCATGTGGTCCCAGATGGGCGCACGCCCACTTCCGGTCTTCCAAGGCATCCCGGCCGGGCCATCGCCCCTGGCATCCAAGACACCATCCATCCATTATCCAACCCGCTATATCCTAACTACAGGGTCATGGGGGTCTGCTGGAGCCAATCCCAGCCAACACAGGGCACAAGGCAGGAAACAAACCCTGGGAAGGACACCGGCCCACCGCAGGGTGTACACACACAAACACACTAGGGAAAATTTAGAATCGCCAATGCACTTAACCTGCATGTCTTTCGACTGTGGGAGGAAACTGGAGCACCTGGAGGAAACCCACGCAGATGCAGGGACAACATGCAAACTCCACGCAGGGAGGACTCGGGAAGCGAACCCAGGTCTCCGTACTGCGAGGCAGCAGTGCTACCCACTGTGCCACCGTGCTGCCCATTAGGTAAGAATATTAATGAATAAATAATAAAGATAAATAAATTAATAAATCCATACTTTTTTTGCATTCTATTAAAATCAAATAACACTCTATACAAGCAAGTCAAGTTTAACAAAACTAGGTTCTAAACAAATCAACCCCGGTTTAGACCTGTTAGGTGAGAGAATACTTTCTTTCTCTTTAATTTGTGATTCAGACCTTTAACATTCCAGCTGACAAAGTTAACTGTCCGGTCTTGGAGACATTGCTTTTGAACTTTTGTTGTCATTTTGAAGTATTAACTTAAGAAAAGACAGCTGTGACCTTAATTTCCAGTTTTCCCAGGAGATATTGCCATGAAGCCTATTGTTACGTTGCCACTTACAATCTTATAAAACACAGATATATAGTTAGTAGGAGAGTAGCTTCCTTATATAACAAAATCATAAAGTCTTCAGCTGAGTCTGGTGATCAGATGGTGGTGAGGAGAGAAAAAGAAAAAAAAAATGCCCATAGATGTTCTTAAGTCTCTCCTCATTGTTTCCAGGCTTTGTCCCAGAGAATTCTATGAAGTGGGTCTCATGGACAGCTGGGGCACTCGCCTCCATTCCAACATTACTGGTGGCTGCACAGGGCCCTGGTGAGGTGGTGGTGGCGTTTCTGGAATGGAAAGCATAGATTAGTAAAGATTGCAAATCCATGAAGAATATGATAATTCTATGAATATATAGTCTACTAGGTATACAAGTAAAATGTACATATGAAAAAGTCAAATTAAAACTTTTTTTTTTAGCAGTTCAGACCTTTCAGTCTTAAAGGTAGCCCTCTCTGTGTTAAGAATCCTTTAATCCATTGCCTAAAATGGTTAAGCCATTTTAAGTTGATTTGGTGAGCAGTAGGCTTATAGTAATTAAGAAGTTCAGAAGTATCTGAGCCTTCCCTACTACTGACACACCCTAAGAATATCGATTAACCTATTTCTGCTCCATTTTTAAAAAAAACATAGTTGGAATTCAATATACAGCAGTTCTCATAAATCACCTTTCAAAGGGTGGTGGGGATCCTGGTGGAAGCTTTAGGGAGTCAGAGGTGGGTTCAGAGGGGCTCACCTGCATTGCTATTGCCTTCTAACATTTGCTCTGTGTTTCATTTCATGCTTGCCTTTTAACTCTGGCCTCATTTTATTAGAATTGTAGCTCTGATCCTTTCCTGACCTGACCTTATCTTTTTGTTTATCCTTAGTTGATAAGTTATCTGCTTTTGATTCATCAATAACTCATTTTCTGCAGCTTTAATATATCTGTGCCAAGAAAACTTTGTTTGCAATGGCTTAAATTTGAAAACTACTGAAAGTGAAGCTGAGTCGTGGAAAAAAAATGTAGATCTAGTAAGGAGAGTTTCATTGGGTTTTGTGGGTGTAATAAAATAAGTCAGCCTTTACTACATGGAAATACAGTGTCACACACATGCAGTTAGGAAGAAGCCAACAAGCCCTAAGGTGAGCGATACAACACAAAACTAGGGGTTGATTATGAGTAGTAATGCCTCTCTCTCTCTATCAACAGAGCCAAAGAAGAAAAATAATAATTTCATATACTTACCTTCAGCACATCCGGTCCCACAAAATGGCCACTACACAACAATCCCATCTCCGAATACCATAGATGATGTCACTTCTGGCTTCTTCATGATGGCGTCACTTCTAGCTCCTAATAATGATGGATAATGAGGATCATAATGAGAATACCAAGCAATGAAGCGTTCAGGTGTTATTTTGTCCCATTTCTTTCCTGCAGACTCCTCTTAAGGTGTGCAACAGTATGGAGTTGTCTTCTTCTTCTTCTTTCAGCTGCTCCCGTTAGGGGTTGCCACAGCAGATCATCTTCTTCCATATCTTTCTGTCCTCTGCATCTTGTCCTGTTACCCCCATCACCTGCATATCCTCTAACTCCACATCCATAAACCTTCTCTTTGGCCTTCCTCTTTTCCTCTTCTCTGGCAGCTCTATCTTTAACATCCTTCTCCAAATATACTCAGCATCTCTCCTCTGCACATGTCCAAACCAACGCAATCTCGCCTGTCTGATTTTGTCTCCAGACTGCCTAACCTGAACTGACCCTTTAATGTCCTCATTTCTAATCCTGTCCATCCTTGTCACACCCAATGCAAACCTTAGCATCTTTAACTCTGCCACCTCCAGCTCTGTCTCCTGCTTTCTGGTCAGTGCCACCATCTCCAGCCCATATAACATAGCTGGTCTCACTACCGTCCTGTAGACCTTCCCTTTCACTCTTGCTGATACCCATCTGTCACAAATTACTCCTGACTCTTCTCCACCCATTCCACCCTGCCTGCACTCTCTTCTTCACCTCTCTTCCACAATCCCCATTACTCTGTACTGTTGATCCCGAGTATTTAAACTCATCCACCTTCGCCAACTCTGCTCCTTGCATCCTCACCATTCCACTGACCTCCCTTTCTTTTACACACATGTATTCTGTCTTGTTCCTACTGACCTTCATTCCTTTTCTCTCTAGAGCATATCTCCACCTCTCCAGGGTCTCCTCAACCTGCTCCCTACAAGTGAGGACTGCAGGCAGGCCAGTCCAGTACCCGGACCCTCCTCTTCCGCAGCCATGACCTTGTCAAGTGTGCAGAATGTGCTTTTGCATTGTCTTGTTGAAAAATGCATGGACATGCCTGGAAAAGATGTCATCTTGAAGGCAGCAAATGTAGCTCTGAAATCTCAATGTACTTTTCTGCATTAATGCTGCCCTCACAGAATTATACATTAACTTTGCCAGGGGCTCTGATGCACTCCATACCATGACAGACCCCAGTTTTTGAACTTGTTGCTCGTAACAGTCTGGATGTTCCTTTTCGTCTTTAGTCAGGAGCACATGGCGTACATTTCTTCCAAAAAAAGATATACCATACACGTTTCTGCATTGTGATGCTCCATCCCCGATGCTTCCGAGCCCAGAGAAGTTTACACAGCTTCTGGACATGGTTAACATAAGGCTTCTTTTTCATAGTAAAGTTTTACGTGTGATTTGTTAATGTAACTCTGTAGTGTAGTGCTTGACAAATATTTTCCAAAGTGATCGTTTGTAGTCCCGTATGGTTTTATCAGCTATTGATGAGTAATGGTTCTCAATGCAGTGCCATCTGAGGCATCGGAGATCACGTGTGTTCAGCGTTGGCATACGCCCCTGCTCTTGAAGATCCCTTGAATTGCTTAATGATATTATGCACTGTAGAGGGAGAAATATGTAAATTCCTTCTGATCTTTCCCAGCTCTCTACTCCTGATGTAATTCTTCCACCCCCCCGGCCCGCAGCCTCTGTCTCGGATTAGCGTGAATATATCGCTATGATTCTTAGCGCACTGAGAAAAGTCGCAAAATCAACCATAATGTTCAAGCAAATTATGGAAAAAAAAGATCTAAATCTATTAAGTAGTTCTCTCGTTCGCTAACTACGCGGAGTTAAGGTTACGCCCCGAGGCAGACACGTGAGTGAGGAGGGCCCCACCCCCCCCTCCCTGCAGCCCGATGAGTCTCTCTCAGATTTGCGATAATAAATCGGTACCGCAGGCGAACTATGATACTTAGCGCGATGAGAGAAGTTGCAAAATCAATGGAATGGTTAAGCAAATTATAGGAAAAAACCTGATCTAAATTCTTTAAATAGTTCTCTCATGAAAAGCGGACAGACATACAAACAGGTCTAAAAAATTATAAGAAATTTCGCACTTGGACCACGAAATTTTTAAAACCAGTTCTTAGTGAGCACCTCTGGGCCAAGGGTAACCTACAATTCCAAATTTCAAGTCCCAAGTCCTCATGGATCGGGAGATTTCGTGATGAGTGAGTCAGTGGTATTTGGCTTTTATATATTGTTGTACCCGGATGGGGGTGGTACCCAGCCGGGATGCCCGAGAAGACCGGAGGAGGGCTTGTGCCTCCTCCAGACCTTGAGGGGGCGACCGCCCTGGGGGCCGGGGATAAAGAGCTGGGAAGCTCGACCCTGTAGGGGCCTGTGGTCACCGCCAGGGGGACCCAATACCTTTGAGGACCCTGGACCTCAGCATTTCCGCCACACCAGGAAGTGCTGGGGGGAAGAGGAACAGGGACACCCGGAGTGCTTCCAGGGAGACAGCCGGCACTTCTGCCACACTCGGGCGTGTCGGTGGGAGATTACCGGGAACACACATGGAGCACATCCGGGTGCTTATTTAAAATGGCCGCCTCCCTTCAGAGTGGGACTTGAGTCGGGGGGAAGAAGGACGAGGTCTCTGGAGGAGAGAAGGAGGCGGTCTGAAGAGACAGATAGAGAAGGCATTGTTGTGTTGGCCTGGACTGTGGGGTATAGGGGCTTGTGAGCTGACTTTTGTAAAATGGAAACCCTCAATAAATGTGTGTGGGGTGATTACAATGTGTCTGCCTGTCTGTCATATTCCACAATATATATAGATTAAGTTTCCTGTTTTTGTACCCAGCTGGATCATAAGAAATTAGGCCACTGCTCTTTTCTTTGTAAAACAGGATAACCCTACTGAATATCACACGGCTCCTAAAATAAGAATAAAAAACAATACATTTAAAAAGTCACATACACCCAAGCTAACAGGACTATCAATCAACCTAGTTAACGGGGTCAAATTGTGGTCATTTAAGGTATTGACATTTGTTATGTCCCGTTAGCAACTAGGTATAACCAATCATGTTAAAAGTTTTCTGATTATGTAATGAATTCCTTTTTTTGAGTAGTGACCTAATGAATGAATTGTATAAATATAGCGTAGAAGACACTTTTTTCTTTGCAAAAACACTAATGTGACAAGTTTTTGCCTATTGCGAGATTTAGATAAAGAATAGTGATTGACGCTTTCTCCTGCCTGTGTTTTATTGTTTAAATCAGGGCATTCCAGTGGGGGGTGTCTGTTTAAAATAAATGTTCTTCCACACATGTTGATATCACCTGTTTGAAATCACATCATTAGTTCATTATATTACCTCCTTAAAGGCCCTGATTTGTCCGTTCCTATCTTTTTTTGAAATGTGCTGCAGGCCTGAGATGCAGGAATGGATATACAGTATATTAGCAAATGAAATGAAGTTGACCAGGCAAACATGAAATATCTTGGGTTCATACGGTCTGCAATGAAATAAAAGTCAAAGTACATGTAAGAATCACTGCATTTATTTTATTTGCACTTTCCATACCGTCACAAATTTTTCTGATTTGGGATTGTAATATTAAACATCCAGTTTCTCTGTCTGTGGTCTGCTCAAATCCCATACTGCTGTTGAATCCAAATTTAAGTAGTCTGAGTTTGTATTTGATAGAGACTTTGAAGATTTCTTGAGTGAGTCAAAGACTTTAGAACAGCTTCTGTGAGGTGAATTTGCCTTCATGGAAAATATGCTGTTACCGGTATGTGTGGTCTGTATATAACTTGCGTGAGAATTTAGTAAAAATAACATATACCAGGTTTTCTCATTACAGTAGTCAGCTAAATTTTTGCAAGATAACATGTGGACTTTATCAAAATATAACTGGCGAATATAACTTGACGAATCTGCTTGAATGGGACACGCGGACCTCACAAGCAGGGCCCCCTTAGGCGTGGGGCCTGCCCCACTTGCCACTCCCAAACATCGCTCTTGGTTGGCGCTCTCACCTGATCCAGTCTCCTCTTGTTCCTCTGCAGTTTAGCCTCTCAATGACATCACCACCAGCCCACCCACTGTTGTCATCACTTCCGGCAAACTCTGATGACATCATTTCCGGTACTCAGAGTCCACTTTCCTGATTTTTTTAGTATATGGGGTGGCCATCCTCAAACATTTTTCTGTCTGTGCCTTTACCACAATTAGATAGATAGATAGATAGATAGATATAATTCTTTATTAGCTAAGGACATTGCAAGGTGAACAAACAATTTCAATCCAACTTTCCTGAGCAGATTTGCAAAATGAAATGCCCTTCTTCGGTTTATAGATCTATTGGGTAGCAGATATGCAGTGATTAAAATAACATAAGCACTCAATAGAAATTGAAATTCTATTAGGTCAACACACAAATGAAGTTCTGCATCTGCAGATGCAAGTCACGGTAATAAAAAAGGAAAATCACTTGCAGCATTTTCAAATTTAATATATTATAGTCAGGCTCGGGCTTCAATGAAGCGGGAGACACGATTTATTTATTTATTTATGTATTTATTTTTGTATTTATTCTAATGTAAACTAGTAAAACTGTTTACTAGCCCTTTTGTGCAAAGTTCTTGAGCTGTGCTTTAAATATAATTAAATATGACACACTAAGCGATGGAAGGGCAAGGAAAGGCAACAACAGCAGTCACTTTCTATCTCTGGGCTGACAAACAAAGCGATAAATTGAGAACCACGAAACAGAGGCTTATGATGGCAGGACCCATCTTGCACCCTCAATTCAACGTTTTGCATATTTTGCTTTCCTCCTTCTGTCACCGTCTCCTAACTGAAACTTAGATTTAACCAAGAACTCACTCCACAACCTAGCCATATTAAATACATGTAATGATCAAGACAAGATCCAGTGTTTACATGTCTAATATTATGTTAAACCTACATAATGCACTAAGAGAATTTAAAAACATTTCCTAAGAATAGATAATCTAGTAGTATCTAAACTGAGTCATCTTTCTACTTGAATCCTTTTAAGTAACTGAATACCGATGAGCCTAAAATAACCCTCCAGCCATCCATCTTGAGCATGCCTAATTCAGTTCAGGGTCACAAGAGCAGCTTAAGTCACACTCTGCACCACATCCAATCTCACAGGATCAGTTTAGAGTTGTCATTTGACCAAAAATGCACATCTTTGGACTGTGGGAGGAAAACCAAAGAACAAAGAGGAAAAAAAAGAGAGATTGTGACCAAAAGGGGGCACCCCAGACCCCATACACAAGTGCAAGAACACTTCACAGGTTCTTTCTCAAACATAAGCACTCACAAGCACGATTCAAGAGCGATTCTTCTCTACTCCCTACAGGAAAGCTTTGTCCTCTACCTTCTGATTACAACTTGTCTGGATAAGTTCAAGTGGCTTCTTTTATTCCAGACCCGGAAATACATTACTTTATGATTACACCCTGGAAGTACTTCTGGGTCACATGTAACCTCTTTAAAGTGTGTGAATCCTCTCTCCACAGCTCCCTCGGGTGATACCCACGTACCCCAACAGGCATGTCTATCAGGACTACAAATCTCTAGGTATATAGTGGGTGTACAAATGGTAGCTCTACCTGAGGGCATACAGGGGGACTGCATGGCCCTAAGAGATCAGTCTTTCCTTGTCCTTCCATTATATCTTCACGATACTCACAACCAGGCCTGGCAGGGATGCCTATCCATTCCGATCCTTCTCCTTATGGTCACCCATCCAGGTAAGGGACCACCTTCCCCCTTGGTCGGGATTCCAGTCTATCCACCTTGGTACCTACAGGACGCAGATGGAACATGCAGACTCAGTGGAGACAGTGACCATGCACAGGATTCAAACACTGGGTGCTCTGTCTATGCCACAGACTTAGCACTGTATTGCCACAATCAAACTAGAGGCCTGAAAGGGAAAAAAAGATGGATATACATTAAATAGTTTAGAGGAAATTTCAGAGTACCTCAAGCTAGAGACAGACGTCATCTCAATCACCTTTCATCTATCTATCTATCTATCTATCTATCTATCTATCTATCTATCTATCTATCTATCTATCTATCTATC